>CM018046.1:5704478-5859830 GCA_008638375.1 Nyssa sinensis
CCTCCTCCTCTTAATCCCATTCACCCACCACCAAACGATGAAATAGAACCTACCAACGTTATCAACGAGTTACCCTCCTCTAGTCAAAAAGATAAAATCGGATTTATAGACGCCATCACTAGGATTGATTTTCAAAATGGCTTTGCCCAGTTAAAATCATCATTTGTGATGAATTTGAATTAGAAACCATTGCTCTCATTTTGCGATAAAAAAGATGGCTATTCTCTATCATGGGATGAAATGCCAACCAGGGGGTAAATAACTTGTGGTCAAACAGATTCTAGAGGCTTCGTTACAGATTTTCATGTCTATGCACATCAGCATTCCTTCTTTGTGAACTGTGCAAATGATATCTCCATAGGTTAAACTGGGATGATCAATGATACCTATGTCTTTATTAAGGATTTCTCTAATCTTATGGGCAAAGAGATTTGGAAGGCCGTTAATGAATTTTTCTTTCCAAAAAGGAGAAGTCACTGTCATCACTAAGCATGACTCGGGAGTAGAAAACATCTGCATACCATTCGAAATCACTTAGAGTAGGGCATCTGAGATTACTTAACTGATCATGGATCCTAGCAGTTATATGACTAGGTGTTCCTATAAAGTGTTTGGTGATCGTATAGATGAGAGTATTGACACCATCAGGTTCTGCTCGACCTATGGTTTCGTCGAATACTGGATTACCTTTTGGGTCTCGCTTAACTGCATGAACTATGGAATCGCAGGTTTCCTGGGTAAGGTGTTTTTCCCACCAAGTGAGAAGTTTTCCTGTGAAACTGAGAATTAAAAGTTTAACTACATCACTATGAGGAGTATTATTTTTCTCAATATAAAAATTGGCGGTCATAGCCATATGACTGAGTTTATTGAGAATTTCTTGCTCTGAATGACCATCTATGTTCCATTCATAGAGGCGATCAGAAGCAACTGAGAATTGACTATGAAGAAAGTCTTTCTTCATATTGAAGATCTGGAGGAGTTAGGCGACTGTACCTATTGTTAGTGATACTGGTTGGGTTGAATTTGGGGCGATGGAATTTGTTAACTGTAAGACCTTGGAGCTGGTCTTGTAACTGACTTAATTCTTGATGTTAGACTTGTAGGACTTTATCATTATCCTCATCAGAAGATTTGGATGATGATTCATGACTGGCTATTGTTTTTGTGTGGACTTTAACCATCACAAACATAGGAAAAGCCACTACCAAGGTGAGCATAGTAACACAAATACACGTAAATATTACAAAACGAACCGTAGAAAGAAACATTCTACAAGTAAACACACATCCCACAAAGCTATATCGTCCGATGTTTGCTTTAAGTGTGGAAAACTAGGACATTTCAAGACAGATTGTAAAGTTAAAAACTTAATCAACACCCTCCAGATTAACCAAAATCAGAAACAAGAGTTATTTAGAGTATTAGAGCTTAGAAACACAGATAGTGAACCTTCTATTTCTTCATCCTATAGTTCAAAAGACAGTGAAAATGAAATCAACCAGTTAAATCATGCTTCAGATTATCAGTCCTGTTCACAATCTGACAGTCCCCCAGTTAAATTAGGATGTACTGACAGTTGCAATCGCAATTGTTGTAAAACAGTCAATATGCTAACAAAACAGGAAGAACTTCTGTTTGAGTTAATTAACAAAGTAGAAGACCCAATAGTCAAATCCCAATATTTGAACCAGTTCAAAACAAATTTAGGAACTGAAACCAGTAAATCTCCTTTCACAATTCCTTCACATCCGCCAATTCAAGTTAGTAAAATCTTTGATAGGTTTGGCCAACCAAAACCAATTACCATCCAAGATTTACAATGTGAAGTTAACCAGACTAAACACGAAATTTCAAGGATCCATCAGTTAATTCATCATTTACAAATAAATCATCAATCCTTAGAAAATAAAGTCGATAGTCATCTTCTTCCTCCTCCTCTTAATCCCATTCACCCACCACCAAACGATGAAATAAAACCTATATATATATATATATATTGAATACATATCTGTTGTGTATTACAATGATCACAGAGAGCTCTTTATATAGGAGAGCTGGGGAGCTATACGAGGCAATTAGAATGCTCTATAAGGAAAATGTAAGAAAAGAAAGAGGAATATGCTAAGATTATACCCTAACCTATATCATATACAGTAACCCTAATTATAGACCAATAGTATGGTCTATAATGTTACATCTAACATCCCCCGTCAAACTCAAGATGGTAGAACATAAATCAACTTGAGTTTGGAAACTAAATCTTGAAGACGCCTAGGAGGATGAGCTTTGGTGAAATATCAGCAACTTGATCAACGGAGTAGATTGGAAGAAGACGAACAGTGCCACGAAGAATATGCTGCTGAATAATGTGACAATCAATCTCGATATGCTTGGTATGCTCATGAAAGACATCATTGTAAGCAATTTGGATAGCACTCTGATTGTCACAATGAAGAGTGGTAGCAGAGGTGGGAGGCACATCCATGTCTGCAAGTAACCAACGAAGCCAAAGAAGCTCCTGGGTGGTATCTGCAAGAGCACGATATTCTGGTTCAGTGCTTGATCTGGCAATGACAGTCTGTTTCTTGCTATGCCAAGAGATGAAAGAAGAACCAAGAAAGAAACAGAAACCAGTGGTAGAACGACGATCAGTAGGATCCCCCGCCCAATTAGCATCAGGTAGGCACGTAAATCAAGGGATGAATGAGCAGAAAAATGAAGGCCATAAAACATCGTGCCCTTAACATAGCGAAGAATACGAAGGACGACTACATAGTGAGTGGAGCGAGGAGCAGACAAGAACTGACTCACAATATGAACAACATGAGCAATGTCAGGTCGAGTAACAGTAAGATAGACTAGACTCCCAACCAGCTGGCGATATAAAGTGGGATCGGTGAGCGTAACGCCATCCAATGGGGTGAGGTGAGAATTAGGCTCAAGAGGGGTAGGAGCAGTCTTACTATCAGTGAGCCCGGCACGAGCAAGGAGATCTGAAGCATATTTTGCTTGAGAAAGATAGTAACCGTCAGAATCAGAAGAAATCTCAAGGCCGAGAAAATAACGGAGAGATCCAAGGTCCTTCATTTCAAAATGTTGATTGAGAAACTGTTTCAAATCGGTAATGCCAACGAGATCATCGCCAGTGATGATCATATCATCAACATAAAGGAGTAAGAAGATAGACCCACGAGCAGACTTGCGGAGGAAAAGGGCAGAATCATGAGAACTAGAAGTGAAACTAAAGTCTCCAATAATAGAGCTAAACTTAGCAAACCAAGCACGGGGAGCCTGCTTAAGTCCATAGAGAGCACGACGAAGCTTTCAAACTTTATGAGGAGGATGGTTGTATCCAAGAGGGGTTTGGATAAAAAATTCTTCTTGAAGATCACCATTCAAGAAGGCATTTTTCACATCCATTTGAAATAAACCCCATTTGCGAACAACAGAGACGACGAGTAAACTACGGACAGAGGTGAGACGAGCAACATGAGCAAAGGTCTCTTCATAGTTAATTCCATATTCTTGGGTATAGCCTTTGGCCACAAGATGAACCTTGTATCTGTCAATAGAACCATCAGAGTGAGTTTTAATTTTGTAAACCCACTTGCAACCTATAGCCTTTTTGTTAGGAGGGAGATCAACAAGATCCCAAGTATGTGTTTTCTCAAGTGCCTATAATTTTTCTGTCATAGCTTACTGCCAAAGAGGGTTAGAACTAGCCTCACGATAAGATCGAGGCTCATGATGGGAAAGAATGGTAGAAAAATAATGATAGTCACGGAGACGAGTAGGTGGTTCTCTTACCCAGATAGAACGACGAGGTGGAGGACCCATAGTGGAGATATCAGAGGATGAGCTAGAGGCAGGTGAATTAGTGGCAATGGTTGGTGGATCAATGTCAATGGCCGATGAGTTAGTTTTAAAGACAGGATCATCAAACAGAGGAGATGTCTCAGGAGAACCTGCAGGTAAAAGCTCAGAGGGCTCATAAGGAAATAAGTCAATAGAGGAATCAGTAAAGAATAAAGATGTTGACGAAGAGGATACGTGAAAGGGAGAGAAAGAGGAGAACATCTTGTGTTCCCAAAAGACAACATGACGAGAAATACGAAGTCACATGGAGTAGGGATCCCAACATCTGTAGCCTTTATGTTCAATTCCATAACCTAAGAAACAACAGAGATGAGCTCGGGGTTCCAACTTAGAACGCTTATGGGGTTGGAGTAGAGCAAAACAGGCATAACCAAAAACACGAAGAAGACTATAGTCAGGAGAAACACCATAAAGGCGTTCATATGGAGATTGATTATGGATGACAGAGGAGGGGAGGCGGTTGATAATATAAACAGCAGTAAGAGCAGCCTCCCCTTAAAAACATTCAGGGCATGAGGCAGAGATGAGAAGTGCCCGAACAGTGTCCAGAATATGTCTATGCTTGCGTTCAGCACGACCATTTTGTTGAAAAGTGCCAGGGCAGAAACGATGGAGAAGAGTACCATGCTGACAAAGAGTATGTAAGAAACTAGAATCTTTATATTCCATGGCATTGTCGGAGCAGAAGACTTTGATAGAACAAGAAAATTGAGTGTTTATCATGCAGGCAAAGTCAAGATAGATTTGAGGTAACTTAGAGTGATTTTTCATAAGATAAATCCAAGTAAAACGAGAATAATTATCAATAAAAATAACAAAGTATATGGATCCGCCCATGGTAGAATAAGGAGAAGGGCCCCAAATATCAAAGTGAATTAGATCAAAAGGAGTAGTAGAAACAAAATCACTTTTATTAAATGACAAAGCAGGTTGTTCGGCAAGTTGACAAGAAAGACAATCAATTTGTTCATTTTTGACAGATCCTAACAATCCACTAGAAATTAAGGTTTGTAGACGACTAGGAGAGACATGACCCAATCGGGAGTGCCAAAGCGTGGTAGGAGAAACTGTTGAGATAGAGGCTGCAAAGGAAAGTGGGGAAGTGAGCTGAGGAGGAATACAGAGATGGATGAGCTCAAATAGACATCCAACCTTACAGCCTATCCCAATGGTCTTCCCTATCTGTGGATCCTGCACACAACAACCAGAAAAAGAGAAAAGAACATTGAGTCCAAGATCATATAATTGGCCAAGAGATATAAGATTGAGGGTTGGATTGGGTATAAGATAGGTGCTAGGAAGAAATGTATGGGATGTGGAAACCTCACCAACATGACTAACAGACATATGTGAGCCATCTGTTGTGTGAATTTTGGGAATATGGGGACTAGGGGTTGTAGAAGTGAAAATACTAGGGTTGGAGGTCATATGATTGCTGCATGCATAATCAAAATACCAAGAGGACTTACCAGAAGTGGCAGACATTGCAGTAGATGGTGAAGGTGCAAGAACCTGTTTGAGAATTGCTTCAAGATCGGCAACAAAGAAGGATGGAGAGGGAGACTCAGATAGAATAGATCTTTCGGCAACAGTAGCGACAGAAGAGGAAGCAGGCCCTAGTTTGGATGGGTGACCAGGTCGGCCCTTGGGCCAGTTGCCGTGGGACTGACGATTAAGATTTTTCTGGTAGTCATCTTGATAGTGTCCAGGTCCCAGTTTCTGACAGAAGCGGCATACTCTAGTAGGGCAGTCGAGGAGAACATGGCCAGAGAGATGACAATACTTGTAAACTTTTTGAGAAGATGAACTACTTTTATGGGAAGTGGGTCGGAAGGCAGCAAGTGCAGTGTCTGTTGAAGAGGGATTGAGGAAACCAAGACGAGTTTCTTCAGAGAGCAATTTAGAGATGCCTTGCTCGAGAGTAGGAAGAGGATTGCAGTGAAGCAAGGACGCTCGAATCGGCTCGAAGTGGGAATTAAGAGCCATAAGAAAATGAATCAAACGTTGTTGATTACGGTAGGTAGCAAATTGCTCAGCATCAGCAGAGCAACGCCATGTGGGTTCGGATGGTGTCAATTGATCCCAAAGGGCGTACATTTGGGACAAAAAATCATTAATAGATTGATCGGATTCCTATTGTGTACGATAAAGAGAGCTAAGAAGTTGATATTGGTGAGCAAGGCCAGCAGTGGTGTAACGAGCTGCTAAGAAATCCCAGACTGATTTGGCAGATGAAAAGCGACCAAACTGGAGGTTGATAGAAGATACGGTGGCGTTGTGAAACCACGTAATGATCTGGTGATTTTTGCTATCCCAGTCGTCAAGTTGTTCGAGAAATTTATAGCTGCCTCATTCGTGCCTTGCTGAGGTTCAGTGATATTGCCAGTAATATAGCGCCACAACTTGTGACCTCGAAGAAAACTGGACATAGCTTGTGCCCAAGGAAGGTAATTTGAACCATCCAGAATGACAGTGATAGGTTGAGAGGCATCAAAACATTCCATAGCCATTAAAAAGAGAGTAAAAAGTCAAAGTAGAGGATTGTACGAATCAAATTGATCAAAACAGAGTCCAAAAATGGATTCAGAAGGTCCAAATTGGCTAGGAACCAGTATGAACCGGTCAAAAAGGGGCTAAATTGGTTGTTGGAAGAAAAGGCGCAATGAACCAGTTCAGGCGTAAACCGGCAGTAACCCTAGGGCTGACGTGGCAGAACGCTCTGATGTGGTAACTGGTGGACCAGAATGCTTACGTGGTAGATGACGTGGCAGGTGACGTGGCAGTTGGTGGACCTGAATGCTGACGTGGCAGATAATGGACCAAGGTGGTGACGTAGCAGATGACGTGGCAAGAACAGCAAGCAGACGTGTGGACAGCGCGTGCAGGGCTTGTGAGGAAGCGTGGACGGCGCGTGTGAGCGCTGGTGGCGCGTGGGAGCGTGAGCAGGCTGTGGGTTGACTTCTGGGGGCGCGTGATGGCACGTGTGAGGGTGTTTGAGGTTCTGGTTTCGCGATTTGGGTAGGTTATTCTTCAAGGATGGTTTCTGTGGGAAAATTGGTATTTTTGGTGGTAAGAGGACGGCGGATAGATCCCTTTTTGGTGATGGAGGAGAGGAATAGTGGTGGAATAGCGGCAATTGGAAGACGAGCATTGCTCACTGCTCACAATGAGGGCGGCATGGCTCTGATACCATGTGAAGGAAAAGGTATATATATATATTGAATATATATCTGTTGTGTATTACAATGATCACAAAGAGCTCTTTATATAGGAGAGCTGGGGAGCTATACAAGGTAATTAGAATGCTCTATAAGGAAAATGTAAGAAAGGAAAGAGGAATATGCTAAGATTATACCCTAACCTATATCATATACAGTAACCCTAATTATAGACCAATATTATGGTCCATAATGTTACATCTAACAGTTACAATTCTCTTGCTTAACCTAGTAAATTTTATAGATTTGGTGGATATTGTTGCAATTATAATAATGCATGGTGGCTTACTTGTGTTATTTGTGGATTGTATCATCCTACCTACGTGAGGAGAAATAAAGCAAAAGTGAAACAGAGAGATGAGTTTTGAAATAGAATTAATTTAAAAAGAATAAGAAGAAGAAGATAGCTATTGCGGTTATGGTGAATCAAAACTTGCAGAGCCTCTCCTTATAACTGTTGGATTGTCCGACATCGCCAGTCTCTAGCTCCTCTGGTCTATCTATATAGCAGGCTACCTCTCTCCTTAACACTTGGGTTTTAAGGAGCTGAATGGGCTGCGTCTTCAATTTCAATATAGTATTAGAGCCAGGCCAGAGCCTAACTTTGGGCTAGAGGAGTCGGGGCGCGCTCACCTGGCCTCCCTCCGCGGGCAATGTGCTCCAGGGGGAGTATTGGATTGTCCCACATCGCTCATCTCTAGCTCCTTTGGTCTATCTATATAGCATGTTGCCCATCTCCTTCACACTTGGGTTTTAAGGAACTGAATGGGCTGCGCCTCCAATTTCAATAATAACTAACTTAACCGGTTGGTATGTATATATATATATATATATATATATATAATAGTATCTTCTTCTATTAATCTTGACCAACAAAAAACTGCTCTAGCTCTTTCTCTCTCCATTCGCTCTCTAGCTAGCTAGCTACTTTCTGTTTCATCTTCTTGAAGAAAACATACCATACCAGTAAAGAAAGTTCCTAAAACTCATTTCTTTTCAAGAATTCAAGTATAACATTTCTCAGAAACCATCACTCAAAACCAATTAAAGATTGTTTTATACATGCATTCATGGCTGATCACCAAGAACTAAGAAATATTGATCAGAAATTACTCAAATCGAAGAGTTATCGAATTCTTTATATGATCGGGCAGGGCTTGAATGCTATGGTCTACAAGGCCATATTCGTGCCATTGAACTCGTGTGGTAGTGGTCAAAGCCATCGATCTTGATCGATGCAAACCTGGTCTTGAAAAAATTGTTGAACGTAAGTCAGAGACTATGTCTCTTCTCTCTCATCCCAACATACTCAAGCACTACTGTTGGTTCACCGTCGATCGTCAGCTTTGCGTCTTAATGCCCTTCATTCATAGTGGATCTCTACAGACCATCATGTCGACTCTTTCCCCTGATGGTTTCACTAAACCTTGTATTGCCATTGTTCTTAATGAAATTCTGAAAGCTTTGTCTTACATTCACGAACATGGCTATTATCATAAAGACATCAAGCCTGGTAACATTCTGATAGACTCAAATGGGTCGGTGAAGCTCACAGACTTTGGCGTTTCCTCATCATTTTACGAGTCTGCGGGATCATCATCCTCAGCGTCATCTTCCTCATCCTCGTCCTCGTCCTCGTCCAGTCTTGATGGGACGCCGTATTAGATGGCACCCGAAATGATACGCCCAACTGCAAGGTAGAGTTTGAATTTGAAGGCGGCTAATATATGGTCGTTTGGTATCACTGCATTAGAATTATCCCATGGAAAGCTGCCTCTCTCTCACCTCCCTCATTCCAAATCTTTGATGAAGAAGATTAGAGAGCGTTTTCATTTCTCCCCTGACTATGAATATAAGAAGAACCAGAAGAGTTTAACCGAGTCCTTTAAGAACATGGTTCAGTTGTGCCTGAATAAAAACCCATCAAAAAGGGCATCTGCAAACTAGCTATTGAATCATTCATTCTTCAAGAAAATCGATCCTAAAGACTTTATGGTCAAGAATCTGTTGTACGGCTTGCTCATTGTTAAAGAAGCAAAGGACGACGAAGAGGTATCGGGTGAATGTGAAAACATGGGAGAAACAAAAATCATTGAGTGGACACTCAATGAAGATGGTTTTGAATTAGACCCAATACTGTTTGATAATAAAGATGGAGATCAAGATATTGGGGGAATCTTCTTCAATCATGGTGATGGTGTCATGTTTTGAATCTTATCGCAACACAAAGACATTTAGGGAGAAAATGAACTCAAATTGAGACTGGTTCACAATTAATCTCAATATTTATCTCTCTCTCTCTCTCTCTCTCTCTCTCTCTCTCTCTAGACTAGCTTTTATCTCTTCATACTGTATTTTAATAAGACAATATTAATGTCTTCCACTACATGAACTGCAAATTGGAATATACGTCTTAGTTGAGTTGAAGTTGATTCATGAACTCTGATTGGGCACTTTGTTATTGTTCTGCTTAAATATGAACTTCATATATATATATATATATATATATATATACACATACACACACACACACATGGCTATTGTATACTTTGCTTCCCTTGCCATGGCTCCAAATAACCTTTTCTCTAGTACAGAAATTAATACCATAAGTGTGTGCAAAAATTAAACCTAAAGTTGCACCTTTTAGCCACTTCATTTTACAAACCAAATACAATTTCACAAGCTTTCGGGTGTAAATCTACAAGTATATACATTGTTATACTTCATATACTTTTTTAGTAGAGTTGAAGTTGAATCATCAATAGAGATAAACAATATTGTTATATATACTTCATGTATTTACACCATAACTTATCACTTATATATATATACTAGTTGTAATGCACGTGCGTTGCACGTGAACAATTTATACATTATAATAAACAATTTAATCACATCATTGCATACAACATTTTTGTTTACATTTTTCAAGACATTGAGGAAAAAAATGAGTTACAATATATGCACTACAACAAAATGCACTATTAGCGACGCGCATGTGCGTCGCTAATAGTGCAATTGTGCGTCGCTAAAGGTCTTTAGCGACGCCCAAAGGTACGTCGCTAAGGCGTCACAAAAAGTGGCGTCGCTAATACTATTAGCGACGCACGGTTTATGCGTCGCCAATAATGACTATTAGCGACGCTCACTGTGCGTCGCTAAAAGTGATTATTAGCGACGCACGATTTATGCGTCGCCAATACTGACTTTTAGCGACGCTCACTGTGCGTCGCTAAAAGTGATTTTTAGCGAATTTTTAAATTAAATTCAGACTTTTAGCGACGCTATGGTGTGCGTCGCTAAAAGTGTTTTTTTTTTTTTTTTGTAACCATATCTGCTTTGTTTTAATATTGTTTTGTTCCTGTTTAAACCTGTATCAATCATCCATCCTGATATACAATAAAATCGAAGCATTCTGAAATGAATATTTTAAAGCAGAAAAATACATTCATATATATATATATATATTAAACTAATTATGTACAATTGTAAAAGTACCATTCATCACTAAATAGAAAAATTAAAAATTATCTCCAAAATGTTACTATAGATGTCCATGAAAATAAAAAATAAAAATAACAAGTTCTGATGCAAAACATAAAGACGGCACCGCGACAATAATCCCCGATCAATCTGAAATAAAGATCAAATGACATATATTAGAACAATTATTAAATATATATGAACATAGAATGTGAATAGTTTTTTTTTTTTTTTTTTTTTGCATGCATAAATAGTAAGAATGACATAAAGTAGCATAAGTCTATTTTATCATTTGTGAGGTGTGTGAGGTGGTTTCGGTGCAGTTAGGCCGATATCCGCCATTTTGGTCTGTCAAAACCCCAAAATGGGCCTTTTTGGAGCTGAAACTTGCATAAGTTTCAAACCGGGCATCGGAACCGAGTGTCGTAAATTCGTGCAAGTCTATTTTATCATTTGTGAGGTGTGTGAGGTGGTTTCGGTGCAGTTAGGCTGATATCCGGCATTTTGGTCTGTCAAAACCCCAAAATGGGCCTTTTTGAGGCTGAAACTTGCATAAGTTTCAAACCGGGCATCGGAACCGAGTGTCGTAAGTTCGTGCAAGTCTATTTTATCATTTGTGAGGTGTGTGAGGTAGTTTTGGTGCAGTTAGGCCGATATCCGGCATTTTGGTCTGTCAAAACCCCAAAATGGGCCTTTTTGAGGCTGAAACTTGTATAAGGTTCAAACCGGGCATTGGAACCGAGTGTCGTAAGTTCGTGCAAGTCTATTTTATCATTTGTGAGGTGTGTGAGGTGGTTTCGGTGCAGTTAGGCCGATATCCGGCATTTTGGTATGTCAAAACCCCAAAATGGGCCTTTTGGAGCTAAAACTTGCATAAGTTTCAAACCGGGCATCGGAACCGAGTGTCGTAAGTTCGTGCAAGTCTATTTTATCATTTGTGAGGTGTGTGAGGTGGTTTCGGTGCAGTTAGGCCGATATCCGCCATTTTGGTCTGTCAAAACCCCAAAATGGGCCTTTTTGGAGCTGAAACTTGCATAAGTTTCAAACCGGGCATCGGAACCGAGTTTCGTAAGTTCGTGCAAGTTTATTTTATCATTTTTGAGGTGTGTGATGTGGTTTCGGTGCATTTTCTATAAATAATAAATCCACGAAAGTATATAATTTTAAAAACTTACCAAGGTTGTGAAGAGTCACGCTGTTGGCTGATCATCGTCTGCAAAAGAGTCTATATCTCGGCATATCGCTCCTCGAGGCTATCTAGTCTTTGGCGCAGCACTACATTCTCTTGTTGAACTGCCTCCGTAGCTGAGTGTGCCCTAGCATCACTCTCAAAGGACGATGTCGTCAGCGCCATCCCAGTCCCTAAGCCACGCACATAGCCACGCCTCTTGCCCAGAACAGTCTCCCGTATCTGGTCATCGGTCGGCGGATCCTGACCCTCAGGTGTCGGCTGATCATGCAGCCGGACCATCTCCTCCTATAAAAACATAAATATATGTTACTACTTTTATAACTTTAGATTAATATTAAATTAGTAATACTGTAGCAAGTTACATAAAAACTTACATAAAGCCGCTGTGCTTCAGGCCCAGCCCAACCCTTATTGGGATTGTAGTACGTCCTGTGCCACAAATCAATGGGGCTGGGTGGTGCACCGGTGTCCTGGTCTTGCTGGAGCAAATAAATAGTAGCTTATGAAGAGTGATTTCATGAATAGATTATACAATAAGAACTTGATACATTTATTAACTTACCATATTATGCCTATACTGTACAAAAGAACGTGATCCACCACAGTGGGTCACCTTCTGCTTGCTTCTACTCTCGCTATTCTTCCTGCTTAGTTCCTACATTTGGCCAAAACAAAGAAGGTTAGTATAAATGATACTGATTTAAACCAGACAACAAAAGTAATTTGAACAATTTTTACCTGGAATGTATCACTTGCGAATCGGTCGCATAGTAACATCCAATCCTCCACCGTCACCCCCCTGTAGGGTCTCTCACGGGGCTCTCTACCGGCTGCCACCTCCGCCTCGTAGTGCATGTGCAGACGGTGTCGATAGTCCTTGAAACAGACTCCCAGGTAATGATCCACAGCCCTCGCTACGTGAGGTAGGTGGAGATCGATGTCAAACTTCTCCTGTAAAGCATGTCATTGTCAAAACATTACGGCATTAGAAATGTTAAAATTTGGTTCAACACAATAATAAAAGACATACCAGGATCTGCTTATGAATAGCCTGTAGATCCTCTTGAGTGACGTGACTCCAGTCAGTAATATGGAGTGGGGCGCGTAGTCGGCAAATGATGCCAACCTCTGTGATGAACTGCTGTGCCCACCCACCAACGGGTTTCAGCAAGCCCTCAGGTAGCTCAATCCGGAGTCGCGCACCCCCCGCTGCCTCCATCTGTGTCTGCAAACTCTGATTCTTCGACCTACCACGCCCTCGTCTAATGCTGGTGGTGGCCGAAGCTTTAGAAACAATACAATAGAAACAATTAGTACCATATTTATATAAGCATTAATACAAAATGGAACTATCCATACCATCAATGGCAGGATCGGTCGATCCTGCAGAGGAAGGGGAAGGGGTCGATGGGTCCACCGGGGCTGCGCGTTTACGTGATCCTAGTCCAACCATATCTAAAACAAAAGTTTAAAAGTAAATTCCATTACATCATAAAAATTAAAATCCATTACAGCATAAAATTGAATATCCATTACACTTGATCTTACCACATGTAACACCTATTACAATTACTCATCTGAGTTTGTATCATCATCTGAACTTGAATTTTCTTCAGTCTCGGTACAATACTCTAACAATGTCTCATCATCAAAATCACTTTCCTCGTCATCATTATCATTAATGAACGTTGCATCCCTCAGATCTAATTGTGTGGTATTGGTAACGTCGGAAGCTACGACATGAATTGGTTCTACATCAGTTCTATTCAACCGATACGAACTAACATCTTCCTGATCATGCCGAACAACACCATCGTGGGCAGTTTGAGACTCTTCTTGTAGTGCCTCCTCAATCGTCTCCAACTCTTCATCTCCCTCGCCAACTTCTACAACATCATAAACATTTCTAGTTTTTGTTTTTTGGACAACATGCCAATCACCTCTTATTTTTGTGTCCTTCAAATAGAAAACTTGTTTTGCAACTGATGCCAAAATATATGGATCATCTTTAAATGCCGTACGTGACGTATTAACACTTATGAAGTGCTTATCAATCTGCATTCCAGTCTTCTTATTAGTTATATCCCACCAATCACATTTAAAAATATACACAGAATGACCGTAGCAATAATGCAACTGTATGATGTCTTTTAAAACACCATAGTACTCTACAGTTTGTCCTCCATCACCATCTCTTTCAACAAGGACCCCGCTATTCTGTGTTCGTCGGATGACCTCACGTTCCCTCGTGTGAAATTGAACACCATCAACAATTAAACCGGTGTAGCGGGATATCCTTTGATCAGGACGACATGCCAAGGAATATAATTGATCGTACGCCTCAGGAGATTGTTGGTGGCGTAATAGCTTCATATATTAATTCAGTACAAGTACAAAATTACTTTTATACAAATGCATTAACTAATACAATTACAATTAATTGAAACCTATTCTTACGTGATCTCCGAACCACTTTGGAAACAAATTTTTCTGTCTTTGCTCCAGATCAGAACTTGATACATGTTCTCTCTGAAGCTCAAGCGTATGCTTACTGAATAAGATGAAATATGTTATATGTAACTTACATTTGTATATTAACGTAGTATTGCAATGATTTCGATAAAATTACTTAAAATATGGCAATGTCTCCTCGCAGTTGTTGAGCACGGTGTAGTGGGCTCTTTCCAAGTCTTGAGGATGACACCATTCATATATACGGGCACCTATTGGCCGCACAGTCTGATTAAACACCGCAAGGCCAGTTCGTTGTTGCCCTGGACATCTATCAGAATTTCGCTCTTCACGATTAAACCTTGTCTCAATATTTTCAAGATGCATAGAGCAGAAGGTGAGACATTCTGCATCAATGTAAGCCTCAGCAATTGACCCTTCCGGTCGTGCTCTGTTACGCACATATTGCTTCAATGTGTGCAAATATCTGTTTTGATAATTAATCAGTTATAGATTAAAATAGTTAAGATGGATAGATAACACAATTGAAAAAATTAAATGTACCTTTCTATTGGATACATCCAACGGTATTGGACAGGTCCGCCAATTTTTGCCTCATGAGGCAAATGCACCGCTAAGTGGACCATGATATCGAAGAAAGCTAGAGGAAAAATCTGTTCCAACTTGCAGAGGATCACGATAACATCCCTTTCGAACTTGTCAAGTACTTCCACATTCAACGTCTTCGCACATAATTCTCTAAAAAAGCAACCCAACTCAGTTATTGTAGTCGATATGTGATTGGTGAGATACCCACGTAGTGCAACCGGAAGAAGTCATTGTAAAAGGACATGGCAGTCATGGCTCTTCAATCCGGATATTTTTTCATCTATAACATTTACACACCGAGATATATTCGATGCGTATCCATCTGGGAACTTCACCGATTTAAACCACTCGCAAATCCTCATTCTCTCTGCGGATGATAACGTATACTGTGTAGGAGACACGATATATTTATCACCGCTACGTATTAAGTGCAGCTCTTTCCTTATTCCCAGCTCTTGCAAGTCCAACCGGGCTTATCTTTTGTCTTCCCTTCAATGTTCATTACAGTTCCCAGCACATTATCACATATGTTTTTATCGATGTGCATCACATCCAAATTGTGCTTCAACTTAAGAGTCTCCCAGTACGGCAAATCAAAAAATATGCTCTTCTTCGTCCAATTTAAGTCCACATCAGTATGCTTCCTCTTCTTACTACCCGGTATCTTCCCAAACCTCACTGGTTGGATGACTGCCAATTGCGCTAACACGTCTTTGCCAGACAACAATGGAGGTGGCAATCTGCGCTCAATTTGTCCATCAAAGAGATGCTTCTGCCGATTTCGCCAGCCATGCGATGGCGGTAGAAAACGACGATGGCCCATGTAACATATCTTCCTCTCATTTGACAAATGTAGGGAACATGCATCCTTATTGCAAACTGGACATGCCAGATACCCCTTAGTGCTCCACCCAGACAAGTTCCCGTATGCTGGAAAGTCATTTATGGTCCAAAGTAACGCGGCATGCAATTGAAATGTCTCATTCTTAGAGACGTCGTATGCCTCCACTCCCACCTCCCACAATTCCTTCAACTCGTCCACTAAAGGACGCAAGTACACATCAATTTTATTACCAAGAGACTTCGGCCTTGGAATAAGCAACGACATGTAGATAAATGGTTCTTTCATGCATTTCCATGGTGGCAAGTTATACGGCACAAGCAACACCGGCCACATGCTGTAGGCATTACTCATGTCACCGAACGGGTTAAAACCATCGCTAGCCAGCCCAAGTCGTACATTACGCGGCTCATTTGCAAACCATTCGTGATTTGTATCAAACTCAGCCCAAGCTTGTGAATCTGCCGGATGCCTACATACATTTTCCTCAGCAACACGCTTCTCCTTATGCCACCGCATATCTTCTGCCGTCTTCTGAGACATGTACAACCTTTGTAGCCTCGGTTTTAAGGGAAAATAACTAAGCACCTTGTGCGGAATTGTCTTCTTCTTTCCTTCATTCAGCTTGTACCTGGGTTCGTGGCACACCGTACACTCCTTCAATTGTTCAGTCTCCTTCCAAAATAACAAGCAATCGTTTTTGCAAGCATGTATGGGAATATACCAGAGGCCCAAATCTCTTAATATTCTTTTCGCCTCATAATATGAGTTCGGAAGGGTCTCCCCAGTAGGAAGCACTGCTTTAATCAATTCAATGGCCATAGTAACTGACTTGTTACTCCAACGGTTGATGGTCTTAAGATGAAGGAGTTTCACGAGAAAGTCCAGTTTCGAAAACTTACCACAACCCTGGGTATAACGGCTGCCTTGCTTCCCTCAACAACGACTCAAATGCAGTCGATGGTCCCGTGTCACTCCTGTGACTACTCGCCCCAATTGTAGCCCCTTGCAAGTCTGCCAGCATTTGTGGCAAGCCTTGGTAACCAACCCCAACATTATCACCAAAGTCAACATCGTCGTCTTCTTCTTCATCATCAAATACCACTCGTACGTCACGGCGTTCCCCGTGAAATTCCCAACACGTATACCACTTGTCCATCCCGTGTTCGAGTAGGTGCTCTTTGACCTCATCTAGGTGCATATAATCCCTATAATTGCACCTCCTACATGGACATCTTATCCTATTTCTCCCATCTGTAAATGCACGAGCAAACTCAATAAAATCTTTGATCCCCTTCACATACCCTGGCAAATGCCTGCCCCTCAAGTCCATCCAATTTTTATCCATTTTCGTCTACCTAATACAAGTCAAAAATGATACTCGTTATAAATATGAAACATGAATCCTATCACCTCCAACTTCTCTCTAAAGGGTAAGGTGGTCCTATCCCATTCGTGAATGCACAATTTACATTGCAATCAGCAACAATCAAATGCTTGATTCCACTCAGACAAAATTTCGGCAACATCTCCCCAGGGTTCTCCAAGTATACGAGATAGACGTTAACACGCCTAAATATATACCCAGAGAACAATAGGAGACCATGCTGAAATTTTATCATAATGAAATATTCAAGCATATGCGCTATTGATTGCAATGCAGATTTATGCATTCCCGAACTGTCCTCTCTGGACAATTCAAGAATCGATTTTCATACTCACGAGCCCAATCGCGAATAAATTTCGCGACAAGATTCACATGTGATGAAAATGACTCCCGAACGGGGCTAGGCTTACATGAATGCAATAATAAAAATTTCATTAGTGTAAGTGCAAACTCTGATTGTCAGACAGAGTTTTGCTTTAAAAAACCATTAACAATAGCATTGAAAATGCCAATAGAAAACATATTGATCTTGGTTGCTAACAAGTAAAAGCATCTAACTTTCAATTTTTATCTATTAATTAATGTCATTCATCAAGAATTATTTACTTGGCACTTGACAACAACAACTTAACCAACAAAAACAAATCAATTACTACCTAAAACCACTAATTGACTTAATAGGTCAGGTGTATCTAGTTGATCTCTCAATCTATAGGACTCAAGAACTTTTATTACTTGGCAGCTAAAACAAAAAACAAAAAAATTGAGCTAAGCCCAAAAAACTCATATCCAAAGAGGAAAATATATAATTATTGTTGCTCAACTGGCATATGCAGAAAATTAGTCATAGCATAACTCATACACATACATATAATATATGTGTATATAGTCACATATATATATATATATATATATATATATATAAGATCGAAACTTTGCGTCACAAAAGGCATTCAACTTATAGTTTGAAGAGTCAATTAATGGGGGTTGTACCACAAACCTAAATTCAAGACTAACCATGATGCTAAAGTAACAGCTAATAACAGAATAATGTTCTGTGAGGAAAAAAAAAAGGACAGAAAAATTTATTTCCCTAACAATAAAACACAAAATGGTCAATGATACTCTCATTAAAAATAAAGAGTTAAATATATACAAATATGATTATAGCCAAATTAACTTTTTTCAACACTATATATTAGATAACAAAGAAACCTAGGATGATAATTAATGACTAAAATGGTGTCCTTTAATTTTTTTTTTTCAAAAAAAAATATTCGTTGACGAATAATTTCAATCTCCTGTCCAGTCTTTGCCCAAATTAGGAACAACTATCAATAAAGCCATAATTTATCATTTTTATTTTTTTTACTTAGTTTAATTATGGAACCTTTTTTTTTAATCCTGAATTCCTAAATACTTAAAACATCCTCATGATTTTAATTAATTTTTCTCCAAATGACAAATAGATTTCAAGAATCTGCACGATATTGTTGCAAGAAATACTGCTTGACATATTGGATCATATGAAGGTTGAGGTTGACAAGGGTTAGTGGTAGAGAATATGATCTGGTTGTGGATTTCTTGACAGATTTTCTCTCTCTTCTTACAAGCATGCATGATTGGCCATTGTGATTTGTGAGAGCTTGACAATACGTTCCAATATTTGTATCTCTTATCTCTATATCTCTACTGTGTGAAGTGAACGGCAGGGGTTGCTAATATTTTTTATTAAATGTCCGATTATAAATTTTAAAATATAAAAATTTAATATTAATTGATAATATTTTTTTTATAAATAACTAACTTCATTAATATAAAAGAACTTATAAATTAGAAGAAAAAAAAGTTCAATTAAAGAAAGAAACCCTTTTAATATTTTAGAATATACAAAAAAAATTCTAAAAAGTTAATAAAAATTTCATTAAAAGGTCAAATTTAAATTAAAATAACCGTAAAATGTAAAAAATTTTAGATTGAATGGGACGAAAATATAAATTAAAAAAGATATATTTGAAAGACAAATAAATATATATATATATATATACATATAATTTTAAATGTTTGGTCACAAACAATGTATTGTACAATGTGATATATGATACATAATAATTTTATTGTTAGTGGCTCATATTATTTGTGTCTTATCAATGATGTAAATTGGCTATTCAAATGAGTGCAAGAAAATAATTTGGACAAACATGGTGGCTATTCAAATGAGTGTCTTGATCTGTAAAATAGACAAGAGGGATGAATGGTGGCTTTCAACTTCAAATGTCTTGCTGTAATGCCTTCAGGTTCCATCAATAAAAATTATTACATCCAATATATGGTTGTTCGGAGATTGAAGCCAACAACTAATCCTAACCCCAGTTAAATAGTTTAGCTATTTAAATAAATAAAAACATAAATTGTACCTTTTAGATTGAACACAATGAGATCAATACAGCTTCAGGCACAACAGGTGGCGGAGGCGCTGCGAACAGGTGGCAGTCGAAGCCGAGGCGTGGCGAAAGGGTGGAGGTGGAGGCCGAGGTGCGGCGAACGGGTGGCGGTGGTGAGGTTCGACGAGTTGAGAGAGAGATATAGAGAGAGACACAGAGAGAGAGAGATATAGAGTGAGAGAGAGATCGTCAATGCAGTGGAAGTGGTGAGGTTCGACGAGTTGAGAGAGAGACAGAGATATAGAGTGAGGGAGAGATCGTGAATGCTTATCCGAATTTGGGGATTTTAAGGGACTATTAGCGACGCACTTTGTGCATCACTAATAAGTACAATGTGCATTGCTAATTAACCTCAATACGGAGTCGTTTCCAAAATGGCACTATTACCGACGTCCGTCGTTCGTCGCTAACTATTAGCGACGCCTCTGTGCGTCGCTATTACCTATTTGTTCGTCGGTAAAAATTGACCGCCATTTTTTTTACCCGAGAAGAGCATTTCGCCATGATTTTTAGCGACGCTTTTTGTGCGTCGCTAATAATGGGCATCGTTAAAAGCCTACATTTTTGTAGTGATGTAACATACATTTTGCATTTGTACATGAATTTTGCCAGACTTAAGAAGCAAATGTGATTGAATTCGATTTGTTATTCAACTAAAAACATAAATAAATGAAAGATGGTGCATAGTATCAAAAATATATCACTTCCATGAAACAATGTAATTGTTTTAGTAAGGCTTCATGTGCTTAGCCTATACATTTGGAAAACAAAAAGATATTATTTCTTGAAATTTGGTTTCAATTAATTCTCTGTATTCAACATTCTTATTTGGTGCTTCAAACATCTAAATGCAAGCGGCCAAGAAAATAAAATAACTATTTCAACCATTCTTGTAGCTAAAGAGGCAAGTCTAACTATTTTATATTGGAATGATTACTTATAAAAAAATAGAATAACAAGAAAAGAGGCAAGTCTAAATGGTGCAGGAAACAAAGAAGAAAGAACTAAGTAGTTTTAAGGGAGAGCTGAGAGATAATTTCTTTTACAGTTCTAAGAAAACCAAGAGATCCTATTCAAATTTCTCATTATTTCTTGAGCAAGAAAATCTCCTTGGAAAAAAAAAAACCTTAACGAAAAAAAGATAAAATACATTGACCACCCTCTACTGTTTGAGAGATGACATTGAAACATAATATCCATCATATAAGTGGCTTATCTCCATTTGGGTTAAACCGTAAGGTTCAACACTCGGGGCATTGTTCTAAGAGTCATTTTGTCATCACAGAATTATGAGTAACCAGGAATATCTAATAAATTATATAAATGTTAAAGCATCAAATTGTCAAGCTCTCGAGAGAGGTTACATTTTAACAATTTTATTCTTATTGAACTAAAGTTCTGAAATAGGAAACAACCACTTCCATGTTTTATTTTTCTACCTTGCAAGAAATAAAAGGGGGAAAAGGAATGGTGATATGCTAATTTTATTAATGGTTACTGTCACGACCCGAAATTCCCCTTGTGCGGACCCCGCGTCGCGACCACCTCCCTTCGGTCCGAGTGCCTTAGGACAAGGCTCGCATAAACAGCGGTATCGAAAAGATGTGCGTCATGTGGTTGCGGAAGCGTGAATACTTTTTCTTTTCTCTTCCTATTTTAAAATTTGCACATCCATTCGGTACTGCCGCTCTTCATAACGGTACACGTGATCATACATTCAGAGCATAACTAAAAACGTAAAGACTTTAATAACATTACATACCCACTGCCCCGAGGGGCTTAATACAGATCCTTGCGCTGTCTGTTAATACAAAATGTACTATTAGAGTTCACATGATTTCCCAAAAGAAACTACTTAAACACGTTTTCCCAAAAATAGCTAAACTCATCATCAACGTCTTCAAAATCAATCTGCCATCAGTCACCTGAAAGGGGGGTCCGAATAAAAATTCGGATAAGCTAATCTAAGCTTGTGAGTAATTCCTGTATTCGTCATGGGGTTTTCAATTGGTAGTGGTTTAGCACATGAGAGTTTATAAAATACTCACTACCAATTGCTCTTACGTTTAGAACACAGAGTATATGCATTCGTAAAATAGATAGCTTTGAAACATTTAAAGTATTTAAGCTAAACATACATTTCTTCAAGTAAAGTATATGCACTTCAAAAAGCATATAAACATGCATAATAGAAATGGGGGTAAAAACCTACTTCCATTTTCAAAAGAGTTTGTCATTTTTTCTCTTTAATTAGGTGGAATCTGTTTCGAACCAAACTCCATTTTACTGCCAATGCTACGATTTCATTTGCTTGGAGGATTGGATCCTGCTACCGGGCACTCATTCGTGTCTCAGTTGAATCCCAAAGGATATTCAATGTCGTAAGTGGTACTTAAGTACCATTTATCTTATAAAACATTTATCATATGGCTTCTTCAATAGATACTTTTCATGAGTATTTAAAACATAAAATATATAACTTCTGCAATAGGACTTCAAATACTTGAAATAATCAAATTCAGAATATTTAAAGAGATTTGCATTTTACTCGAACATGCTAAATATTTCCAAGAAAAGAACTAAATATAAAAACATTTAACAAACATGTCGTAACAGAATATTTTTAAAAGCATGAATCGTATAAAAACTGAATTTGATATTCAAATGCTTCACATAACTTGAACTTAAAACTTCTTCAAATATATGGATTTAAATCTCCACTTCAAATGCAGGGTTACTCACCTTGGTCTTTAGGGTCAGTGCTAATAATGTGCTCTCCCACGTCCTCTGTAGTTCCTAAGAACAATTCATATATAGTCTCATTAACTTCACATCACTACAATATCTCCTACAGATGCTCCTTAACTTATGCTTAGATCGTATTAATCCTAACCGATTTACGAATATTCCATAATTTCGTATGCACTTAATTTAACTCGTAATTTTAACTTATTATACGACTTAATGTGTTAGAAATAAATTTTATTTTAACTATACTCTTCTGGTAGCTCCATTAACTTTAAATTAAATCTAATTACTTCACATGTTTACGTGTTGGGTCTTCCCGCATTTCATTTCAACATACGTGTCTTAGTTTTGTACTTCGGCAATTGTTTTAATTCATAGCCACCTGACTGATGTTATTCATCAAATTTTATGTCTCTTTATTTTAAGCACCTATTTTGGTCAAATAGACTCTACCATTGAGTCTAGAACGTCGAAGAAAGTCAATTTAGGCTTCCTCGGGTTTTGATTTAGCTTTCGGGCTACTAGGGGTAAAATGGTAATTTTACCCCTTTACGTGTCCTAATTTTTTTGGGGTTTTGTCTCGAGAAACGGACCCTGTCATTGGGTTTAGAATGTCTAAAATTGTCAAAATCCACTATTTTTTTAATTTAATTTGGACCTTGTTTAACTTATTTATGGCATAGGGGCATTTTGGTCATTTTAGCATTTTTAGGGTGTCTTATTTTTTGGAGTCTCGTCTCATGAAACTGACCTCGCCATTGGGTTTAGAATGCCTAAAATAGTCAAAATACACTATTTGTTTATTTTATTTGGACTTCGTTTGGCCAAATTTTAACCTAGGGGCATTTTTGAAATATTTCTTCTTTAAATATTATTAATAAAATATTTAATTTATTTCGGTCGGGCCTTAGTATAATTATCCGGAAGTTCTGGGGGTCAAAATCAAGTTTTCATAAGTTTCGGTCTGAACCAGTTGGTTCAGTTCAAATTTAAGTGAACTGGTCCGGTTTCTATTGAACCAACCGATTTAGTTGGTTTACACGTAATGTTGACGTCAGGACTAATGTTTTAAAATTTAAAACCTATCTCAAAAACGATGTCGCTCCATTTATTCGATGGCAGATCTAGATGTTACCACATGTCCAAGTCGACTCATCCTCGTTTTTAAAACCGAGTTGACTCACTGTCACCTTCCTCGTTCGACCACCTACTATTGCCCTAATTTCTGAAGCTTAAAAGCTTCAATTTCATGTGATTTTATTCACCCAATCCCTACTGTTTTCACTTCAACATATTTCTGAGGCACCAAGAATCAATTTGGCATTTGTTTTAGGGGTTGTATTGGCCTCACGAGTTCGGGCAAAGGGTTGATATACCAGACCTGCAACCCATTCGTATGTGCTCATTTCTGAGCCAAAATCGATGAGGTTCATATTGTTGTGATCCCCTGATCATAAGGTTTCAGTTTTCATTCATAAATATGGTTTTAATTTCACGTTTGTGAGATTGGTCTTGAGAACCCGTACCTGCAACTTGATTTTTTGAGAGTCATTTCTTGGGCTTTGTGGTCGCGGTCATGGGTTTTTAGAACCTTGAAATGGTCTAGTTTAAATCCCTATAGACCAAAATTGGTTTAACAATGGTCGGTTCAGACCTGCTTCAAGAGTTTCAAATTTTTTTTCTATTCACCTGTAACTCTAGTTTTCTCGGTCAATTCTTCATGATTCTTAATCATTTTTCTTGCAAATTAGAGCTTAGACTACGTAGATTTAGACCCTATATTCGCATGCTTTCAAAGAACAATACACTGAAACAAAAATGACCCTAAATGATACCTGTTTACGTTGACTGTTTTTGCAAAACCTCCTCTCTTCAGTTCCTGTTCTGCTACTCCAGTTCTCTTCCTCTCTCACTCTATCTCTCCCTTCTTCTTCTCAAAATTCTCTCTCTCTTCTTCTCTGTGTGACTAAGTTCTATAGTGGGCATGTGTATAAAATTATGTATATATATGTGTTTATAACTATACACTATCATCACCTCTGCTGATTGCCCCAACCACTAGCTTAACTTGTGGCAGTATCTCTAATGAGTGCTGCCACTTCACTGTTTTGGGGCAGGCCATCTTGGCCGTGTGTGTGTGTGTGTGTGTGTTTGTTTTGTTTATATATATATATATATATATATATATATATATCACCCTCACATACTAACACACCAAGTTACACACACACCCTTCACAACCGACACACACATACACATACACAACCTCACTATTCTGTACATACATTTTATATTTACGTATATATATACATATTTGTATATATATATATATATATATATTTAAGTTTTCTTGCATGCACACATGTATGCTTTCAATATACACACATGTACACATATTTGGCCACATGTACATACACATAACACACCTTTAATGTGTGTATGTGTGTGTCTTAATATTTAATTATAACTACCAATAATTAATTAATTATTTTAAGAATTAATTATTCTCTTAAGTGTATAATCTTTACACTAATTTTTCATGACCTCGTAATACGTGTCTTTGGTTCGACGGTCGACGTGAAAACGTATTATTACCACAGAACCGACAAGTTGGTGACTACAATGAAAGTGATGTACAGTCGTCCTGGGTTTTCAGGACTTCTTCTAAAAGTCCACGTGTCGGGGTCGAAACCGACCTCGTTACTTAAGGTCTTGATCACCTATTCATAACCCACAACCCGACGATCTCATATTCAAGTCGGGGTGTTACAGTTACTTTTAGTTTTTCTATTTATATATTAGACATCCAAAATGTACAAGGATACTTAAATACTTACAATTTATACATTTTTCTAATGCTCGAGATTCTTGTTTAAAAGTCCAGAAACCGTAGTACTAAACCAAACTTGTAGACATCTAACCACTTTCGGATGCTTCACCTTCAAAAAGGATTAAAAAATTTAATTACAATCTTTAACAAACATTTCTTATGCAATTCCAACAGTGAAGTGTCTAAATTTAAATAAAATTGAAGCTTCAGTCAGGAACCGTGGTAAAATAGTTAAAACGCGTTGCAAATTTTAGTTAGATGCTAAGACACCATTGGACTATGACATAAAGCTACAAAAACAAAGTGATGTAGTTTATAAAAGGATCCAACTTAGACCTTAGAGGAATTTGTGTATATCCTCCATTCCCAAAGTGAGAGTCTTATTAACCATATTTTATAGTTTCTCCGTTGATTATATATATATATATATATATATATATATATATATATAATCAATGGAGAAACTATTGAATCATTCAACCCCAGAACTCTACAAATATAGTCCTAATTCCTTTAAAACAATAATATATCTTAGAATCATTTAAACTGTGGGCAGGCTTGCAACTTGTGATTTTTTGAGAAGAACTGTTGATGGCAGCATAAAATTGAGGGAAACAAACTCCTTGCATTGGCAGTTAGCTGAATAAGGTCAGAGAAAATAGAGACTTATGAAATAATTGTTTATTTTTTTATTTTATAATTATATTGTGGTTTAAGTTTTAATAGAATTAGAATTTCTAAAAAAAAAAAAATCCCTACCTTGAATTGATTTGTGCATCTTAGAATTCAAATTATCTTATAGAATGAAGAATTGGAATCATCAGTACAGAAGTAAAGAATGTTGCCATCAGTACAAAACTTGGATCATGCAACTCGCAGCTCATTTATAAGGTCATGACATTCAGTTTTGCAACTTGTAAAAGATCACAAATATCCTACTGCACAGTACAGAAATTTCCAAGAGACATATTGGGACATATTTATGTAAACCACATGGACTGTACCTTTTTTCTGCATGTTTCGACTCAATAGAAAGGGCAACCTGCTAGTCGTCAAACAAGTTAGGGTACTCTTCAGGATTTTCCAATGATTCTGCAGACTTTCTGTTAACCTACCAATTGGCCCAAATTGCCACGAAGTTAAAAAAGTATTAAGAAGTTTCCTTTCCTTTGTGGGTAATATAATAGTTACTCTTCTTCGTCCATTGCATGGATCCAAGTATAAATAAACATATAAATGCAACATTGTTCTTCCCTTGTTGTTTAGCAAGCAAAGGAAGTTTTGAAATTCCTTCGGTATCACCAAGAGCATAATAGAGGAGCAACAACTCACTTAAGTCCATTCCATGTAATAGACATTCCTCAGCCATTTCTAACTGCATCATCAAATCAAGTCTATATATAGAGGTGTTGTATATAGAACTTAAAAGGCCATACATGACTCTAAGCATCATTTAATCACAGGCTTGCAACTCTAAATAATGATATTTACAAAAGAAATCTAAATATATTATATATATATATATATTACATGCAAATTAAGTCTAATATTTTAGATTAATTAGTACTAGTTAGATTTGTCTATAGTTAAAACTTCAGTATTTTCTATATGTTGCTTGTTCTTTGATATGGGATGCAATACAATAGATAAACCAATACTCTACATGTGCTTATATAGAAAAATATGAGTATTAACAAATGACGCTTGAATCTGCAATAATTATGTTGGATATTTATAGACATTCTAGATATTAAAATTTGGCTCTATACTCTATAGAATTAATAACTCTAATAGTTTACGTTCAAGAGATTGTTGAGAAAGCGCCTCAGGTTTTATTCATTTTCTGTAATCAGTTTACTCTCTGTTTGCTTGTTGAGAAAACTGAAGAAGAGGATTGGAAAAAAAAACCTTATATATGTTTTTTTTTTTAATTTCGTAGATTAACAAAAAAATTATCCCAGCTAAAAAATAAAATTTTAATATCCAGTAGATGTATCTTTTCTTTTCCTATATATTTTCAAAGCTTATTGCTTATGATTTGTGGTGCCTCTTCACTTGGGTATAAGTTCCTAAGACCTTAAGAATGATTGCCTCCACTTATTCGCTAACTTTATATTTTCTTTGTCCTTTGAGGTTTCTAAATCTCATTGGCTTTTTATATGCTTTGGTTCTGAAAATATAATACGTCATCATCACCTTATTAGCACTTTTCTATGAATACCTTATTGGAACAAAAAGAAAGCTTTCCTGTATTTCTTTCTTCTTCTACTTTTTTTTTTATTGATTTTTTGGTTGATTCATTGCAACTGTGCTCTTATCTGGTAATTGGAAGCCAAGTTTCTATCCAACTTTTTTTTTTTCTCAGCTAAAAGTTCAAATTTTCTCATCTCAACGGCAACTATCTCAAATATATTCATATACACATTGTTGGCTTGAAGTTCCATGACTTAAGCTAAAAGAAAGATCAAACTACTATAAAGATGTATTGTGAAGCAAACAAATATGCTTATTGGTCAATAAAAGTTTGGTAGAAATCATTCTTCATTACAAAGGTTAGGGGAAAAGGTCAACATGGATAAACACACAGAGTACAAACAAAGGAACATCTAACTTTCTTTTAACATTCTTCTTAATTCTAGAAATCTAATATCACTAATAAGAAAGTTGTGACTCTCATACACCAATCCAATGGCAACACTCAATTTGAAGTTCCTAATCTTATAAGCCAATTTAATTGCGTTTCTCAGTTTCATCAAATAGTGGTTACAAAGATTCCAAAATTCATAAGCCTTAAGATTCCACAAATCATATGCAACAAGAGATGAAGAATTCAACTTAATGGAATCAATTTACTCATGATTAAATTATATAGGAAGGGGGGAGGACCATATCTGTTCATACTATATACTATTATATATTTGTGACGCAAATTAATTTATAGGCTTGAACTCACCAGAAAAAAGTTCAATCGTATGATAGCACCGATGATCTCAATTGTATGTGTCCTTTCTTTGTTCTTTATTTCAAAAACTGATTTTTTTTTTTTTTTGCATTTCTTGAATAGCAGCTTTAATGGACTCTTGTATGTTATTTTAAGAATGTTGAGAATGATTTAGCTTCAAATTTGTAACTGTGTTTTGCTTTCTGGTAGTCACAGATATGTCCTGTTTCTAATGTCTCTTCTTTTGTCCAGATGTAGCTTCTTTATTGCTTCTTGACTTCTGCATTTACCATATTGATGCCCCGGGGCATGACGTCGGTATCATATCACACTTGTTCTACTCTTGGCTTTGTTTATTTTATATAATTATTGATTCCAAGTTCTGTTTGTATGTACATTTGTTGTTTAGTTTCTTTAACCAAGCCACTGAAGTGCTCAATTTCTTTGGGTATGTAAATTCCTTGTCTATTCTAATGGTTAGCTAATTTTCTCTTCAGGGCAATGGTACTGATTGTGGAAACTAAACTGTGTGGTTATTTTCTTTGATAATTAAGTTCATTTTAGAATGGGAAAAATACACACACGGCTCAAACAAGAATGCACACAAACTTAACTTCTCACAAACTGAGAGGATAGGCCAAGTGCTACAACCACCCCATTAACCCTATACCTATATTAGCTAATTGCAATTAGGTAAGACTTCACGTTAAACTCTTGACACAATCAATCTAAAACGAACTTGATTATTAGACACAATTCTTAGAGGTTTTCAAATGTTCCAAAACCAAAATATATTCAACATTTGTAATACTTAATGTATAATAAGTTGGTTGGTTGGTTTTGGGTTTACCATAATTGATGAGTCAAGTTCAATTTAAGATGTCTCATCGCAATCACCAAAGCTTAGGTTTCAGCTTTTCAGGTTCAATAGTTTTTAAGAAACACCCCCCCTCCCAAAACAAAACAACCCTGATAGATGCACTGCTTGATTTTTGGTTTAAAAAAAGAAATTTCTTTGTCTTTACATTTTTCATACTAAATCTATGTACTAAATAGAACCTTAGTCAGATACTAAATCCTGTTATGGATGTTTAACTCGAATAATAGAAATTATGATATCGTGGACACAAGAAATTGCATGCTAAATTATCAAACAAGAGGAAATATCTCTACACATTGCAAACGCATGCCTTGTACTGTACAAAATTTGAAAAAAACTTTGTACAGGGGACTGGTCTCTGCACAGCCCCACAGAGAACAAATAATCCAAGATCTCTATAAAATAAAGGTCACTCACATGGTAGCATTATAAGGTAAAACTCAACGTTGTTATTTCATGTGTGCCTTGGTAAACATTTTTTCTTCTTCCCTCATCATTCATTCATTTGTAATATCAAATGAAAGCTGCATTGTTGTGTGGACGACCTTTACGTTCATTTTTTTTCAAGGTATAATGTCTGATAGCTGACCCTGCAACCACAAAAAGTCCACCTCTTCAAAAGCCAAGACCTATATTGCCTTGATCTGTTCCTTTCTTCCAACTTACTTTCCAATAGAATGACATGACATGCCAGTTAAGAAGGTACCTTGAGAAGTTTTTTGGCTATGATCATGACTTCCTTGGAGCTGTTGCCCTCACTCATATAAGTTGGGTACTACTATTCTTCTTCGTATTTGTCTAACTTCCAGAAGGAATTTTTTGAATATGGCTTTACATGTATAACTTAACTGGTGGGAAACAGGAAACAATTGCCTTCTTGTTTTTTGAAAAAAAAAGGTTTTGTATAATTTTATTTTTTCTTTAATTACATATTCATTCCATATTTGTTAAAGATTTTCATCCTGCATATTAAATGAAAGCTAAAACTTTATGACACTTCATCAAATCATCACTCTTTTAGATAGTGCCTCATAGCTTGTAGAATATGAAATTTGAACACTCACATGCAGCAGATTTAGATCTATCTCCATGCACTGCCTGGGAAATCGCAGAGGCAAAAGTTGGTGTAACGAAAAATATATTCCTAAATCAAACCTTATCCCCAAATAGTTGGGATGAGGCTTTGTTGAGTCGAGATTTTTTTTTTTGAAAAATTTGAAGATCCTCCACCATATAAAACCAGAGCATAATGAATGTCTGCAACCATTTAATCATATTGATTTGGACCTCCGAATTCCAAAGTTGAACCACAAAGTTGAAATGTTCCTTTCCAGTTGATCATTTATGGAGAAAATTTACTCTGCCTGAAGTTGGTCTGGCTTTTCAAAGTTTCTATGGAATTAAATAATTAAATACATGCACACTTACATGGAGAGAGACAAAGAATTCGCTTATACCTTGTGTTAGAATGCTGTCTTCGCTGTTGCCAGCATTTGTTGAGTCGTTGACTGTAAATTGATGCGTACAAAAGGGGAAAAATGTTTATACATTTATTATATGGAAGCACACACTATGTATCATATATTTAATTTAGTATTGTGTGGACAAGCCTATGGAGCAAAACAGTATCATTTGCTTGGTATACACATGCAGAGAGCTATGTTTGTTCTTATGCTAATGGGCATTCCAATTTCCTTCCTCTGGGCCAACACAGGTTATATTTTCAGTATGTGTGAACAAAACAAGGGAATTTCAATGCAAGCAGAGGTATACGCTTGTTGGTTGATTCCAAGCATTTTCCCTTATGGTATCCTCCAGTGCCAACTCAGATTCTTACAGACTCAGAATAATGTAAAGCCATTGATGATAAGCACTGGAATTACAAGTTTGATTCATGTTGTTGCGTGTTGGACTCTGGCTTTTAGAGTTGGCTTTGGCAATAAAGGAGCTGCTCTGTCCAATGCCATCTCGTATGTGATAAATGTGTTGATTTTGGCAATTTATATCAAGTTTTCATCTGCATGTTGAAGAACTTGGACTGGGTTTTCTAAGGAGGGTATGAAAAACCTTGTCAGCTTTCTTTCATTGGCTATTCCTTCAGCTCTTATGGTCTGGTGAGTTTGAATCTCCCTTCACATTAAACCATTTTTGTAGTTTATAGAGCTTATCTTCCCAACATCACATTTTCCTTAAGTTCTTGATAGAATGAGCAATTAATTCTTTATAAAGTAAAAAAAAAAAAAATTTCTTTTTCTTTTTCTTCCCAAAACTGTCTAATGTTGTCCAATCTGTGATATGCATCAACTTGGAGTTTTGGTCGTATGAATTTTTTGGTCTGATGTCTGGCCTTCTTCCTAATCCAAAGCTAGAGACATCAATGATGTCAATCAGGTTTGCATCTTAATCTATTATATCCTCAATATATTGAGATAGAATAACAATTACTCAAAACTATAGTAATTTCAACAACCTATCTTCTAAGTTACTACGAGGAGTTATCTTCCCATTCACAAATCCTACGATTTCTCTCTCCAAATACAACAACAAAATACAAAGAGGAGCTAATCTCCACACTTTCCTCACTACATAAAACTCAAGTCCATTGCCACATCTTCAACAAATCCACCACTGCCCTAGACATAACCCAAGAACATCCAAAAAGAGAAGAGAAGATTCCATAAACATCTAAAAATAAAGTAATGAAGAAACAAGTAGTTAATGGATTCTTCCTCCTCCTGGCACATGCAACAACTATTGGCCAATTGGAACCCTCTTTTTTGCAAGTTGTCTAATATCAAAATATTCTCCCCATGCCATGATCCAAGTAAAAAATGCCACCCCTTGGTACCAGTTCTGTACTGATGGCAACATTAGGGACTTTGGCACCTCTTAAAATTCTATAGTCTTCTTTATTGTGTCATGGAATATTTGGCATTGGCCTCCTTTTCCTTAATGTGATTAGGCTTGAGAAGAGTAGATTAACCTCTGCTCAATTTCAGCCAAATCCTTTGAAGGAGTATGTCATCTTATGGTCTCTTACTCCATCAGGCCACTTCACTATTAATTTCGCTAGGAAAACTATTAGAGGCCAGCCAATTCCAAGGATCCCTTTAAATAAGACAAAAGGTGAGAACTTGCTTCCAAACAACAGTGACAGAAAAGGGACAGAGGAAGAACCTGTGCTCAGTGCTCTACAAAACTTGGTTAGTGTAGGCAACATTCTTTACTTCTGTACTGATATTGCATGATCTTTTTTCTCCCAAATTTTTAATAAATCAAATCCCATGATTCCAATTCTTCATTCTATAAGATAATCAAATGTTAAAATATTTAAACTGATATAATTATGTTGCAGGAGATGTGGAAAAAGAAAAAATGAAAATTTTTATACTGTATGAATTATAGAAAGCATTCAAGTACAAGCTGCATCTCTCGTTTCAAAAATGCAGTTCTGTGATTATAATACATGGATGATTACCAACCCACTTATAATTATTTTTTTCCTGATAAATATGATAAAATTTGTGTGCTTTTGCATTCTGCTGTTTCACCTCTTTTCTTTGTTTTTCATCAGCAATCTAGCATTGACTTGGGTTTTTTTTTTTTTGTGTTGATAGAATGATTATGCTATTTGGATTTCATTTGAAGAATTTGTTGAATGAGTTGAGCGTTAAATTGGTGATATTCATTATATAGTGCCAACATTTTTATGAAATTTCTGAGTTGAAACATGATAAAGTTTTCTAGGCATACCCTGACCAGGCGGTGTCACAAAGGTTCATTGCCTTATTTTATAGATATGATTTGTTTTTCCTCCTAATCGTCTTTCAGTTGGACACCTTCCGTATTGCTGCTGAGTTGGGAAGCGATTCACTAGGAGCCTATGTGATTTCTATGGCCTCGAATGTATGTTCAATTATTAGTAGTATTAACTTGTGTGCTTTCCATTAGAAAACTGCACAATTAGATATTGAGCATGTCTATTTTCCCAGACTCAGACACTATTGTTTTTTTTTTTCTTCTTCTTTTGTCTTCTTGTTTGCAATATGCAATCAAGAATAATGTTGGACTACACTTGCAAAGTGGCAGGCAAGTGATGTCCTCGCTGTGGAGCTTTTGCAGAAAGATGCCCGTCTTGCCCATGCCGGGGAGCTTGGCAGACCAAGTCCAGGTGGAACGTAAGATTCGCACCCCTACTTTCAATGTTGATATACACAGTCATAAATCTGTCACATTGCACTCTAACCAATACCTGTGTGCTTTGGGATGTGCTTATTATTATGTTTTCTATGGTGGCATTTGGACAGCATATGGTAACAGAATACCATTTTTCTTTACATGGAATTTGGCTTGAGTTTTTATGTTTCGTAGTGTTTGAAATGAGCTCGTCTTGTGCAGATGGGATCATTTTTGGTATTTTTTAAAATAAAAATTCCATTTCCAGTTTTATTGTTGTTGGTTCAGGTAACAAAAAAAAGGTTTAGTTCAGATTTTTTTTTCCTATTAATGCATTCAAATAAAAACTATTTTGGCTCTGGTAATGCTTCCAAGCACCATAAAAAGTGAAATAATTTCTTATGACTTTATGGTTATATCATCTCCAAGGTTAATTATTTCTTTTGTTGCTGGAGCTCATGTTATGATACTACAACAAAAGGCACTATTAGCGACGCACGCGTGCGTCGCTAATAGTGCCATTGAGCGTCGCTAAAGATATTTTGCGACGCACGATTGTGCGTCGCTAAGGCGTCACAAATAATGGCGTCGCTAATAGTATTGGCGATGCACAAACCCGTTGGTGTCGCCGAAGGTGACTATTAGCGACGGCTACTATGCGTCGCCAATATTTGGGGACAGGCGTCGCAAATACTACACAAGGATGCACTGGGCGTCGCTAAAAATGACTATTAGTGACGCACAGTGTCCGTCGCCAAAATGCACTATTAGCAACGCGTAGTATCTGTCGCTAATAGTTGTTTTTTATTAGCGACGCCATACGTTCGTCGCTAATAGTCGTTTTTAGCGACACCCACTATGCGTCGCTAAAAGTTATTATTTTTTTGTTAAAAAACATATTTGCTTTTTTTTTTGTTGTTTTATTCCTGTTTAGACCTGTATCAATCATCCATCCTGATATACAATAAAATCCAAGCGTTCTAAAACAAATATATTAAAAAAGAAAAATACATTCATATATTAAACTAATTATGTACATTTATAAAAGTATAATTTAACAATAAATAGAAAAAGTTAAAATTGTCTCCAAAATGTAACTACATATGTCCATGAAAGGAAAAAAAATAAAAATAACAAGTTTCGATGCAAAACATAAAGACGGCACGGCAATAATCCCGATTAATCTGAAATAAAGATCAAATGATATATATTAGAACAATTATTAAATATATATGAACATAGAATGTGAATAGATTTTTTTTTTTTGCATGCATAAATAGTAAGAACGGCATAAAGTAGCATAAGTCTATTTTATCATTTGTGAGGTGTGTGATAGGGTTTCGGTGTAGTTAGGCCGATATCCGACATTTTGGTCCGTCAAAATCTCAAAATGGGCCTTTTTGAAGCTGAAACTTGCATAAGTTTCAAACCGGACATCCGAACCGAGTGCCGTAAGTTTGTGCAACTCTATTTTATCATTTTTGAGGTGTGTGATGGGGTTTCGGTGTAGTTAGGCTGATATCTGGCATTTTAGTCCGTCAAAACCCCAAAATGGGCCTTTTTGAAGCTGAAACTTGCATAAGTTTCAAACCGGGCATCCGAACCAAGTGCCGTAGGTTCGTGCAACTCTATTTTATCATTTTTGAGGTGTGTGATGGGGTTTCAGTGTAGTTAGGCCGATATCCGACATTTTGGTCCTTCAAAACCCCAAAATGGGCCTTTTTGAAGCTGAAACTTGCATAAGTTTCAAACCGGGCATCCGAATTGAGTGCTGTAAGTTTGTGCAACTCTATTTTATCATTTTTGAGGTGTGTGATGGGGTTTCGGTGTAGTTAGGCCGATATCCGGCATTTTGGCCCGTCAAAACTCCAAAATGGGCCTTTTTGAAGCTGAAACTTGCATAAGTTTCAAACCGGGCATCCGAACAGAGTGCCATAAGTTTGTGCAACTCTATTTTATCATTTTTAAGGTGTGTGATGGAGTTTTGGTGTAGTTAGGCCGATATTCGGCATTTTGGTCCATCAAAACCCCAAAATTGGCCTTTTTGAAGCTGAAACTTGCATAAGTTTCAAACCGGGCATCCAAACCGAGTGTCGTAAGTTCGTGCAACTCTATTTTATCATTTTTGAGGTGTGTGATGGGGTTTCAGTGTAGTTAGGCCGATAATCGGCATTTTGGTCTGTCAAAACTCCAAAATGAGCCTTTTTGGAGCTGAAACTTGCATAAGTTTCAAATCGGGCATCCGAACCGAGTGCCGTAAGTTTGTGCAACTCTATTTTATCATTTTTGAGGTGTGTGATGAGGTTTCGGTGTAGTTAGGCCGATATCCGGCATTTTGGTCCGTCAAAACCCCAAAATGGGCATTTTTGAAGCTAGAACTTGTATAAGTTTCAAACCGGGAATTCGAACCGAGTGCCGTAAGTTCTTGCAACTCTATTTTATCATTTTTGAGGTGTGTGATGGCGTTTCGGTGTATTTAGGTCGATATCCGGCATTTTGGTCCGTCAAAACCTCAAAATGGGCCTTTTTGAAGCTGAAACTTGCATAAGTTTTAAACCGGACATCCGAACCGAGTGCCGTAAGTTCGTGCAACTCTATTTTATCATTTTTGAGGTGTGTGCTGGGTTTTTGGTGTATTTAGGCCGATATCCGGCATTTTGGTCTGTCAAAACCCCAAAATGGGCCTTTTTGAAGCTGAAACTTGCATAAGTTTCAAAATGGGCATTCGAACCGAGTGCCATAAGTTCATGCAAGTCTATTTTATCATTTGTGAGGTGTGTGATGGGGTTTCAGTGTATTTAGGCCGATATCCGGAATTTTGGTCGGTCAAAATCCCAAAATGGGCCTTTTTGAAGCTGAAACTTGCATAAGTTCCAAACCGGGCATCTAAACCGAGTGCCATAAGTTCATGCAAGTGTATTTTATCATTTGTGAGGTGCGTGATGAGGTTTCGGTGTAGTTAGGCCGATAATTGGCATTTTGGTCTGTCAAAACTCCAAAATGGGCCTTTTTGGAGCTGAAACTTGCATAAGTTTCAAACCGGATATCCGAACCAAGTGTCGTATGTTCGTGCAAGTCTATTTATCATATGTCAGGTGTGTGATAGGGTTTACGTAACATTTTCTATAAATAATAAATCCACCAAAGTATATAATTTTAAAAACTTAGCAAGGTTGTGAAGAATCACGCTGTTGGCTGAGCATACCCTGCACAAGAGCCTCTAGCTGGGAATATCGCTCCTCGAGGCTATTTACTTTATGCCGCAACTCTACATTCTCTCGTTGAATTGCCTCAGTGGCTGCGTGTGCCCTAGCATCACTCTCAAAGGACGATGTCGTCGGCACCATCCCAGTCCCTAAGCCACGCACATAGTCACGCCTCCTGCCCAGAACAGTCTTCCGTATCTGGTCATCGGTCGGCGGATCCTGACCCTCAGCTGTAGGCTGAGCACGCAGCCGGACCATCTCCTCCTATAAAAACATAAATATATGTTATTACTTTTATAACTTTATATTAATATTAAATTAGTAATACTGTGGCAAGTTACATAAAAACTTACATAAAGCCGTTGTGTTTCAGGCCCAGCCCAACCCTGATTGGGGTTGTAGTGTGTCCTGTACCACAATTCAATGGGGCTGCGTGGTGCACCGGTGTCCTGATCTCGCTGGAGCAAATAAATAGTAGATTGTGAAGATTGATTTTATGAATAGATTATACAATAAGGACTTGATACATTTATTAACTTACCATATCATGCCTATACTGTACAAAAGAACGTGATCCGCCACAGTGGGTTACCTTTTGCTTGCTTCTACTCTCGCTATTCTTCCTGCTCAATTCCTACACTTGGCCAAAACAAAGAAGGTTAGTATAAATGATACTGATTTAAACCAAACAACAAAAGTAATTTTGACAATTTTTACTTGGAATGCATCACTTGCGAACCGGTCGCACAGTAACATCCAATCCTCCACCGTCACCCCCCTGTAGGGTCTGTCACGAGGCTCTCTACCGGCTGCCACCTCCACCTCGTAGTGTATGTGGAGACGATGTCGATAGCCCCTGAAACGGACTCCCAAGTAACGGTCCACTGCCTTCGCTACGTGAGGTAGGTGGAGATCGATGTCAAACTTCCCCTGTAAAGCATGTCATTATCAAAACATTATGGCATTAGAAATGTTAAAATTCAGTTCAACACAATAATAAAAGACATACCAGGATCTGCGCATGAATATCCCGTAGCTCCTCCTGAGGGATGAGACTCCAGTCACTAATATGGAGTGGGGTGCGTAGTCAGCAAATGATGCCAACCTCTGTGGTAAACTGCTATGCCCACCCACCAACGGGCTTCAGCAAGCCCTCAGGTAGCTCAATTCGAAGTCGCGAGCCCCCTGCTGCCTCCATCTATGTCTGCAAACTCCGATTCTTCGACCTACCGCGCCCTCATCTAGAGGTGGTGGCCGAAGCTTTAGAAACAATAAAATAGAAACAATTAGTACCATATTTAGATAATCATTAATACAAAATGGAACTATCCATACCATCAATGGCAAGATTGGTCGATCCTGCAAAGGAAGGGGAAGGGGTCGATGGGTCCACCGGGGCTGCGCATCTGTGTGATGCTGGTCTAACCATATCTAAAAAGAAAGTTTAAAAGTAAATTCCATTACATCATAAAAATTAAAATCCATTACATCATAAAATTGAATATCCATTACATCATAAAATTGAAAATCTATTACACTTGATCTGATCAAATGTAACACCTATTACAATTATTCATCTGAGTTTGTATCATCATCTGAACTTGAATTTTCTTCATTCTCGGTACAATACTCTAACAATGTATCATCATCAAAATCACTTTCCTAGTCATCATCATCATTAATGAACGTTGCATCCCTCGGATCTAATTGTGTGGTATTGGTGACGTCGGAAGCTACGACATGAACTGGTTATTATTTGGTAATTATGATTATTTGAATATAATTAATGTTGAAATTATAGCATTAGTTATGAGAACAATTTCAGGATGACTTTCCAAGTTTCCAATAGTTATCAATCAGAACAATTTAGTGAGACCCATTTCAAATGTCTATTTCAAAAACTACAATTTCTTGTAGTGTTGGATGTGTATGTTTGGCTTATAAGCAATCAGATAACAGTTATAAGAGCCCCTCATGATAGCATCAATTTTAACACTAAAATGATTTAGTAGTTTCCTATAATTTCAAGTTGACATGACATTATTTGTATACCAGAAGACTTGCTAAATTCAAGCCAAATCTTAACACCTAATTAGTAAATTCCCTAATCAACGGATCAATCCAATCAAACATTATCTTTTAATGGGACCCACAAGTGGAAATTAGGGTAATACATCATTGATTTAGGGTAATACCCAAACAAGGCCCCACCACCTTGTTAGATTTAACAAAATGATACCAAATGTGGACATCTAATCATCTTAAAGTTAACAAAATGTTTTTGGTCTCCTCATTGGAAAACAAAAAGGAATTCACAAAATTAGAGAGAATAAAACAATAGTTTAGCTTGATAATTTTTTTTTAATGACAAAAAACTCTTTTAACTATCAACTAATTTTGGACAAGTTATTAAAATATAAATTCAAAATATACGTAAACACTTCATAACTCACGCATCATTCAAAGAAGAGACTTAAGTTTGTAATATTGACTTATTAATCTTTGAATCTTTCTTATATGAGCTAACCTCGTTTGGTTCTAATTTAAAAAGATTGATAGATTTTTGAACTCGTGTTGTGTTTGATTAAGAATTTATGGACCTTGAACATCGCTAACATATTTTATTTTCATTTTTGCCAATAGGTTGTACATAGAATTTCATGATAGCATTTATGAAAACAATACTTGGAAGTCCATAGAAGAGCTAGTGACAAATTTATCATTTTGAAATTATACATCATTGAATTGTCAAAGTACTTGATACCAGAAAAATACGAAGAGAGGTTTGGAAACGTTGCCCTATGATTCGGCGCCTTTTATTATATATCTCGTCCATTCCATCTATACACGTCAGTATATGCTATACATGTAGTCTAACAGATTCCTAATCTTTAGCATCTATACATGGTAAGATAATATATACAGCTAATAATAATAGAGTCCTAAATTGCATAAACTCCTAAAATTGTATACGATAACATCCCCCCTCAAATTGATGCTGGTAAGTCAATCAGCAACAATTTGCCAACAAGAAATTGATGCCGCTGTCAAGTCATAGCTTTGGTGAAGACATCAGCAACTTGGAGATCAGAAGAGATGTGAGGAAGAGATATCGCCCGACTTTCCAAAGTGTCTCGAATAGAATGACAATCAACTTCAATGTGCTTGGTGCGTTCATGGAAAACAGGATTGGTGGCAATCTGAATAGCACTAGTGTTATCTGCATGAAGAAGGGTAGAAGTAGTCTGAGGAAACCCAAGCTCCTCAAGGAGACCACGTAGCCATACAATTTCAGAACAAGCAGTAGACATGGCACGATACTCAGCCTCAATAGAGGATTTAGAAACACGGTCTTGTTTCTTACATCTCCAAGAAATTAATGCATCACCTAAAAACATACACCAACCTGTAGTAGATCGACGTGTATCCGGACACCCAGCCCAATCAGCATCACTATAGGCAACAAGTTGAAGAGAGGATTCGGTAGGAAAGAACAATCCACGAGTAGGTGATCCTCGAAGATAGCGAATGATACGGCGAACTGCAGCAAGATTGAGATGCCGAGGAGAAGACATAAATTGACTGACCTGATGAACAGCATAGGAGATATCAGGTCGAGTAGTGGTCAAGTAGATAAGACTCCCAACCAAGCGCCGATAGAGAGTAGGATCATCCAGAAGGTCCCCTTCATCTTTCCTGTATTTGACATTTACCTCCATAGGAGTATCAATAGAAGAAGTGTCCTCCAAACCAGCCAAAGTGATAAGATCTCGAATATACTTATGCTGGTTCACGAAAATGCCATAGGCTCGATGATGAACTTCCAATCCTAAGAAGTATGTGAGCTGGCCAAGATCTTTCATATGGAAAGTTGCATGTAACAGCTGTTGAAGCTTAGTAATCAAACCACAGTCAGTGCCAGTAATGATAATATCATCCACATAAACCAAGAGAATAACTATACCCGACGTAGATGTGTGGAAGAAGAGAGAAGAATCATATTGACTTTGTGTAAAACTGAAGGAAAGAAGTGTACTACGAAACTTCTCAAACCAAGCGCGGGGCGCTTGCTTGAGCCCATACAGAGAACGCCTTAGCTTACATACATCATGAGGAGAAGAAGTAGTCATACCAGAGGGAAGCTTCATGTAAATCTCTTCTTGGAGATCACCATGAAGAAAGGCATTCTTCACATCCATCTGATGTAGTTGCCACGACTGTGAAGCAGCAATAGCTAAGATGGTTCGAACCGTGGTCATTTTGGCAACAGGAGCAAATGTCTCCTCATAATCAACCCCATATTCCTGCTTGTTACCCAGAGTTACAAGGCGAGCTTTGTACCTATCCAAAGAGCCATCAGAACGAAGTTTTACAGAAAAAACGCATTTACTCCCAATAGGTTTGATTGTAGGAGGACAAGGAACAATATCCCAAGTGTGATTCTCCTCAAGTGCTTGAAGTTCTGCTTGCATTGCAATTTGCCAACACTCATGTTCCATGGCCTGTTTGTAGCAAGAGGGAATGGAAATAGTGGATAAAGTAGCGACAAGAGAGACAAGAGAGAAGAAACCATACCAATTAGGGGGTCGAGAAGTACGAGTAGACCGACGAAGAGTGGTGGAAGCAGGAGCAGGATCAAGTGCCGGGTCAAGATCGGAAGGAGGCACAGAGGAAGTGGAACCAGACTCATGTCGACTACGTCTCTCATACACAAAACCAGGTTTGAACCTTTCCACAATTGTTGGGGATTCAGAAAAAATAGGCAGAAGAGATACAGATGCAGATGGCAGCTCAACATGAGATGGAAAGAAATATTGACTTTCAAAGAAAATCACATTCCGGGAAACCCGTATACGACAAGCATGGGGATCGTAACAAACATAACCCTTGTGAGGGATAGCATAACCAAGAAAAACACACTTAACAGACTGAGCAGTAAGTTTATGTCGTTCATGAGGAGGGAGATGCACAAAACAAACACAACCAAATGTACGAAGATCAGAATATATAGGAGAATGACCAAACAACTTAGAGAAAGGAGAAACATGATTTATCGTAGGAGAGGGTAAGCGATTGATCAAATGAACTGCAGTAGAAAGTGCTTCACACCAAAAACGAGGAGGAACAGATGATTCAAGTAAAAGAGTTCTTACTACATCAAGAAGGTGACGATTTTTCCTCTCAGCAACACCGTTTTGCTGTGGTGTCGAAGGACAAGAACGCTGAGAGATGATCCCTTTGCTTTGAAGAAAGTCCTGAAACTCATTAGACATGTATTCGCCGCCAGAATCAGAGCGCAAGACCTTGATGCTGGCAGAAAAATCAGAGCGCAAGACCTTGATGCTGGCAGAGAATTGAGTCTCAATAAGTGCAAGAAAGTGCTAAAAGACAGAAAAAACTTCACCCTTAGCCCGGAGGAAGTAAACCCAAGTAAAGCGACTAAAGTCATCAATGAAAGTAACAAAGTACTTGTAATGCGCATGAGAAACAACAGGTGCAATCCCCCAAACATCACTATGAATAATCTCAAAACATTGTGAGGCACGAGATGCATGATGAGGAAAAGGTAGAACTTTACTTTTGCCAAGTTTGCATGATGTACAATCAAAGGAAAGATCAATAGAAGAACATGCTTTATTTCCCAATAATCCAGAATTAAACAAAGTACGAAGTACATCAGAGTTTGGGTGGCCTAGACGTCTATGCCACATCTTATTTCCAGAACCAACAACATTACATGCAAATGAAAGTAAAGGAAAACTAGGAATAATAGTGGAATGAGAAACATGAAGAGGAAAGAGTCGTCCCACTTTAGGCCCCTTCGCGATCATCTTCCCTGACACTTGATCCTGCACAACACAACCAGAACGGGAGAAATGGACATTACAATTGTTATCAACCAATTGACCAACAGAAATAAGATTTGTGGAGAGGTCAGGAGACACAAAAACATCAGTTAAGGAAGAGGAAAGATCACCAACAGCACTGATAGGCAGAGAACTACCATCAGCGGTGTTAATTTTCAGATTTCCATCATAATTTCTGACATTGGAAAGAGGACCAACAGTATTGGTCATATGGTTAGAGGCTCCGGAGTCAAAATACCATGGCTTAGAAGAAACTTTATGATTACCTGAGAGCCCAAAAGCAGAAAAAGCAGAAATGATCATCTGTTGTACCATTTCAGGAGTGAGTGTGTTCGGGTTTGCTAAGGTTGTAGAAGCAGGAATAGGAACAACCGGCGAGGCAACAGGCAATGTAGCAGAACTAGAGGCACTAGTGGAGGCATGATAAGCAGTACCCTGCTTCCTTTCAGGTCGAATGGGACAAGCAGAGATGATATGACCCAGTTTCTTGCAGTAGTTGCAGAACTTCTTGGGACAATCCCGAGCAATATGGCCAAAAGCTTTACAACTAAAGCACTGGACAGCACGCATGTCTCTACCCTTATTTCTCCCCTGTGCTGCATAAGCCACAGAAACAGGTGCACTAACATTAGCCCGATGTTCCATGGCAGCCTGAGTAACGATACGCTGCTCCTCACGAAGAAGTTCACTCAAACAAGCATCCAGAGATGGTACAGGATGACGGTTCATCAGATTAGAACGGGCAATTTCAAAATCAAGTCGTAACTTCATCAAGAATTGATCTCGCTTGCTGGTTGCATGCACTTCTTGGACAGCAGAGAGAGCTGCAGTGGGAACTTTAGCATAAACAATGTCGCAATAGTCAGCCCAAAGAGTTTGAAAACCAGAAAAATATTCCTCTATAGATAGACTGCCTTGTGTGAAATTAGCCATCTCATACTCCAATTGAAATCGTTTAGCAGAGTTGTCTTGATTGTAAACCGTGTTAAGATAATTCCACATAGAAACAGCAGTTTTATAAGGCCTCAAATTGAGAACAAGGTGAGGCTCAACCGAGCTAAGGATCCAAGTCATAACCCGAGCATCATGAATTTCCCACTTAGACAAAGCCTCGACACCTTGAGGTGCGGGAACACTCCCATCAATATGACCCCACAAGTCTTTTCCTTTGACAAATAATTTAAATTGGAACTCCCAAGCAGAATAATTTTTACCAGTAAACCGAATATGGAATGATTCCAACTTATCCGAAGACATGATGCAACCAAGAGACAGATAATATCCCACCAGAAAATTATAACTTGCACCGTGAGAAAAAAATACACAAACAAACACCCACCAGAAAAAAAATATTGCACTGAAAATTATAAGAGTCACAAACCAGGAATGCCGAAAATTATAAATTGCCAAAAGCCACAACCGAAAGAGGCACTGGAAATAAGAGCAAGAACTGAACACCCGCAGATGACGCAGAAAACAAGAGCCCAGAGCAGAACACACCACAGAGGAAGCCGAACTGCCAGAATAACACTGGAAAACACAACAGATGGTGCCGACAGCCAGAGCCAAGAACAAGAGAACACCACAAAAATTCACGTCGGGTTCCCCAAGATTGAACCCAGAGTGTGCCGAACAAGAGAAACCCACAAAGCCAACAGAAAAAAAAATTCGAACAGACCAGAAATCAAGAACCTGCTCTTGATACCATGTCAAAGTACTTGATACCAGAAAAATACGAAGAGAGGTTTGGAAACGTTGCCCTATGATTCGGCGCCTTTTATTATATATCTCGTCCATTCCATCTATACACGTCAGTATATGCTATACATGTAGTCTAACAGATTCCTAATCTTTAGCATCTATACATGGTAAGATAATATATACAGCTAATAATAATAGAGTCCTAAATTGCATAAACTCCTAAAATTGTATACGATAACATGAATAACAATTTAAAATTTGAGAGTTGTTTGGGAAATTATTATTAATAACTAAAAAATATTCAAGATAAATTTTTAAATAAGAAAAGTTATGTAGTTACATAAGTTAAAAGAAAGAGGTTTTGTTTTATAATTATTTGCAATAAATTAAGAATTTCATAAATAAATAAAAAAAAAAACTTATTTGTGGTGGTTAGGATTTTTGGAAATAGTTTGAAATTTGTCAAAATATTTGAGAAATATTTAAGATTTTGTTCATTTCATATAAATAATGGGATAAATTTGTATAATTGAAAAAAAATAAAGAATTTTATGAGCTATATTTATGATAAATTAAACTCAAAAATAGACAGAATTCGGTCATGGCTAATCAACACAAAAACAAAAACAAATAAACAGAATTCAAATTGCATATCCATATAAATGGCCAGAATATAAAACATTAAAATATTTTTACTATTTATTGATTTATTGATTTGATAAGTAATTGAAACAACAATAGAAGCTTTTTAATAAACACACGTATATATGCATATCCAATGCAAATCTATCATTTCATCACAGAATCCAAAGTACAGAAAAAAAAAAAAATTCCCCAAACAATAATCAAAGAATATGTGGCAGATTTCGAGTTTCAGGAATAGTTGAGCGGTTCAACAGCAAATTCATATATCTATATCTATATCTATCTAGCTATATATATATATATATCTAATTTTCTGTTCTGTTGTCAAAGAATTAAAAAAAAAAAACCCTTACATGCCCATATATATATATATATATATATATATATATATAGTACTCACATAGAGAAAGAGAGAGAGGATGCTTAACAGCAAAAGAGAAAGGGTGAGTCGGATCTGTGAGGAGACGGAAGAGATTTTGATCTGAGGTCGTACGGAACAAGCACAAAAACGGAGATGATGAGAGTCTGAGATGGAGAGAAAAGAGAAATAGCTACGGTGAGTAAAGAAACTCCACACCAAATAAACCCAACCCACAAGAATTGAGAATAGATTGGTCGTAGGTGCAGTATCTCTCTTTCTCTGTCTCTGGTGGTATAAAAAACAAATCTAAACTGAACCACAAAAGAATGATGCAGATTTGACAAATCTTTGCAAAAAAAAAAAGAACGAATATGAAATCTACTGTCACCGAATAGGATTGCCTTCGCTGAATGGGCTGTCCACCGTCGTCCACCGCCATCCAACGCTGTCCACCGTCGTCCACCGCCATCCACCGTCGTCCATCGCCGTCCACCGCCGTCCGATTCGAGCTTGCAACTAGGGAGTGATAGGGAGAGAGTGAGAAAAATTAGTGAGACAGAGTGAGAAGAATAACAAACTAGTCGCTAGGGTATAAAAATGGGGGGAATTATTAGCGACGTGCAATGAGCGTCGCTAATAAGTCCCTGAGCGTCGCTAATTCTAAAATAGCACTATTTGCGACGCCTATGTGAGCGTCGCCAATAATTTTACCTATTAGCGACGCCTTTGTGCGTCGCCAATTGTTAGGTGAGCGTCGCTAATAGTTTCGTGCCAGACTCAACTTTTTTTTTGGCTTTTCCCCTACTATTCGCGACATACGACTGAGCGTCGCTAAAAGTGAGTGTGTCACTAATAATGCGCGTCGCAAAAAATGGATTTTGTTGTAGTGTGATATGTTGAGTTTATGTAGTGAGATTTCCTCATTGTCATTGGAAGGAACAACTGGGATGGCCTACTGGGAATGATAATTTCCTAATGAGTAGGTTAAACAATAATGATGTCATATTTTTCTGTCAGAACGTTATTTATCTGACAAAAAAACTCATACAGGTGAGAACTTATTGTCATGTGTGTCTCTGGCTTGCTGTATGTGAAAATAAACCAAAAAACTCTTTGAGGTGACATGGCTCTAAATGAAGGACAAATGCTTTAGGAAAATTCTGACAATAAGCAAATTATTGTTGTTTCAAGTCTCAATGGAACTACGTATCAAGGTATGCTTCCATGTATAATAAACAACATACATATTTATTAATTATGTGAACTTGCAATACAAATCTAAAATTAATATACATATTTATTATATTGAACCAGGTCAATTCCAGCTTTTGATCACGAATATGTCAACAATACAATTTGATCCACATTGTAGACAAGTTCAAAAATTGGAAAAATGGTAATGTATATTTGCGTTTGAAAAAAATAACAAAACTAATATTGTCAATAATATATTGCACATTATTACTATACAATTATGTAAACAAATATAGGTTGCACTCTTCATCCACGAATGAAATAGATGTTCAGCAATTAGCAGTTGAAAAGAAAATCAAACAAGCAAAGGAAATAAATATTCGAGACTTGTTGATCAACCCATCATCTATAATGGAGGTAAACATATTCTTTTATATCAATTATTATAGTTACGTCTTATCCTAACTAGATAAATTGATTTACAGAACACTTTATATTATTTCCAAGCAACCATAGATGATGTTGAAAACAACGATCAACCATGGTACGATGGCTACAGAGTCTGTAATAAAAGGCTCATGGAAACAAGAGAAGGACTTGAATGTTACAGATGTGATAGCAAAAATGCAGAATCCATCCCCAAGTAATACAAATCAGTTACACAAAGTCCTCCTAAATAGCCTATGATAGGAATCTCTTACTCTACCATCTGATAAGTTTCATAAAAATTATAGGTACCATATCAGGCTCAAAGTCATTGATGGTAATGATAAAGCTACTATAATCTTATTTGATGAGCCGGCAACTTCTCTCATTGGTTGCACAGTTTCAAACTACATAAACTCGGTACGCAAGGTATACAATATTTTGATCCAAAAATAAATTCAATATTTGTATATTAAACATGACATTACATTTATACTTGTATTTCAATATCAATACAAGATAAGTTCAAATCCTGTTTTTACAGAAAAATGGTTTCATGCAAGTCGATCCAATAAAAATTTTTGTTTAATTCAAATAAAGTAACCCATTCTGCCGTAGGTCAAACTTTAACAATAACTGCACAAGGAATTGAAGCTGCACAAGGAGATAACTTTGCAAAAATCAACGAAGAAGAAAAACATAAAACAAAGAAGAAGAGGAAAATAAAGAAGAAAATTGTTGAAGCAATTGATGAAGTTGAACCGATCCTGATTGAAGATGAAGACATCAGTAACTCCAAGCCAAATGAAAAGGAACCGATTGAAATTGAAGATGATGAGAATCTTAATGATTTTTACAAGAGACAGAAGCAAATTCTAAGAAAAAAAAACCCAACCATCTTAAAAAAAAAAATTAAGGTTGAGAATGTCTAAATCTATCCACACCTTTATTGCTTCAAAATTCCACCTTCAATTATATGAGATGTAATGCAACTAAAAAAACACTCTTTTTTTCTTTGGGGATGGGGGGGTTTCTCTAGTGTTTTCAACGATAGGCACATGGACTTTTAAATTTAATTTACTATAGTTAGATGCTTTTAGATTCATCTGTCATGATCTTTTTGATTTATATTTACCACTTGTTTGATTTTAGATTTATCATGGTCTTCTTCAATGTTTTCAATCGTTTGTTTTATTTATTTATTTATTTATTTACTGTAGCTCTTTGTATTACTTAGAATTTTTCCAGTGTTTTCTCTCTAATTTTCACTCTAAACTGTATGTCACTCACCATGTTACTTTGCAACAAAAGCCAAGAGTGACTCTTTCCAAAAAAATTGAGGACTCTCACACGTCTACCGCCTCTAAAGAGCAAAGTTAAATCAATGCCACATATCAAAGTCCATTATTTTTGAGTGAAATGTACATTATCTGAATGAGCTATAGAAGAAGCCACAGACACTTTAGATGGAAGCAAATGCCCTTTCTACATAGGTCACAATTCTACAAACTATTATTGTTCATATTATTTACTTAGTAGAAATTTATTTTGTATATGCTTTTCTTAATTCTAATTATTAAAATTACGTCTGCAACAACACTTTTGTGCATGTATAAGCTATGACCAAGAAGCTGCGAGATGTGAAACCCTTAACCAATGTTGAAGCCTCCACACAACTTTGATGCTTGCTTCATGGATCCACAGATGCCAGAAATGGATGGGTAATTAACTTGTCTGTGTCTTTAGTCCCTAATTTTCCTTAGTTATAATGCAAAAGAAGCCAGTGTACTTGTAGAACCATTAAAAATGGGATGGTCTGCTATTTTAAAGATTTCTTCTGTTGAAGGAATCTTTTGTCTATTTGTTAATTATTACGCACCAATTTCCTTTATATATATTAAAAAATTGATTGGCAACCTTTTTCCCCTGTTCCTCACTGGTTACAGAGATGATATGGGCTGTTTTGAGAGTCATGGATACAATACTTCTTGTTCACTTTCTTAATAACTTTAGATTGTTATTTAGTGATATGCAAATTAAAGCTCCATGATGGACTGAACTTTGTAGAATTCTTCATATCATTAGCAAATGGTGAACATTTGTCGTGATTTTGTGAGTAATTATAGATTTGTAACTCTGCTTTTTTAAATGTAATGCTAAATGACCCTGGAGCATCAGACAGTAAAGTACATATAATCTGTCATGGTTTCCTAAATACTTTTATTTCTTTCCTCTCCATCACATGATTTGGTATGGTTTCTTATTGTTATTATTATTTTTTTAATATTTCTGTTGTGCAATTTGGATGCTCCCATTTCCTAAAATCTTTTCAAGATTTTATCTATCTAGATTCTTTAGTATTATCATGAACTCTGGTCAAGTTGAAAGAGATAACTTGGTAAGAAGTATTATTATATCGTATACTTCTTATATGACCAGAGTCAATTTGAATGCTCCCACTTCCTAAAGTCTTACTAAGATTTTCTTTGTCTAGATTCTTTAGTAACTATTATGCAGTATATCATATACTTCTTATATGACCAGTGCCAATTACATGAATCCAAGATTGTTATTATTTTCTCAGGCAAGAATACTATTAAAATTTCACACTAATAGAATCCTATTGATATGCCCATTTTCAAGAAATTGCCTTGGATATGTCATATATTTTGTTTTTATTAGTCGTTACCACTATTTTTTGATCAAATGTAATGCTTTCTTATAGAGTAACAGACATGCTCTCTTGGTTCTTCTATTTGGATACGAAATTGTGAATTTTCATAATGCAGGTTCCACAATGATCACGCTGTTCATTCTCCTGCAATATGGATATTTGTTTCTATATTATTGTGTTTTAATCAGTGTATAACTTTTTTTTAAAAATGTTTAAGATCTTTTGGTTTTAACTGAAATGTTTATTGGATTGTTATTTGATCACTTGGTAATGCCATTGGTGAATTTAGACATACCAATATTATTACAAATACAATCAAAAAGCATGTCACGTTCCAAATAAATGTATTTCGTTCTAACAAAGCGATCCAAAGATGCCTACCCCTAACGTACCATGTTCTATAACAAGTGACGATCTACATTTCCATTCCCGTTTTCCTACTCCCCATACCATAACGATCCACGTTGCATGTAACATTGATTTGATATATGAAAAGTTCAAAACATTGTTAAATCTTTCATGAGTCAAAAATGAAAACTAAACAGGTTGAATGATTCTAAGATATATTATTCTCTTAAACTCCTCCTGATTACAAAATGATAAAAACTAAACAGGTTTAACCGTTCACTTGGTCAAACAAGAAATAGCTACATATATGTCATAGTAAGGAGAACCATCTATAACAATTTTATAGGAAAAATGCAAGAAGTAAGTTTCACCTCTCAAATGAATTAAAGACATATAAAAGAAATAATTTAAGAGGTTAGAAATCTTCAGAAGATAATTAGACAAGAACAAAGTCCATGGTGAAGAAAATAAAAAGAAAGAAAATTGGAACTAAAGGTGATGCTGAAGAAAATACCTCAAAAAGGAAAAGCAACACCAGCGTTGATCACCAAAACTTTTCTAGTGTTTTCAACTAGATGATTGACATTGCCGAATAAGAAGAGTTCTTAGCATTGCCCATTTTATGGAAGGAATTTGACTTCATAAATAGTAAATTGTGAATTCCTGTAAAAACACAATTTCATTTGTCAAAACCAAAGTAACATAGAATATAGCATAACATGATATAAAAGAGCAGAATCATATTCATAAGAATTGTGAATTGTCAACTAGCCAGCCCATGCTTTCAGAGAATCTTCAATGATTAAACCGACTTTGATTCAGTTAAAATGTAAAACCTTAATAATAAAAAATGTCTCATGTGTGGTGAATGGGCATACCTGATAGAAAACAAACATAGGGGATTGTCTTTGATCAATGCCATCTTGAGAACCACAAGCGAGTCTGAAGAACTTCATTCAAAGATGGAAGAGCCATTTATCTCCACGCAGAGGATGTCGGCAATCTTGTGCCAGCATTCTCCTTTGTCCTTCAAACACCTTTGTTATGAAACACAGACAACTCAAGACTAAGCTTCTCATAGTGCTTTTTCTTTTCTTTTCTTTTTTCTTTCTTTTTGGGTAAGTAAATACTTGCATAAAATGCACAAATATACAACAATAAGGGAGGCATCCCGCCCTGCATTACAGAGCTGCACGTGGCATACACCCAGCGCGGCTCAACAGTCCAAGTTATAAAAAAGAAAAAAAAAAACATGATATTCCTTTGAAGGTTCCAATGTAGGTTGGCCTCCCAATTGTCATATCTATTCTCCATGTTACTCTAAGAGTTTACCAACCACGTGATTTCAAAGCAAGCCATTTTATTTCTTAACTGATGAAATACATAAATTAATTTGAAGAAAAGAAAAATGAAGTATGGTGAAAGAAATGATATAACTTTCTCAAATTCCTTTTGGTTACAAAATGATAAAAAATTAAACATGTTTTGACCATTTACTCAGTCCAACAATAAAATACTGCTTATAGGTGATAGTCAGGACTCAGGAGAACCATTTATAACAATTTCATAGGAACAACCCGAGAAGTAAGTTTCAGCTCTCAAATGATTAAAGAAATCTAAAAAATAATAATTTAAGAGGTTACAAATCTTCAAGAGATAATTAGATAAGAACAAAGTCCATGGTGACAAAGAAGAAAAAAGAAAATCGGAACCAGAGGTGAATCAGGTGATGCAAATTAAAATACCTGCAAAATGAAAAGCAACACCAGCCATTAGATAAGAACAAAGTCTATGTGACAAAGAAGAGGAAAGAAAGTCGGAACCAGAGGTGAATCAGGTGATGCAAATTAAAATACCTGCAAAATGAAAAGCAACACCAGCTATGACTACCAAAAGAAATACGACTTCATGAATAGTGAATTGCAAACTCCTGCAATAACAACAACTTTATTTGTCAAGATTAAAGTAAAAAATAATATAGCATAACATAATATAAAAGAACATAATCCCATTCATATGAATAGCGAATTGTCAAGTAGCCAACCCACGCTTTCACAAAATCTCTCATGATTAAAATGTAAAACCTCGATGACAAAATAAGAGTCTTGTGTGGTGAATGGGTATACCTGATAGAAAACACAGAGGATAGTCTTCGATCGATGCCATCTTGAGAACCACAAGTTGGTCTGAAGAACTTTATTCAAAGATGGAAGAGCCATCTACCTCCACGCGGGGGATGTCAGCAATCTGGTGTCAGTATTCTCCTTTATCCCTCAAACACCTTTGTTTTGGGGAGTGGACAGTCCTCGATTTCTAGTCTTGAAAGCATGGCAAGCAGACCGTCCTTAGGCAAGGGCTGAAGCTTAGCGCATTTGCTGATATGGTGCTCTTTAAGAGAGGTGAGATTTTGGAGGCCCTTGGATGATAGGGATTCCAGATTCTCAAGTCCTTCAATATATAAATCGGTTGGAGTAGCAGGAAGCCCACAGTGGTACTCATCATTCTCAGGAAAATCAGGAAAGGAGACCAGCTCTGGATGTACATCGTTTATCTCGATGTATCGAAGAGAGGTGAGCAAGTGCAGGCCCCACTATGTCAGGGGCATGAGACACTATGCGCAAGTGTAGAAGAAGCCAAGATCCTTTGGGACACAGTCAGGAGTAGAGTACGAGTCATCACAGATTCACAGTTCCAGCATATCAAAAGCAACAAAGGGGGTGTAGGCTGCAGTCAGTACAACAAAGTGACTAAGTTAAGATACTAGAATATTGCATCGATGCCAAGTCAAATAATTCTGTACATAATGAGGCTAATTTGTTAGCAAAGCAGGGTACCAAGTCATTAAAACATTACTATGGGATTATCTTCCCCCCAACTGCTATAAAAAAGGAGATTCTTCAGTTATTTTTTTTTCAATTTCCACAATTGATGCTTATGGGTTTATTAATTTAAGTTTTCATTTTCCTTTGAAGAAGACCTCTTCCCACTCTCCTAAGAAAGGTCAGTGCTCACTGTGATACTTGATAAAGAAGATTAATTACATAGAAATAGATATACAGAGAGATAGGCATGGATCAAAACTTCCTAAAACTTCCTTACAGTTCCAAAAACATTAGAGGATGACCAAAAATTAGTTTATATGCCTGAAATTGAAGAATATCATCATGTCTAACAATATACGGAATATTTTAATGTTCAACTTCATTAAAAACTTAGGCCCCCAAAATTATTCCATGTCAAAGTTAACAAGGATAAGAAAGAGCTAAATGGAGTAGGATTCATGCATGTAGCCAACTGCACGTGATTTGGACTGAGGCTTTGTTTAGTTGAGGTGAGGTGAGGTGAGGTGGTAAAAGAATTAAACAAAGAAAAATTGATTTTAAATCTTTTCACAAGTTGCGTAACCTTGCAACACAATGATAGGGTTTTAGTAACAGAAAATGAAAAGGTGTGTTTAACTTGGGTTGAGCTGCTGCCTAATGAATTTTTTTTTCTCTTTTTATTGTTGATGCCAATGAATGTATGGCTGAAAGTTTTTGACTTTTCCCAGAATCACCTGCTGGCAATGTAATGCCTTCCATACACACATTAATAGCAGCAATTCATCTATACAAACTACTAAAAATACATGGATACACAGACAAACAGATGCTAAGTTGTGTGTGAGTGAGAGAGAAAGGAAACTGACCCCAAAAATTAATAAATAGATATTGACACCACATCCCAAGTTCCCAACCCCTCCTAGAAAGAGGGCAATTTAGCCAAGGAGACACCCTAGCAAGGAAACTCGAGAAATCAAACACTCAAGGGACAACAAGCTAAATATGATAACCAAGGCAGAAGATTTTCCTTTGAATGTTCCAATGTAAGGCTAGCCTCCCAATTATCATATCTTTTCTCCACGTTACTCCAAGAGTTTAGCAACGACATGATTTCAAAGCAAGCCATTTAATTTCTTAATTGATGAAATACACATTAATTTGAAAAAATGGAAGTATGGTGAAAGAAATGATTTTACTTTCTCAAATTCCTTTTGGTCACAAAATGATAAAAATTAAACATGTTTTGACCATTAACTTAGTCCAACAAGAAGCAACTGCATATATGTGATAGTCAGGATCACCATTTATAACAATTTTATAGGAACAAGGCAAGAAGTTTCACCTCTCAGATGATTAAAGAAATCTCAAGAAATAATTTAAGAGGTTACAAATCTTCATATGATAATTAGATAAGAACAAAGTCCATGGGGACAAAGAAGAAGAAAGAAAATTGGAAGCAGAGGTGATGCAAAGGAAAATACCTGAAAAATGAAAAGCAGCACCAGCCTTGACTAACAAAACTTTTCTTGTGTTTTCAACTAGATGATTGAGATCGCTGAATAAGAAGAGAGTTCTTAGTGTTGCCCATTTTATTAAAGGAATTTGACGAATTTCCAACTCTTGTAATTACAGCAATTTCATTGGTCAAAACCAAAGTAAAATATAATATAACATAACATAATATAAAAGAGCAGAATCCCATTCATATGAATACTATATTGTCAAGTAGCCAACCCATGCTTTCACAAAATCTCCAATGATTAAAATGTAAAACCTCAATAATAAATAAGAGTATTGTGTGGTGAATGAGCATACCTGATAGAAAACATGGGATTGTCTCCGATCGATGCCATCTTGAGAACCACAAGTTAGTCTGAAGAACTTTATTCAAAGATGGAAGAGCCATCTACCTGCACGCAGGGGATGTCGGCAATCTTGTGCCAGTATTCTCCTTTATCCTTCAAACACCTTTGTTTTAAGAGTGGACAGTCGTTGATTTCTAGTCTTGAAAGCGTGGCAAGCAGGCCATCCTTAGGCAAGGACTGAAGCTTAGGGCATTCTCCGATATATAGCTTTTCAAGAGAGGTGAGGTTTTGGAGGCCCTTGGATGATAGGGATTCCAGATTCCGAAGTCCTCCAATAGATAAAGAGGTTAGAGTAGCAGGAAGCCCACAGTAGCACTCATCATTATCAGGAAAATCAGGAAAGGAGACCAACTCTGCATGTACATTGTTTATCTCGACATATCGAAGAGAGGTGAGCAAGTGAAGGCCCCACTCTGTCAGGGGCTTGAGTTTCTGGCAACTGGAGATAATAAGAGATGTGAGGTTAGGGAGGAAATCCCCTTTGGTTTTGGGATGTGAGAATTCTAGATTTGGACAATTATGAATAGACAGTAGTGTAAGGGATGTGAGGCTTTGAATCTGATCGGGCATGGACTTGAGATTTGAAGAATCAAGAATATAAAGATATCTCAGGTTAGGGGCGGACAAGCCTCTTTCAGGGAACCACTCGAGACGATCACAAGTCGATATAATCAACTGAACGAGATTTTTAAAGTTGCGCACAGACCCGAGTAATGTTCTCGTATTCGGAAAGCCATTCATCCACAAATATTCAAGTGATGTGCTGATTTCCTCCAATATCGTCTCTGAAACCGACTCCGAATGAACGCCTTTAGAAATCTCAAGATGCTTCAGGGTGGTGGGTAACTTGCCACCCGTTGGCAAGCAAGCGGAAGAAAATAATTCCAACTGTTGAAGACGAGAGAAGTCGTTAGGCAGGTACTCCAGAGCCTCGCACATTGTTGTTTCAAGTCTTCTAAGCATGGGTGGAACACCCGTCTCAGGAAACGAAACAAGTTTTGGGCAAGACATGATAGTCAACTCTCTAAGAGCCGTAAGCTTGTTCAACTCATTTGGTAGCTTCTCTAGATTAACACAACACCATATTTCCAAAACTTCGAGATTACGGGGCAGACATTCTTCCTTCTTTACGTTTTCTCGTGTAACCCACAAATTAAGTAGCTTGTCACAGTTCTTAAGTTGGAGAACTTTAAGTGATACCAAGAATTGCATAAACTCTTCGTGTAAATAAGTAAGCTCCCTGATATTCTTGAGTGTCAACTCAGTTAATAATGTAATATCCACCACACTTTCCAGCACCACCTCATTACACTCTCGTAGGCTCAATTTGCGAAGAGATGGAAGCCTCAAAAGTGAAACCTTCATTAATTTAGGACAAGAATGTATAATTAGCTCGCGGAGTCGAGATAACTGTACTGCAGCCTCATCAACAACATTAAAAAGAGACCATTCCTCCCATTCTGGCATGTCCTCAAACATTAGAGTCTCGAGTGATTTCAAAGCATAACCATTATCCCCGTAGAATTCATCACCAACACTTTTTACTTTGTGCATGCCTCGAACACATAGGTCTTTGAGCATGGGCAATTGACCGAGTGGCGGTAAAGAGGTGCATTTTTTACAATCACTGAGACTTAGGTTCACTATTTTTGAGAATGATGGATCCCCAATCCAACTAGGAAATTTCATGCCGGCATAGAACTCAATCTTCAACCTTTTCAGGTTTCCATGAGGTTTCAACATATTGAGTACATCCATTTCAAGATTTTCATTTCGAGAATCATCAAATTCGCTACTCCATCTCATACCTAATTCATCAAGATCCTCCTTACACATTAAATTGGCTTCCTTTGCATTCTGAAGATCCATCACATTTTGCAACCCTACAATCAAAAGCGTCCCACGTAGAAGTGATAAATACTTGAGGTCTATGAGTCCCAACCCACCACTTTTCCCCACAACAATCTTTGACAATGTTTGCAAGCTTGTTAGTTTACCAATTCCTGATGGCATGTCTTGTAATTGACTAGTACCAGTAACGTCAAGATGGCGCAAGTCAGTTAAATTTTGAATGCTCGAGGGCAACTTGCAAAGATTATAACAATCGCACAGGAGTAGTGTTTGCAAATTGTAGAGAGTACACACCGACTCAGGTAACCATTTGATTGGAGTCTCGGATAAATTAAGGTAGCGCAGATGTTTCAAATCACCAATAGAGTCTGGTAGCTCACTCATATAATAGCCACTCAATGATAATACCCTTAAGTATTGTAATTTTGGCCATAAGTTGAGTAAAACCCGTTTTCTTAAGTAGAAAGGTCCCCATTTACGAATGGGTAATGGTAAGAAAGTTCGCAAATGTTGAGCATTATTGAGATCATTAAATCTTTGAAAGACTTCATGTTCTTGGCGAATGTATGATACATGACGAGCTCTTTTTGAAATTTTATAATGCTCATCGCCCTCTAACTTATCATCTATCCTAAAACATATTTCTCCAGAAACATATTGAGCTAGATCATTTATGAGGTCATGCATCACAAATAATTGTGATTTATTGCCACTTGATTGTTGGAAAAATGACCTCGATAATAGATCAACAAAACATTCACTGCCAAAGTCTTCCATACTCTTCTTTCCTTTTGATTGTAGCAAAAAACCTTGTGCCATCCACAACAAGACTAGCTCATCCTTGTCGAATTCATAGTCCTTCTGAAATATTGAACAGTGAGCAAAGCATTGCTTCAAATGGGAAGGGAGATGATGGTAGCTCAATTGCAAAGCTGGAATAATACCACCTTTTTGTTGTGGTAAATCCCAAATGTTGTTGTGTAATATATCTTCCCAGTCCTTCTGGCTCGATTTGGTGCGCAAGAGGCCTCCAAGCATCTTTGTTGCCAAAGGCAAGCCTCGACATTTTTCCACTATTTTCTCTCCGATTTCTTTCAAATGTGGATGGGAATCAAAGTTTCTTCTTCCAAGTGAATGTTGAGCAAGTAAAGATAGACAATCATCATTTGACAACACTTGTAGATGATAAGTTGGAGTAAAACTCATGATTGATGCGACAATTTGATTGCGAGTTGTAATAATAATTTTGCTTCCGGATGCCCCAACCAGAAAAGGACGACGTAGTTTCTCCCATTCTCCATAGTCCTCGTTCCAAATGTCATCCAAAACAATGAGAAATCTTTTTCCTGTCAGCTTCTCCTTTAATTTCTCTTGAAGCATATTTAAATTGTTGAAGTCACAGGTTTCTGAAGCAACTGACTGAAGAATCGTTTTCGTTACACTGAAAACATCAAAGACATCGGAAACACAAGCCCACGCTTTCAGATCAAAACAGTACTCTTTCAAAGATTTGTCATCATTGTAGACTAACTGAGCAAGAGTTGTTTTGCCAACACCTCCCATGCCTAGAATAGGAATCACAGAGACTCCCTCATCACTTGCTTCACCCTTCAACAATCGGAGGATTTCATCTTTATCTTTCTCTCTGCCATAGACACAGGTTTCACCTAGCAGTGAAGTCTCCTCCCTGTTGGACTTGGACGTGACTACTCCTCCAACAATCTTTTTCAAATTCAGGAACCTTTTTCGTTTTTCAATATCTTCCAATCTAGAAGTAAGCTCCTTTATCTTGGAACTCATATTGTAATCAAACATAACAGCACTAGGGGTGTAACTAGTACAACAAGTAGGGATGAATTTCCATACCTTACTGGTGCTAGTTTGAGGTTCCGCCATCAACTTGCGCCGCAAAACTTCGGTGGCCAGCTCGTCCACAACATCATCCAAATCGTAAGCCAAGTCAGTGAGATCATCCAGCCACGGCTTCACAGATCTCTCAGTTATTTGCTTATCCTCCGCGTCACTGAGCACTGCCTGAATATCCCCCAACATATTGCTCCATTTCTTCAGCTGAGTCTCGATCCCCTCTCGACGTGCAAAGTTCAATAACTCGCCGGAGCTCAATTTCTCGAAAAGCACCGTGATGAACGCAGACAGAATGATTTCTCCCACAACCATTGTTTCCTTTGCGGAGAAGAAGCAACGAGAATTGGAATCAAGCAACCAAAGCAATTAAGAAGGATTGGTTAATTTCTTTTTTCTTTGTGAGAAAGCATAAAGCAGTGTCTGAGAATCAATAATGGAGTGGCTGAGAGAGAGAGAAGTCGTCGATTCGATAATGGGGTCTTCGGGTCGGACCTTTACTTTAATTGATGGATCAATTCGACCATTGGCTTGTCCTTGTCAAAAGCCTGGACCAGCCAGCAATATGCCAAATCACAGGGATTCAAATGGTTTGTTTCCAAGTGTTTTTAAGGTGACTGAACAACTGCTAACACTGATAATTAATATATTTTTAGTGATGCAAATATAAAAACAAATTAAAGACGTTATAATGATTGGTTAATAAATTTTTTAAAATTTTTTTAAAAGAAAAATTAGAACAAAAAGAATTGATAAAAAAAAAATTATGGTTTCGATTCTCGGTTTGGTTTGAATTATTCGAACCAACCGATTTTTCGATCCTCTAAACAAACCTGAACTTACTTTGATTCGAACCAATCCGAACCATTGAAGTTAGATTGGATTGAGTTGGTTCTCTCATTCTTAATTATTTTATGCACTCATAGAAGCTTCTATTTTATTTTTCTTTTATATTTAATAATGAGCAAATTTTGGCTTTACCGACAAAAAGTATGCATATATGTATGTACAAATTGTGGGTATATATATATATATACACGAAGAATAATGATGTCAATCTTGAATGTTTATGTTTGTAATTTAATTAATTTATGTATTATATGTACCTATTTTATGTGTAATTATATTTGTGCATATATTATATGCATCGGTCGAATCACGAACGTTGAAGAATCGCGAATGACCCTAACATTTCATATGATATGGGGTCAATATGAGTTTTAAGAAACAGCATCTTCTGGATTGGTTAATTTCTTTTTTCTTTGTGAGAAAGCATAAAGCAGTGTCTGAGAATCAATAATGGAGTGGCCGACAGAGAGAGAGAAGTCGTCGATTCGATAATGGGGTCTTCGGGTCGGACCCTTACTTTAATTGATGGATCAATTCGACCATTGGCTTGTCCTTGTCAAAAGCCTGCACCAGCCAGCAATATGCCGAATCATAAGAATTCAAATGGTTTGTTTCCAAGTGTTTTTAAAGTGACTGAACAACTGCTAACCCTCTAATAATTAATATATTTTTAATAAATTTTAAAAAATTTAACTAGCCACTTTCTCCGTTTCGAATTAATAATTCTTTTTAGAAAAATCAACTTTTTAATTTTTACAATCATTTAAAAATATCAAAAGAAGATAGAGCCAAGATTTTGGACATTAAGTCCCCTACTGGGACTGTCACAAAGTGGGGGAATTCACTTTAATTGATGGGTCAATTCCCTCACCGTATATAAAGGAAACTTTAGAGGAGTCTTTGTCAAAAGGTTGGATGCATTTGTCTAATAATTAATATTTTTAATGATTTACAAGTTATTAAATTATATGATTTTCAATGTAAAGAAACCACACACATATTTTCAAGAATGAGATAATTTTTACAAAAATATGTAATATATCTAATTTAAGTAATAAAAAAAATTCCTTACTTTCCTTTCATGTTAGTAAAAATCTAATATTACTAATATTTTTATAACACACACACACACACATATATATATATATATAGTTAGCCCTCTAGTCAAAATCTTAACAGTTCGTTTAGATAATTAAGAGGGAAAGGAAATGAAAAGAGGGTATTAGTTATGAGTGAAAGGAAAGGAAAGGAGAGGGGAGGATAATCCTTCCTTTATGTTTGGATAACTAATGAAAGGAAATGAAATGAAAGCCTTTTATCTTGTTTGGGAACGATAAAGAAGAGAAAGGAAATGACAAAATTTTATATTATTTTATTATAATACCTTTTGAATACCTTAGGATAGAGGTGTCATTTTTATTTTAATTTTTATAATTTTAAGGATAATATTGGTATTATTAAGAATTCATTAAATCTTTCTTTCAATTCCTTCCATTTCCGCCCACTTTTAAAAGGATAACAAAATGATTGAAATGAGGGTTAAGCTTGTCACATCCCGAACCCCACCCTACGCGGATGTCGAGGACATGACTGCCAGTCGGTCGCGACGCGACCAACCAAAGGCAAATTCTGAACTTTCCGACGAATTGCACTCCAACTGTAGGGTCAGATGCAGCGGAATTTAAAACTTTTTCTTTGTGTCACGGGAATGCAACTCACTTATCCACTGTAAAGGTATGTACCACAGAGCAAGTCTAAATCCAAAACAGTTAACAGTTCTAAATTCAGAGCATATCTAAAATCAGGCATATAGTACAGAGCAGATCTAATATCTTTAGAGTACCGTTTATTTCCATGAGCCATAATTATCTATCCAGTACATGTAAATCAGGTTAGCCGTATCATATCACTCACCTGAATAACAGAATCAGTCCACAAGAATCCAGTCTCTACAGATCAGTGCCGTCAGATCCTTTACTTGAAGTGTCACTCGGCCTACCATGTCATATCATGGTGTCTTCTAATCCATCAGAGATAATCCCTGAAAAATGTTAGGGAATGGGGTGAGCTTCGAAAAGCCCAATGAGTAACACAGGTTCCCTGTCATGGCTTTCAAACCCGGTCTTGTTTATAAATCACAAGGATAGTTCAATCTCTTAGGAATAACAGTTTTATAGATCTACTCGAATACAATTTAAGTATAATAAAACGGGACTGAACTAAACGGAACAACAAATCAGAACAGACGGAACAGTGCACGATGCCAACATATCAACGAGAGTAGGCAATTAATTCAAATATTAGAACAGATCAGTACTGGGCGGAATATAACAGGGCATAACAATAATATACCAGTTAGGCGCGTAATCAAGCCTACTTATGCTAGACCGCTCATAATCAGAATGGTACCCAGAGTCAGACACATCATAGCAGAACAAAATCAGACAGACCATAAAACGGAACAAGACAGACTGAACAAAACAATAGTAGGACGGGACAAAATCATGCCGCGTACAATACAGTATAAAAGTTTGCATTTAAAAACATGCATTCAGACAGTATAACTTTTAAAACCGTACAGTGCATCAAAATACAGTATCTATGCAGTAACTTATATACCAAGTCAAGAATCCGGATAGATCATAACGGAAGTGGACCATATATCAATCAAGACAAACAGACCATTAATGGACGGAACATAACGGAATCAGACGGAACAAGACACCAGTTCAAGTCACAGGTAAACAATCAAGACAAACAGATCATTAACGGTCGGAATATAACAGAACCAAGCGGAACAATATATCAATCAAAGCAAGGACATATCAGTAACGGACAGACCATGAAACAGATAGATCATAACGGACGGAACAAAACGGAACAATATCAATCAGGACAAGTCATATCGGAACTGAACATGACGGAACAAAACAGTACAATATCAATCAGGACAAATCATATCAGAACTGAACATGACGGAACAAAACGGAACAATACATCAATCAGAACAAGACATATCGGAGCTGAACATGTCGGAACAAAGCAGAACAATACATCAATCAGAACAAGACATATCGGAACTGAACATGTCGGAACAAAGCGGAACAATATATCAATCAGGACAAGGCATATCGTACATTAAATATATGCTTTTTAAACAGTATAACATTCAAAACAGTACAGAGCTTCAAAATACAGTATCTAGACAGAACTTATACACCAGTTCAGGAGTCAGGGTTACTCACAAAAAGACAGACAGTACATCAAAATACAGTACAGTGTCAGAAGTTACTCATAAAAAGACAGATAGTGCATCAAAATACAGTACAGTGTCAGAAATTACTCACAAACTGTTACGGTTATCTCCTTGCACAAACAATCCGATAACCTCCAGATACGTCAGACATCTCCATGTATATCCTGAACAATAATCATCAATCATATACAGATCAGAACTCATCCATTCAGGTCTCATTTGTCATCTTAGGTATCTATCGGATCACCTAAGACAGCCTAGTAGCCTATCGCCCTTTCACTGGGTCTCACCCGAGGCTATTTCATTCTTTAATTAGGCTTAGCAGTCATCAGGATTATGATTTAAGTCATTTGGACTTCAATCGTTATCAGTTAAGCACTTATTTGGCCTTAGGGGCAGAATGGTAATTTCACCATTGCTGTCCCGGACCCTATCGTGGTCCTCAGAATGTCCCATATATCTTATATGTGAATTTTCAAGTCCTTTGGACTTCGTTTGGTATCTGCTTTAGATCATCGGGACACATCAGTCATGTCTTGTTTTACGCGTTGATAGTTCCGGAGTCTTACTTAGCCCTTCAGTGTTCATAATTATACTTACGATAATTTATCAGATCAGATTGACCTTTATCTTGCACTTACAGTGCTCAGGGGTATTTTGGTCATTTTACGTTTCGTAAGATTCTGACCCCGGTTCGTCATTTATTCGGGTATACAGTTTCACCAGTGTTCGGGTTTCTATCGGTAACAGTTTCGTCCCAATTGGACTTCATTTGGGCTTCGTACAATATCAGGGGTAATTTGGTAATTTCACGTGTCATATTTTCGGCTCGTCAGTTCATAAAATGGACCTCACCGTTGGGTCCAGAGTGTCCGTCATAATTAAGTTGGACTATCTATTATGTTTAATTGACCCTGGAAATCATTAGGGGCAGTTCAGTCATTTGTCACTTACAGGTCTGTATTTTTCGGGACTTCAGTTCGTTAAACGGACTTCACCGTTGAGTCCAGAACGCCCGACATAGTCAAAATAAACTGTCTTTTATTTTTATTTGGGTCTGGTGCCATCATGGGTAGTACAGTAATTTGTCACTTACAGGTCTGTATTTTTCGGTACTGTATTTCCAAAATCGGACTGTACCATTGAGTCCGGAATGTTCGAAATAGTGAAAATACACTATTTATTTAATTTATTTGGACTCCGTTTGACATATTTAATGTCCAGGGGTAAAATCATAATTTTACCTACTTAGTAAAATAATTAAATAATTATTTTATTATTTAATTAATTCTTCAGGGGCTTAATTGTATAATTTTTCCAAAATTTGGGCCACAGTATAATTTTCAGAAATGTTGTGGGTTGATCCGTAATTTCAGAAATCATTTGGGGGTTAAAACATAATTACACAAATTAGGGGTTCAAACCCCTTGGGTTTTAGGTTCAAGAACTGAACCGGTCCAATTACACTGTGAACCAACCAGTTCACTAACCCTTCAGAAAACCGGAATTAAATATTCCAATTAACCTCAATTGGCCCCCCTATCCGTGTTCAGGATTAGCCCAATTCCGAATTTTAATTTGTTAACGCCGCATCCAAACAGGCAGAATTCAATTTGAAATAAATCAGTTAAGCCCAAAACGGTGTAGCTTCAATTAAACAGTGGCACAGTCTTGCGTTGCCACGTGTATGAGTCGACTCGGCCCAACTCAAACGAGTTGGAGAGTCAACTCTATCTTCTCCAACGCGCAGGGCACTGTTGCCCTAAGTGCAGGTTCGGTTTTTTCTCCATTTTCGTGCCATTTCAAGCACGGCTTTCGGCCTGTTTTGGTTTCAAACATCTTCTGGATGTCATTCCAACGGTTTGGCATCGATTTTATGGATCGAAGCCATGCATGGGGTGCTGTTTGGCCGATTATCGCACAGATTTTCAGTTCGGTCGTACAGCCTCATTTCTCAACCAAATCTCATGAGGTTTGGTTCTTTGTGACCCTTATAACCGGGGCTTCAATTCCCCACTTACAAATTTCAATTTAAGTGTTCATTTCAGATTTTGGGTTCCATGGCCGAGACCCATAGGTTCGGTTTCGAGGGTCCAAATCAATGTTCTAGGGTCGCGGGTTGGTATATTTGGGACCTTCTCAGTGTCTAGATTATTCTAGACCATCAGAACTCGGTTTTAGGGAGGTCGAATCAGACCTAGTTTCCATGGTCCGTTAATGGAGGTTGATACACGGTTTTGTGTTTTCTACCCTTATCCAACCTTCTCAGTTGTTCATGACAATTCTAAGGTCTCACAGGAGCCTAGGTATACAGTTTATATAGATTAAATACACTGAAAACAGTAGGCATGCTTGAGAGGAAAATTCAGAAAAATTTGGTGTTTACCCATTTTGGTCGACACTGCTCCACTTATGGTTCAGTTCTGGTTCTTGTGTGTCACCCCAGTGCAATCGTGTCTCTAGAGTCCTTAGTCCTTCTTGGTGTATCTCCAATGAAGACATACCATGCACACACACCATGGTTCTCACACTAAGGTTCTCTCTCTCTCTAACAGATCAGTCCTCACACACCTACAGCCACATGCAGGGGCTCACTTCCTCTCTTCTGATTTACACACAGACCTTATTTGTGACCATAGAGAATCACCAATATTATGTATAACATGTACACCTATACATAATATCTCTATATGTATATACATCAATGAGATGACTGAAAATCAGAGAGTCATGTGAGCTGAGGTGGGCTGATGTAGGGGTGATTCAGTCAATCATGTGGGGTTTGCATGGGTTGTCATTGGTCAGTTTGGGTGGCAGCCTGGGGCAATTCAGTGTTATATACCATTAAGTTGTGCATATGGGCACAAAGGTGTTGGTGGCCACTTGGTTAAGTTTTTGGGTGAGATTCATTCCTTCCATAGGTCAAGGGTTCAATTCCCTTTGACCACCAATCTGGCCATTTTTCATCATTTTGGGTTAAGGCCTTGTTTGGCTGCACATTAATTCAGTTTTTGATGTTTGCCTCATAACTTTCATTCCGTAACTCCTTTTTCGATGCGGTTTCTTCCGGTCAGTTTCTATTTCAGTTATCTTCAGTGTCAGAGGTTCCGTGTCATCTATTAGTCATTCGGGATTTTCGGGGTTAACTAATTCGAATTCCGTCAGTGTTAAATTGACATTATTTCACCTAATTAATTGGTAATTAGGTTCGGGTATTGTACCCTATTCTCGAACATGTTTTAATTGTTTTATCGGTCTATCTTGATCGTCGGGAGATTAGGGTTAATTCCCTTGATTATTCTCTGAGCCGGTATTAATTAATAATTAATATTTAATTATTAATTATACAGGATCGGGGTGTTACAAAGCTCTCCCTTCCTTTTCCTTCCTTTCCTTCCTAATTTTTAAAACAAACACGATATAAGCTCTCCTTCCTTCTCCTTCCCTTCCCTTTTTTTCTAATTCCTTCCATCCAAACATAGTGTAATAATCTCTAAGTAATTACTAATTTTTGAAGAACCAGTTTCATAACATAGTGAATAACATAAAATTTTAATTTCAGATTTTAGATATACTAATATAGGTAATATCTTATTAGATGTTTTATTTAATTTCAGATTTTATGAGATTTTACTTGAACAATCAAGAATTATTGAATTGTATAATAACCTCTTTAATTTAGATTCTATTAGAGGATTTTATTGACAATAAGCAAATCAGTGTGCGCATTTTTACACCTCTCATGTGCTAATTACTTTGGATTCCATATCCACTGGATGATTTTTCAAAACTTACTTTGGATTCCTTTCTTTGATGAGACGTGCATGTGGATGTGCATGTGCATTCACATGTGTACAACAAACAAAACTGAAGTCATAATTAAAAAAAAAAAAGCTAAAGAACACTATTTGACAATTAAAAGAAAAGCGTCGTCGCACGTTTTTTTTTTTCTTGGTTGGGTGGGTCGGGGACTTTTATTTTAATGAGATAATTACACTTATTTTTTTAAAAAAAATTTAGTAATTATAAAAAAAAAATTTATATTTTTTGAAATAACATTATTCCTGTCAGACTTGTCTCCTAAATACCGTTAATATAATCTGTTTATTTAATATTTTACTCCTTATATTTTAATAATTATTTTAAAGTTAAAAATTCTCTTCTCTTCCCTTCCCTCTTTCTTCCTCTCTCATATTTACTTTACTCAGTATCACTTCTCTCACTCAATTTCTTTGCCCTAACCCTGTATCACTCCTCCTCTTTTACGCTCGAGGACCATTCTCTCACTTAATTGTCTTTTTTTAATTAAAAAAATTATTATTAAAGTAACGATAGTTTTGTCATTTAACCATGACTTGTAAGAGACAAAATTGGCATTTAGACAAAAAAAATTGCTTATATCATCAAATGGTGTTAGGTCAATTAATAGTCATTGACGGTAGGGAGAAATTTGTTATAAATATTGAAACCAGAATGGTGACAGTGTTATTTCAGAAATGTAGGACCCAAAAATTACTTTAATACCAATTGCATGTTAGACCCAAAACAATCAAATTATATTGAAATAAAAAACTGCAATTCAATATTTTATGTCAAGCTCACGGCTACCGCTGCATCACAATAGAAAAGAACTGAATAATGAAAGAAGATAGATGGCCAAAGAGAAAAGGACAAAAATAACTATTATTCACATGAACAGTAGCTACATTGTAGCATTAATCAAAAGCAGAAAGCAAAACCATTGTGCTGTTGAATGGCTTGCGGCTACACCCCATACGGCTTCTTCCTTCTATTTTTCCAGCGGCCACCACTCTATTATTTTTGTGGTACACCACTCCATATGACAAAGACCCATATATATAACATTGACTCTAAGTCCTATATTGATTAGAACATCTAATCCTATACAAACTAGTATATCTTATTTAACTATAATTAGAAAACTAACTCTCATTAGAATATTAGTCCAACTACAACTAAGACTATCTAAAAAGTCTCCAAATATTATTAAGACTCAATAAACCAAATTAAGAAACTTCTTAAAATTTATGGGCTTAGTTTAATTGGCCAACAATGCCTCCCTTAAACCAAGCTCGTCAAAGTAGCTTCACCAACACCTTCATGAGCAAGAATCTTCAAAGCAATTTCTGTCGCTGTAAGAAACTTTTGCAACAGCAATCTGGAACAATCATCTGTCTTCATCTTCACACGCGGATGTGGTCGAATGTTGTACATGGCATACAACTTCTCAGCTTGTTCAGCATAATCAAAGAACAAATTCATGCTCATCCATTCAAAATCAAAATCAGTAAAACGATTATCCGTGCCAATAATTTCATCATCATAATGGTGGAAAGCCTGCCAATATTTTAGAATACTAAAATCTTCCTTTCGAACAAAATCTACACCAATTAAATTATTAAGATCCAAACCAATATTATAGCACGACAAGAATTTATCAACGCCGATGAAATCACAAATTTCAGACAACTTGGGCTTCTCAATTCTCAAAAGTTCTTGAAACTCTAAAACTTCTGTCTTCATAAAATCAACATGATTTGGAATAATAAAATTCTCAATACTAATAAAATCAACAAACTCTGAATTGGAACGTTCTTCAATCTCACTATGTTTTGATTTCAAAGTATTTGGCAAATCAAACAAAGTAGAAAAGCCAAAATTTTCAAAATCTTCAACTGCATCAATACCACAACATGTAAAATTTTCTTCTTTCTCAATAATTAAATTCTCAAACTGAGTAGGCTGAAATAATTCTTCAACATCTCTCAATTCACCAAAAGCAACTTCTAACAAATTCAAATTTTCAACCATACAATTATTTTCAGCTTCTTCAACTTCCAAAATATTTCTTTCCTCACAACTAATATTTTCTTCCTCAGAAATATTGACGAAGCAGTTAATATCATATGAATCTAAATTCAACACTTTATATGAATCATCCCAAATTGGAATGAATTCTGAAAACAATTTTGATCCATCAATCTCTTTATTTTCATCAAACTTATCCCTTTCAAAATCAACCACCCAATATATGTCTATGGGAGGTTCATAACCGTTCAGCGGTTTATTTTTATATGCCGAAATAAAATAAAACCAAAACTGATGTGGTGGTGGATAATTTTTTTGTGCAAACAAAATTATTCCAATGCGCCCAATGTATTGTTTTCCTTATTATCTGATAGAATCATTTAACTTTCTTCTCATAAAGTTCCTTTGATGAACGCTTCAATGCAGTATCTAATACATTAAATATACTACAAGCATTAAGATAGAGTGTAACACGATGTAACCACTCATCAATATTCTGACCACATACTCTTAAAATCTCAAACTTTTGTCCATTAACCAAAACTTTCTCCATAATTTCAAATCAACAATTTATTTAAATCACATACCTGAGTTTGTCCAAAAACTGATCTTGTCGTCCTCTTTTTTTTCTTCAATCTGATCAAGCTGGCCTCCCTATCTATTAAACCAGAATTTTTTTTCTTTACAAGTATTTGTACCACCACAAAATCTTTTTCTGATCCAAACGGCCGTCGAATTTCAATCGAACAACTCTTCAACAAACCACTCAAGATTGCAATCTTAAGTAACATGAGAATTACAATTCTCTGCAATAATTCAAGAACGAGACCAAACTTTGATTTTCTGTAGCTTCCCAAGATCGAGACAAGATTTGATAAATTATCCCAAGATCGTAATTGGCTTTGATACCATTTGTAGGACCCAAAAACTACTTTAATACCAATTGTTAAACCCAAAACAATCAAATTATATTGAAATAAAAAACAGCAATTCAATATTTTATGTCAAGCTCACGGCAACCGCTGCGTCACAATAGAAAAGAACTGAATAATAAAAGAAGATAGATGGCCAAAGAGAAAAGGACGAAAATAACTATTATTCACATGAACAGTAGCTACATTGTAGCATTAATCAAAAGCAGAAAGCAAAACCATTGTGCTGTTAATGGGTTGCGGTTACACCTCATACGGCTTCTTCCTTCTATTTTTTCAGCGGCCACCACTCTATTATTTTTGTGGTACACCACTCTATATGACAAAGACCCATATATATAACATTGACTTTAAGTCTTATATTGATTAGGACATCTAATTTTATACAAACTAGTATATCTTATTTAACTATAATTAGAAAACTAACTCTCATTAGAATATTAGTCCAACTACAACTAGGACTATCTAAAAAGTCTCTAAATATTATTAGGACTCAATAAACCAAATTAAGAAACTTCTTTAAATTTATGGACTTGGTTTAATTGGCTAACAAGAAAGTACAGGAGAAGTTTCTGCAATTATCAGAAACTTCAAGGACATAGGTATAATTTGGAAACTCTTGACGTGATTTTATGTGTATATATATATATATACACACACACACACACACACACAACAAGGACTCTTGCCCGAGCGGTGTGATATGAGAATCGCCCATGTTCTGGTCATGAGAATATATTGTGTATCTCATGCTCCCATCAAAACAGATTTTCTGTCAAGACAAGATAACTTATTCTTGAACAACTTTTTTTCTTTTTATCAGACGTGCTTATATATGTTGTAAGAGTAATGATTTACTGATCTTGTATTTTTATTCAAGTATCTTTATTTATGTGATGATCTTGTATTTTTATTCAAGTATCTTTATTTATGTGATGTGTCACTTAGTGTGAGAATAATGAAAAAAAAATTAAGAACCATAAAAACTTCTTTTACCCAATAACACATCACATGAATAAATGTACATGAATAAAAATACGAAGACTATAAATCATTACTCGTGTTGTAATAGCAAGGTGGAAAGTAAGCTCCTGGGAGGATTTTCATGGCGACCGTGCTTTGTACTTCACCACTGGTAGGTGCCCTTATAGCCTTCTTTTGAGCTTTGTAGCTTTTCTTTTGTTTCTTGTGGGAACTCATTCTTCTGAAGCTTTATAGGGTATGTGTATGTCTTCAACTTTTCTACTTGTCATGATTTGAACTTGCAGAAATATTAATGATACTGTCCATGAATTTTATGAGAACAAATCGATCCTCATCATCCAGTAATCCATGCATGAATTATATGTTACCCTTCTCTTTAGTTCAAAGCATAAATTGACATGTATTTCTTCATCTATATAATTGTAACCATCCAATCAACATTCATGTGCTACTGTATCTTCATTCTTCTCTGGTTTTACAGGCTTTTTAGCAACATTGACTTAATTCATTAATCATTAACCAGAAAAAAAAAAGAGTATTTTAAAAAATGGGTAAATCACATCATTATTTTTTAAATTTTCTGAAATTGTATTAATATCCTCTATTTTAATTAACAAAATACAAATATCTTCTTCAGTTAAATATTTTATTCAAAATGATTAAATTGCTCATTTCATTTTTTTATTATATTGTTTCAAATTTGAATATTGTTTTTTCATTTTTAAATAAATATTGATTAAAACCTTAAATTTATTTTTATATAAAATAAAAATAAGTTATTTAATTTAAATTTATTTTTATATAAAAATAAAAAAAATTCTTCAAAGAAAAGTTTTTAAAAAATGGTCAAAAACTTTAAAAAGTGAAATGGGTAGTTTTGTCATTTTGAAAAAAAAAATGACTTAGAGATGGTATTTGTAGTTTGTCAGTAAAAATATGAAATAATTTCAAAAATTTCAAAAGATGTCAGTATAATTGTCAAAAATTAAAAAAAAATAATATAATTTATTCTTAAAAAATACTTAATTAAAAATTGGGCACCCTATTTGACGAAAAAATTATTTATTTGTCTCAAAACTTTACAATCACGAATATTCGATACATCAATAAAATTTTATGATACTCTTAACAATTTTATTAATGTATCCGGCAATCATTCGTCCAGACACAATGTATCCGAATCGATGAACACCGACGTTCATTTTTTCTATACTTGACATCTCAAAACATAATTAATGATTACCATTGTCCCGTTGATTTCAAATGTGCCCATTTCAAATTAACCAGTTTTGTCATTTTCAAAGATGTTGGCTTAAAAAAAACCAGTTTATGTTGTGCGGTTGCACATTGTTGATAACAAATATCTACAGCAACTAACAGGTATTTTTCAAAGATTTGTTATCTTAGTTTGTAACTTTAAGAACTGTTTGGGAATTTTTTAAATTGGATCAGATCATAATCATCTCTATTAAGTTATTTGGTTTCTAAAAAAATTAACTCTTCTCTGATCTAACTTTATTCAAGTTTTAAAATTTTTTTTTTAAATTAGATATGAATCAATATACTGTTAAAAAGTATTTATCAAATAGTAAAGAATTTAAAAAGTATTCTACAAAACTGGTTCTAACATTTTTCAAACGGGCTTTAAGCAAAATTGACAAAACCAATTAGATATATTAATGTGTTGCATAATTTAATACAAATACATATATTATTTTTCATGTATTTAGTCGACTTTTCATTTCAGCTCTGTCAAGCGTGAATATAATTAATAATTTTCCTTTACCAAAATATCAAGTCCTTTGACACCAAATATATATATCTATATATATATATATATATATTTTAAGTTCATAGGTTTCCATCTATTGAAGGTTATTACTGTTAATTATTAATATAATTGTTATTGTTATTATTGTTGGTTATTTTCTCCATCTCATTTTAAGAATTTTCTTTTTGGGGAAACTCTATTTGCACTCCCACTTATAGTGATAATCAATGGGAGTGCAAGTGATCAAAAAAGTTTTTATGGGAGTGGGAATAGGCCCTTCCACTTTTAAGGTGACAAGGATTTAATATTTTCACATTTGATTAAGTATAATTTATAAATCAAACCCTTATTATACAGATCATATTATAAAAAAAAAGGATAATTTGAAATTTTCATAATAATTTATGTATTTATTTTTAAATTGAAATTTGATTTCAGGATATTAAAAAAACAAACTATTAAATTGAGAGCGAGAGGGTACTGTATTTGTGCACCAAAAATTCACAAATCACAACCAGGAAAAAAGCAAAGGGCACAAAAGAAGAGACCATAAAGGTTGATTGATTAGCTGAATGAGACATCCAACTAGGACTGCAAAAAAGGGCCGCGGGTTGGGTCGGGCTTGATCGAGAGGCGGGCTAGGTTATTGTAAACTCTCCTTAAATTAGTGGGCTAGGCTGAACTGGGCCACGTTCAGAGAATTTTATAGGAACAAGAAATAGCTACATATATGTCATAGTAAGGAGAACCATCTATAACAATTTTATAGGAACAATGCAAGAAGTAAGTTTCACCTCTCAAATGAATTAAAGACATATAAAAGAAATAATTTAAGAGGTTAGAAATCTTCAGAAGATAATTAGACAAGAACAAAGTCCATGGTGAAGAAAATAAAAAGAAAGAAAATTGGAACTAAAGGTGATGCTGAAGAAAATACCTCAAAAAGGAAAAGCAACACCAGCGTTGATCACCAAAACTTTTCTAGTGTTTTCAGCTAGATGATTGACATTGCCGAATAAGAAGAGTTCTTAGCATTGCCCATTTTACGGAAGGAGTTTGACTTCATAAATAGTAAATTGTGAATTCCTGTAAAAACACAATTTCATTTGTCAAAACCAAAGTAACATATTATATAGCATAACATGGTATAAAAGAGCAGAATCATATTCATAAGAATTGTGAATTGTCAACTAGCCAGCCCATGCTTTCAGAGAATCTTCAATGATTAAACCGACTTTGATTCAGTTAAAATGTAAAACCTTAATAATAAAAAATGTCTCATGTGTGGTGAATGGGCATACCTGATAGAAAACAAACATAGGGGATTGTCTTTGATCAATGCCATCTTGAGAACCACAAGCGAGTCTGAAGAACTTCATTCAAAGATGGAAGAGCCATTTATCTCCACGCAGAGGATGTCGGCAATCTTGTGCCAGCATTCTCCTTTGTCCTTCAAACACCTTTGTTATGAAACACAGACAACTCAAGACTAAGCTTCTCATAGTGCTTTTTCTTTTCTTTTCTTTTTTCTTTCTTTTTGGGTAAGTAAATACTTGCATAAAATGCACAAATATACAACAATAAGGGAGGCATCCCGCCCTGCATTACAGAGCTGCACGTGGCATACACCCAGCGCGGCTCAACAGTCCAAGTTATAAAAAAGAAAAAAAAAAACATGATATTCCTTTGAAGGTTCCAATGTAGGTTGGCCTCCCAATTGTCATATCTATTCTCCATGTTACTCTAAGAGTTTACCAACCACGTGATTTCAAAGCAAGCCATTTTATTTCTTAACTGATGAAATACATAAATTAATTTGAAGAAAAGAAAAATGAAGTATGGTGAAAGAAATGATATAACTTTCTCAAATTCCTTTTGGTTACAAAATGATAAAAAATTAAACATGTTTTGACCATTTACTCAGTCCAACAATAAAATACTGCTTATAGGTGATAGTCAGGACTCAGGAGAACCATTTATAACAATTTCATAGGAACAACCCGAGAAGTAAGTTTCAGCTCTCAAATGATTAAAGAAATCTAAAAAATAATAATTTAAGAGGTTACAAATCTTCAAGAGATAATTAGATAAGAACAAAGTCCATGGTGACAAAGAAGAAAAAAGAAAATCGGAACCAGAGGTGAATCAGGTGATGCAAATTAAAATACCTGCAAAATGAAAAGCAACACCAGCCATTAGATAAGAACAAAGTCCATGGTGACAAAGAAGAGGAAAGAAAGTCGGAACCAGAGGTGAATCAGGTGATGCAAATTAAAATACCTGCAAAATGAAAAGCAACACCAGCTATGACTACCAAAAGAAATACGACTTCATGAATAGTGAATTGCAAACTCCTGCAATAACAACAACTTTATTTGTCAAGATTAAAGTAAAAAATAATATAGCATAACATAATATAAAAGAACATAATCCCATTCATATGAATAGCGAATTGTCAAGTAGCCAACCCACGCTTTCACAAAATCTCTCATGATTAAAATGTAAAACCTCGATGACAAAATAAGAGTCTTGTGTGGTGAATGGGTATACCTGATAGAAAACACAGAGGATAGTCTTCGATCGATGCCATCTTGAGAACCACAAGTTGGTCTGAAGAACTTTATTCAAAGATGGAAGAGCCATCTACCTCCACGCGGGGGATGTCAGCAATCTGGTGCCAGTATTCTCCTTTATCCCTCAAACACCTTTGTTTTGGGGAGTGGATAGTCCTCGATTTCTAGTCTGGAAAGCATGGCAAGCAGACCGTCCTTAGGCAAGGGCTGAAGCTTAGCGCATTTGCTGATATGGGGCTCTTTAAGAGAGGTAAGATTTTGGAGGCCCTTGGATGATAGGGATTCCAGATTCTCAAGTCCTTCAATATATAAATCGGTTAGAGTAGCAGGAAGCCCACAGTGGTACTCATCATTCTCAAGAAAATCAGGAAAGGAGACCAGCTCTGGATGTACATCGTTTATCTCCATGTATCGAAGAGAGGTGAGCAAGTGCAGGCCCCACTATGTCAGGGGCATGAGACACTATGCGCAAGTGTAGAAGTAGCCAAGATCCTTTGGGACACAGTGAGGAGTAGAGTATGAGTCATCACAGATTCACAGTTCCAGCATATCAAAAGCAACAAAGGGGGTGTAGGCTGCAGTCAGTACAACAAAGTGACTAAGTTAAGATACTAGAATATTGCATAGATGCCAAGTCAAATAATTATGTACATAATGAGGCTAATTTGTTAGAAAAGCAGGGTACCAAGTCATTAAAACATTACTATGGGATTATCTTCCCCCCAACTGCTATAAAAAAGGAGATTCTTCAGTTATTTTTTTTTCAATTTCCACAATTGATGCTTATGGGTTTATTAATTTAAGTTTTCATTTTCCTTTGAAGAAGACCTCTTCCCACTCTCCTAAGAAAGGTCAGTGCTCACTGTGATACTTGATAAAAAAGATTAATTACATAGAAATAGATATACAGAGAGATAGGCATGGATCAAAACTTCCTAAAACTTCCTTAAAGTTCCAAAAACATTAGAGGACGACCAAAAATTAGTTTATATGCCTGAATTGAAGAATATCATCATGTCTAACAATATACAGAATATTTTAATGTTCAACTTCAATAAAAACTTAGGCCCCAAAAATTATTCCATGTCAAAGTTAACGAGGATAAGAAAGAGATAAATGGAGTAGGATTCATGTAGCCAAATGCACGTGATTTGGACTGAGGCTTTGTTTAGTTGAGGTGAGGTGAGGTGGTAAAAGAATTAAACAAAGAAAAATTGATTTTAAATCTTTTCACAAGTTGTGTAACCTTGCAACACAGGGATAGGGTTTTAGTAACAGAAAATGAAAAGGTGTGTTTAACTTGGGTTGAGCTGCCGCCTAATGAATTTTTTTTTTTCTCTTTTTTAATGTTGATGCCAATGAATGTATGGCTGCAAGTTTTTTACTTTGCCTGGAATCACCTGCTGGCAATGTAATGCCTTCCATACACACATTAATGAGTCACTACCTCTCACTTTTAAAAGCAATCCAGTATGCAAAGCGCCCTCATCACACTCTGGAGTCACAATCTTCAATCTTGTCAATATGTTAGACGCATTGCCTTGTATTATAATTGAATATTATCCCAAATAGCTAATTCCATTAACTTGATTTTCATTTTCTCACGTCAAAGCTCAGTTTTTACCAACATCTGTTGGACATTTTAACCAACAAATAGGCAGCCATGTCAACTTTAAACAAATTCTGATCCCCTGAGAAGAGGAAAAAAATATGCTATATTATATAAAGGTTTGTCCAGAAACTGAAGTGATGCTAGATGAACAATAGCAGCTCAAACTTCAGTTAAACGAGTTTTATCAGTCAGGTTTGGCATTGTTCCTTCCCACAGCTCTGCTGGCTCCTTCCTCATCCAAGAAATGATCACTATGGGTCCCAGAGTGGAGGGTACCTACATTCATCGAAAAAGAAAGGGAAAAATCAGTCACAAAGTCATCAATTGCTGCTTATTTGAAATAACGTCACAAAAGCAATAAATGTCACAAAAGCAATTGCTTGCCTGAAAAAAAAAAAAAAAAAAAAAAAAAAAAAAAAAAAAAAAAAAAAAAAAACGTAAAAGCGTCTTTTCAAAAAATGCTTTCGAAAGCATTTTTTGGAAAAACGCTTTTCAAAAAAGCTTCCTCACGTTGAAACCTTAATTTGTATCGTTGAAAACGTTTATTGAAAAAACGCTTTTAAGTTGCAAGCAAATTTCTTGAGTTTCTCAAGCAAATTTGCTTTTGAATTTGTTCAAGGATATATAATTAGTCTCCTGTTATTTGCCCTTAGTAAACTTGAATTTAGGAAAGCCTTTTTAATACTAAGTTTTTTTTCCTGTCTTTACCTCTTTTTTTTTTTCCCTTAATGATTTAGCATTATCACATGTTTATGTTGCATGTTTGTTGCGGTTGTGTGTGTTGGATTCTATTGGTGCCATGACTTTATGGATTGGATTTTAGTTTGTCAATGAAGTTGTATAGCTGCATCATTTTGGCATATCATCTTATGTAGTAGCTATAATTTATATAATGGATTAATAAAAGTTATGACATTGTACATAAGAAGCAAGAATAAATTAATGATTTCATGTAGATGGAGGATACAAATCCAAAAGTTTGTTAATTTTGTTCAGTACATCTATCATCAACACAAAGTATTATGCATTTCCATATCGATGCCGTCTACTGGCATCACAGCATCAGTAGATGGCTCTACAAGAAACAAGGTCATATTACAATATTTCAATTTTTCTGGAGATCTCCCAATAGTTTTATCAGAAATTGGCTTGTGACCACGTAACAAAAGACGCATTCAATCAGTGAACTGTTGAGTCCAACTCTGCCTTAGCTCATGACTGTCTTCCCCTAAAAATTCCATGATACTGCTTTGCATTCACATATACAGGCTCCTCTTCCATTTCAAGGGGCAGAGGCAGTCTAGTTTGATGGATTCCTAATAAATGAGGATGCACCTGGCACGATCCAATAATTGTTAGGAAATTGTGTTCCAAAGTTCAACTGAGGACTTATTTCTTAATAAAAAAAGATTTTATGGGCAGACTAAGAGAAGAATTCCAGGATAATGCAGTTACCTCATAGTATCACCCACACATATGCTTTAATAATGAAATATTGCAAACAAATGAAGCACCATTTTAAATACACACAAAAATTCATAATGAATCCAGAAGTTCAATTCTAATATGCTGCTGAGTTGCAGAAACCAGAGTTGAAAAATGAAAATGATAGATTTTCGTTCTTCATAAGTACCAACACAATCTTGTCTGAATATCTACGACTGCCTAGGCTCATCAGCAGTCAACACTCAGCACTCAGCACTCACTCTTCCAATGAACTGTTGCAGTAAGCTTAGGTTTCTTGCCAAATGTTGAAGATTGAAATTTGAGAGTTCCACAGAAGGAAAAGTCTCCATGTATAGTTAAATATACAATATAACTTCATGAGAACATTCTCAGTTCCTTTATGACAAATGTGAGGAACTTGTTTGTTCATATTACAATCAGGGTGATCCCAAGAACAGGCTGTTAGAGGCATAGTAAGGCACATAATATACACATTTTAAACATCACATCAAGGATTGCATGAAGCATAAAGTGGCTGGATGCAAATTGACCAGACTAAACAATTAAGTGGGCAGCTAGAAGAATTTTCTTAATACAACATCCCAACAAAGTTATTCTTGAAATGATGTAGCCCCCACATTGCTCCTCCCTCAATGAACCATCTAATTGTAACTTTTTTTCTCCCCCCACATGCCCCTATACTAGTATGCAACAGGCAGATGTTCCCTGATCCACCACCATATAGTAATTCTCAATAATTTCATAGACAAGTCATTATTCAAGTAAGTTTACAAGGAACTAAACCACAAAGTGAGAATTTTGAACTAGTTTATCGAAAATCAAAATGAACCCTTTTACTTACCTCTTCATTCATACTTGTGACAGTGTCCTGAATCTTCTTTAAGATAATTCCTAAACTCCCCACTTCGAAATGCAATGCCTGACAATTGATTGTTTCACAAAAAGTTCAGAAACTGCAATACTGACTACAAGAAGTTAAATAGAGAATACCAAAAGATTCAAGTGTACCTATTCGAACACCAAAAGATTCAAGTGTACCTTTGAACTATGAAGAAAGATAAAGCAGAGGTACCTTTGAACTATGCAGCAATCTGGCACCTCCCTCAAACTGCTCTACATTGTAGTACTTGTGCATCACTCACAATCATCCGAGATCTCATAAATTCTTATTTGGTGAGGAAAAAAAATTGTCATCTTACCCCATGCCAAAATCCTAAATGAAATCCAAGCAAGCGAGGATATGGTGTATCAGCTCATACATGACAAAATGATAAGAAAGTATTTTCAGCCAAGCACAGTAAAATATTGCATCTGCTGGACAAAACAAAAATAAAGGCATGTAAAATACCAAAGGAACTGAATTCACTAATTTTGTTGTACTGATTATTGCTGCCAATGTCCCAAGTGAATTTGAAATCCCTGTTTGATAAGTTTTCAAATCATGAAATGTCACCAACTTAAAAAACCACAAAAAGAAAAACTTGAACAATTTCCCTTGTTAAAAGATTTCACTGAACAATCAGTAAAATCTCAAAATCGTTCTAATTGCAAGAAATAATTTCATGATACTCGTGCCCCAACAAGTGGGACTTAAGTCATCCATGATCCACCTCCCTGGCGGCATTCAAGCACCTCTCTTTTGGGGTCGCAGGAATGCAGATTTTTTACAATCAATCATCCATAACAATAAACCTTACTTTAATAGCACTCGAATGCACCAAGAATTTCAGTGTTTCCTCTCGCTCTCTTCAAGGCCCAACATCCATATATATCATGCCAGCCTAGGCATGCAACTAAAGTATGAAAGCTTACTTACAACAGTCTTATATGTGTGAGCATCTATTTATGTATTGTGATGATACAAGTGTACTGTAAACATGCAAATCTACTGACCTATTCCTGCAGCTCCATGAATTGCCTCTCTTTTTCTTGAATATGTTCTTGCAGGTCAGGTCATGGATCTGTTTAAGATGCTGGGCTCTTTCAGCTTCAGAGTTATCACGCTCCCTCCTGCAAAAAGATGTAGCCCATTCAGATTACATCGAGAACGCCCAAACCTCATGGAACCTGAAGCAATTCAAGTCCATCAGAGTTGATAAAACATTTCTGCCCAATGTCATGATCTTGGCATAATTTAAAAATGATCAACAAACCGCTTCATTGTCTAATTTAATTGCATGTACCTCTCTTCCCTGCTACACCTTAACAAACAGCAAATCACCTAGTTCTTTGGAACACAATTATTACCTCATATATTGTTCTCTCAAGTAAAAAGTAAAAAAGAATTACATCAAAAAATATGTACTCACTGATATGAGTTTCTTGGATTGTACTCACAGCAAAAGCCTCAAGGCCTCCTGTTTGAGATGCAGGGGTCATATCTGGGGAAACAGAAACAATATAATGTCCTTAAGGTTACAGATTTGAAGAGAACAGTAACAGTGGTGGAATTTCGGTATGTTTTCTTACATTTTCTTGAGGGTAACATCACTTGAAGGTATAACAGAAGCAAATTTATTCCCCTTCAAGACATTAGGCAAGGTCATTCTGTTAAAAAATATTTCTGCATACTTTATGCTTCTACACTTGGAATACATGTCAACAATGGCACTGCCCACAAAAACATTATCCATATGATCTGTCCTAATTATATAAGGTTCAGACTTCAGGAGGGAAAAAAAAAAAGGTTCAGACTTCAGAGTGTTAGTCTACTTGAGGGAAAACTCACTTGGATGGTGACTGCATTGCCTTGATCCTATCCTTCGGCTAAGTTGGCAATGGATTGTACTGGACCTCCATTTGACATGATATCCCACTAAAATAAATGCAAACAAAATCCATCGAAACAAGTATTATTAAATACAATATTTTTATATCTATTGGAGAGAAGGGAAAGCAATCAGACCTCATTTCGACGGGCTTCATCTCTCAGGAAATCAAATGCATTTCTTGAGATTGGTACAAAACAGGGATTTAGTCACTAGGTCTCCTAGAAAGAAAATCAGCAAGATAGGACTCAACAATTAATTGGCAATATGATATTTTGGTTTTATTTTTTTTCTTCCGTGAATAGAAATCTGCCATAATTTCTATTTGCAACTGTAATGTGATAAACAATATCTTACTTGCATATTGGGCAGAAAGCCAGCTTGGCTGAAAGAGCTCAAGCTCAGGGCTGCTGTGATGAACATGGTTGCAACCACCGGTGTCTTGGCATAGTTCAAGCAGAGGCTGATAGGTAGAACAATAATTCAAGCCCATTATCATGGTGGATGATAAAAAATAATGCAATACAATTAAATTAGACCTGAAATAATATAAACTACCTTATAACTTTAGGTCCCACATCCAGGTTGTCTCCTTTGACGAACTGGCCTTCTACGTGAGCGTTCAAGTTATTGCTCAATTTGTGTGACTTGAGAAGGACCACCAACTTCAAATTGACAACGTGTACGATGAGTACATGTACCTCATGGTATGGCATCAGGATGAAATCCCCATTCTATATCTTCAGCCATGCCACCTACGTCATCTCCATCATCATGAGCCACTGTCAACCTCTCATTGCCTGTGTAGGCTGCAGTCAGTACAACAAAGTGACTAAGTTAAGATACTAGAATATTGCATCAATGCCAAGTCAAATAATTTTGTACATAATGAGGCTAATTTGTTAGCAAAGCAGGGTACCAAGTCATTAAAACATTACTATGGGATTATCTTCCCCCCAACTGCTATAAAAAAGGAGATTCTTCAGTTATTTTTTTTCAATTTCCACAATTGATGCTTATGGGTTTATTAATTTAAGTTTTCATTTTCCTTTGAAGAAGACCTCTTCCCACTCTCCTAAGAAAGGTCAGTGCTCACTGTGATACTTGATAAAGAAGATTAATTACATAGAAATAGATATACAGAGAGATAGGCATGGATCAAAACTTCCTAAAACTTCCTTAAAGTTCCAAAAACATTAGAGGATGACCAAAAATTAGTTTATATGCCTGAAATTGAAGAATATCATCATGTCTAACAATATACGGAATATTTTAATGTTCAACTTCAATAAAAACTTAGGCCCCCAAAATTATTCCATGACAAAGTTGACAAGGATAAGAAAGAGCTAAATGGAGTAGGATTCATGTAGCCAACTGCACGTGATTTGGACTGAGGCTTTGTTTAGTTGAGGTGAGGTGAGGTGGTAAAAGAATTAAACAAAGAAAAATTGATTTTAAATCTTTTCACAAGTTGCGTAACCTTGCAACACAGGGATAGGGTTTTAGTAACAGAAAATGAAAAGGTGTGTTTAGCTTGGGTTGAGCTGCCGCCTAACGAATTTTTTTTTCTCTTTTTTATTGTTGATGCTAATGAATGTATGGCTGCAAGTTTTTGACTTTGCCCGGAATCACCTGCTGGCAATGTAATGCGTTCCATACACACATTAATAGCAGCAATTCATCTATACAAACTACTAAAAATACATGGATACACAGACAAGCAGATGCTAAGTTGTGTGTGAGTGAGAGAGAAAGCAAACTGACCCCAAAAATAAATAAATATATATTGACACCACATCCCAAGTTCCCAACCCCTTCAAGAAAGAGAGCAATTTAGCCAAGGAGACACCCTAGCAAGGAAACTCGGGAAATCAAACACTCAAGGGACAACAAGCTAAATATGATAACCAAGGCAGAAGATTTTCCTTTGAATGTTCCAATGTAAGGCTAGCCTCCCAATTATCATATCTTTTCTCCACGTCACTCCAAGAGTTTAGCAACCACATGATTTCAAAGCAAGCCATTTAATTTCTTAATTGATGAAATACACAAATTAATTTGAAAAAATGGAAGTATGGTGAAAGAAATGATTTTACTTTCTCAAATTCCTTTTGGTTACAAAATGATAAAAATTAAACATGTTTTGACCATTAACTTAGTCCAACAAGAAGCAACTGCATATATGTCAAAGTCAGGAGCACCATTTATAACAATTTTATAGGAAAAAGGCAAGAAGTTTCACCTCTCAGATGATTAAAGAAATCTCAAGAAATAATTTAAGAGGTTACAAATCTTCAGATGATAATTAGATAAGAACAAAGTCCATGGGGACAAAGAAGAAGAAAGAAAATTGGAAGCAGAGGTGATGCAAAGGAAAATACCTGAAAAATGAAAAGAAGCACCAGCCTTGACTAACAAAACTTTTCTTGTGTTTTCAACTAGATGATTGAGATCGCTGAATAAGAAGAGAGTTCTTAGTGTGGCCCATTTTATTAAAGGAATTTGACGAATTTCCAACTCTTGTAATTACAGCAATTTCATTGCTCAAAACCAAAGTAAAATATAATATAACATAACATAATATAAAAGAGCAGAATCCCATTCATATGAATAGTATATTGTCAAGTAGCCAACCCATGCTTTCACAAAATCTCCAATGATTAAAATGTAAAACCTCAATAATAAATAAGAGTATTGTGTGGTGAATGAGCATACCTGATAGAAAACATGGGATTGTCTCCGATCGATGCCATCTTGAGAACCACAAGTTAGTCTGAAGAACTTTATTCAAAGATGGAAGAGCCATCTACCTGCACGCAGGGGATGTCGGCAATCTTGTGCCAGTATTCTCTTTTATCCTTCAAACACCTTTGTTTTAAGAGTGGACAGTCGTAGATTTCTAGTCTTGAAAGCGTGGCAAGCAGGCCATCCTTAGGCAAGGACTGAAGCTTAGGGCATTCTTTGATATATAGCATTTTAAGAGAGGTGAGGTTTTGGAGGCCCTTGGATGATAGGGATTCCAGATTCTGAAGTCCTCCAATAGATAAAGAGGTTAGAGTAGCAGGAAGCCTATAGTAGTACTCATCATTATCAGGAAAATCAGGAAAGGAGACCAACTCTGCATGTACATTGTTTATCTCGACATATCGAAGAGAGGTGAGCAAGTGAAGGCCCCACTCTGTTAGGGGCTTGAGTTTCTGGCAACTGGAGATAGCAAGATCTATGAGGTTAGGGGGGAAATCCCCTTTGGTTTTGGGATGTGAGAATTCTAGATTTGGACAATTACGAATCCACAGATCTCTAAGGGATGTGAGGCTTTGAATCTGATCGGGCATGGACTTGAGAATTGGGCAATCAAAAATAAACAGTTGTGTAAGGGATGTGAGGCTTTGAATCTGATCGGGCATGGACTTGAGAATCGGGCAATCACTAATTTCAAGATATCTCAGGTTAGGGGCGGACAAACCTCTTTCAGGGAACCACTCGAGACGATCACAAGTCGATATAGTCAAATCAACGAGATTTTTAAAGTTGCGCACAGACCCGAGTAATGTTCTCGTATTCGGAAAGCCTTCAATTATCAAATATTCAAGTGATGTGCTGATTTCCTCCAATATCGTCTCTGAAACCGACTCCGAATGAACGCCTTTACAAATCCGAAAAGACTTCACGGTGGTGGGTAACTTGCCACCCGTTGGCAAGCAAGCGGAAGAAAATAATTCCAACTGTTGAAGACGAGAGATGTCGTTAGGCAGGTACTCCAGAGCCTCGCACATTGTTGTTTCAAGGCTTCTAAGCATGGGTGGAACACCCGTCTCAGGAAACGAAACAAGTTTTGGGCAAGACGTGATAGTCAACTCTCTAAGAGCCGTAAGCTTGTTCAACTCATTTGGTAGCTTCTCTAGATTAACACACGAAAATATGTTCAAAACTTCGAGATTACGGGGCAGACATTCTTCCTTCTTTACGTTTTCTCGTGTAACCCACAAATTAAGTAGCTTGTCACAGTTCTCAAGGTGGAGAACTTTAAGTGATACCAAGAATTGCATAAACTCTTCGTGTAAATAAGTAAGTTCCCTAATATTCTCGAGTGTCAACTCAGTTAATAAGGTCATATCCACCACACTTTCCAGCACCACCTCATTACACTCTTGTAGGCTCAATTTGCGAAGAGATGGAAGCCTCAAAAGTGAAACCTTCATTAATTTAGGACAAGAATGTATAATTAGCTCGCGGAGTCGAGGTAACTTTACTGCAGCCTCATCAACAACAGTAAAAAGAGACCATTCCTCCCATTCTGGCATGTCCTCAAACATTAGAGTCTCGAGTGATTTCAAAGCATAATCATTATCCCCGTAGAATTCATCACCAACACTTTTTACTTTGTGCATGCCTCGAACACATAGGTCTTTGAGCATGGGCAATTGACCGAGTGGCGGTAAAAAGGTGCATTTTTTACAATCACTAAGACTTAGGTTCACTATTTTTGAGAATGATGGATCCCCAATCCAACAAGGAAATTTCATGCCGCCATAGAACTCAATCTTCAACCTTTTCAGGTTTCCATGAGGTTTCAACATATTGAGTACATCCATTTCAAGATTTTCATTTCGAGAATCATCAAATTCGCTACTCCATCTCATACCTAATTCATCAAGATCCTCCTTACACATTAAATTGGCTTCCTTTGCATTCTGAAGATCCATCACATTTTGCAACCCTACAATCAAAAGCGTCCCACGTAGAAGTGATAAATACTTGAGGTCTATGAGTCCCAACCCACCACTTTTCCCTACAACAATCTTTGACAATGTTTGCAAGCTTGTTAGTTTACCAATTCCTGATGGCATCTCTTGTAATTGACTAGTACCAGTAACATCAAGATGGCGTAAGTTAGTTAAATTTTGAATGCTCGAGGGCAACTTGCAAAGATCATAACAATTGCACAGGAGTAGTGTTTGCAAATTGTAGAGAGTACACACCGACTCAGGTAACCATTTGATTGAAGTCCCGGATAAATTAAGGTAGCGCAGATGTTTCAAATCACCAATAGAGTCTGGTAGCTCACTCATATAATAGCCACTCAATGATAATACCCTTAAGTACTGTAATTTTGGCCATAATTCGAGTAAAACCTGGTTTCTTAAGTAGAAGGATTCCCAAAAGCGTGATTTATGAATGGGTAATGGTAAGAAAGTTCGCAAATGTTGAGCATTGTTGAGATCATTAAATCTTTGAAAGACTTCATGTTCTTGGCGAATGTATGATACATGACGAGCTCTTTTTGAAATTTTAAAATGCTCATCGCCCTCTAACTTATCATCTATCCTAAAACATATTTCTCCAGAAACATATTGAGCTAGATCATTTATGAGGTCATGCATCACAAATAATTGTGATTTATTGCCACTTGATTGTTGGAAAAATGACCTCGATAATAGATCAACAAAACATTCACTGCCAAAGTCTTCCATACTCTTCTTTCCTTTTGATTGTAGCAAAAAACCTTGTGCCATCCACAACAAGACTAGCTCATCCTTGTCGAATTCATAGTCCTTCTGAAATATTGAACAGTAAGCAAAGCATTGCTTCAAATGGATAGGGAGATGACGGTAGCTCAATTGCAAAGCTGGAATAATACCACTTTTTTGTTGTGGTAAATCCCAAATGTCGTTGTGTAATATATCTTCCCAGTCCTTCTGACTCGATTTGGTGCGCAAGAGGCCTCCAAGCATCTTTGTTGCCAAAGGCAAGCCTCGACATTTTTCCACTATTTTCTCTCCGATTTCTTTCAAATATGGATGGGAATCAAAGTTTCTTCTTCCAAGTGAATGTTGAGCAAGTAAAGATAGACAATCATCATTTGACAACTCTTGTAGATGATAAGGTGGAGTAAAACTCATGATTGATGCGACAATTTGATTGCGAGTTGTAATAATAATTTTGCTTCCGGATGCCCCAACCAGAAAAGGACGACGTAGTTTCTCCCATTCTCCATAGTCCTCGTTCCAAATGTCATCCAAAACAATGAGAAATCTTTTTCCTGTCAGCTTCTCCTTTAATTTCTCTTGAAGCATATTTAAATTGTTGAAGTCACAGGTTTCTGAAGCAACTGACTGAAGAATCGTTTTCGTTACACTGAAAACATCAAAGACATCGGAAACACAAGCCCACGCTTTCAGATCAAAACAGTACTCTTTCAAAGATTTGTCATCATTGTAGACTAGCTGAGCAAGAGTTGTTTTGCCAACACCTCCCATGCCTAGAATAGGAATCACAGAGACTCCCTAATCACTTGCTTCACCCTTCAACAATCGGAGGATTTCATCTTTATCTTTCTCTCTGCCATAGACATGGGTTTCACCTAGCAGTGAAGTCTCCTCTCTGTTGGACTTGGACGTGACTACTCCTCCAACAATCTTTTTCAAATTCAGGAACCTTTTTCGTTTTTCAATATCTTCCAATCTAGAAGTAAGCTCCTTTATCTTGGAACTCATATTGTAATCAAACATAACAGCACTAGGGGTGTAACTAGTACAACAAGTAGGGATGAATTTCCATACCTTACTGGTGCTAGTTTGAGGTTCCGCCATCAACTTGCGCCGCAAAACTTCGGTGGCCAGCTCGTCCACAACATCATCCAAATCGTAAGCCAAGTCCGTGAGATCATCCAGCCACTGCTTCACAGATGTATTAGTTATTTGCTTATCCTCGGCGTCACTGAGCACTGCCCGAATATCCGGCAACATATTCCTCAATTTCTTCAGCTGAGTCTCGATCCCCTCTCGACGTGCAAAGTTCAATAACTCGCCGGAGCTCAATTTCTCGAAAAGCACCTTGATGAACGCAGACAGAATGATTTCTCCCACAACCATTGTTTCCTTTGCGGAGAAGAAGCAACGAGAATTGGAATCAAGCAACCAAAGCAATTAAGAAGGATTGGTTAATTTCTTTTTTCTTTGTGAGAAAGCATAAAGCAGTGTCTGAGAATCAATAATGGAGTGGCCGAGAGAGAGAGAGAAGTCGTCGATTCGATAATGGGGTCTTCGGGTCGGACCTTTACTTTAATTGATGGATCAATTCGACCATTGGCTTGTCCTTGTCAAAAGCCTGCACCAGCCAGCAATATGCCAAATCATAAGAATTCAAATGGTTTGTTTCCAAGTGTTTTTAAAGTGACTGAACAACTGCTAACTCTCTAATAATTAATATATTTTTATCAAATTTTAAAAATTTTAACTAGTTACTCTATCCGTCTCGAATTAATAATTTTTTTAAAAAAATTAATTTTTTAATTTTTAACAATCATTTAATATTTTCACACTTGATTAAGAAAATAAATTTATAAAACTAATTTTTATTTACATTGAGTAATACATTCACATTAAATTTATGAGAATAATTTAAAATTTTTACAATTATTTATACATTAATTTTTTAAATAAGACTTTTATTATGAGACATTTCAAAATAAAATAAAAGACTTTTAATTCGAGACAGAGAGAATAATAAATGTAAGATCCGTGTGACAAGCTGGTAATATTTTTTCTATTTTATTTTTATAACAATGATTACTCTTGCAAATGATAGGATATTAAGGCCTCATTTGCTTAATGCAATAATGCAAATTTGAATTAAAATTCTCAATTTTTTGATAAAATTTTGCATATCCAAATCACACGAACAATGAATTATTAATAATGTAAACGTTTTATTTTGTGATCAGCGACGATGGACAACATCCTGCGTAGTGAGATGAGAGCGATGACAAAGACGGTGAGATGACAAAAGTTTTGGGTGTTTACATGACGACGGGGGACTCTCCACAACGGCAGGCAGCGACTCTTCACGACGGCAAGAGGCAACTCTCGGCGATTCTTAGTGACAGTCTGCAAAGGTGCCGTTTTGTCCTCGGAAATGGCGATAGGTTGAAATTCTGGTATGATGCATAGACTGGGGAGAACAAGTCTTTGAGGGTGAAATTCCCCAAGTTGTACAGTCTGGCTAGCAACAAAGAGACTTGGGCTAGCGAGTGTTTGGAGAAAGTTAGGAACAAGCTTATCTGAGCCCCCTGCTTTAGGAGAGAATTTTATGATTGGGAGCTTGATGAGGTGGGCTCTTTCCTTCGCTTAACAATTTTCAGGCTACGGAAGATAGGAAGGACAAGAGAGTTTGGAGGCCAGATAAGAATTCTTTTTCTGTCTGCTCCTTCTATAGAAGCATGGTAGCTCCAGTTAGATCTCCCTTTCCTTGGAAGATCATTTGGCATTCTAATGTTCCCCCGAAAGCTTCTTTCTTTGCTTGGGAAGCTTCTTGGAAGGCTATCCTTACGGCGGATAACTTGAAGAATCGAGGCTTCTCCTTAGCTAGTAGATGCTCTTTGTGTAAGAATGAGGAGGAAGGGGTGGATCATGTGCTTATCCACTGTCATGCTTCGTGGAGTTGCTGGAATGTTATTTTTGCTCTGTTTGGCTTCTCTTGGGTAATGTCAGGGTCGGTTAAAGATCTTCTTCTGGCTTGGGAAGGTTGCAGTCTCCCAAAGGACCTCAAGAAAGTATGGAGACTGGCCCCAATCTGCCTCTTGTAGTGTATATGGAAAGAAAGGAACAACCGTGTCTTGGAAGATGTGGAGCTCTGTACTCCTTTCTTCAAAGACGTCTTTTTGCGTTTATTATTTTTTTGGGCCAAAGAGGCTTTCCCTGTAAATGTTTCTTCTTTTATAGTTTTTTTGGGTTCTCTTAATCAGATGTAAGTTTTCGGAGTTTTCGCCCTAGTTGCCCTTCTTGGGCACCATATATATACAATTCTTACTTATCAAAAAAAAATATATTTAATAGGAAGGGTAATTTAGTATTTTTACATGTTCTGCCACGGTTGTTTAACATTGAATACTGACAGGAGGGCCAATGTAGGTTTATAAAGCATAGGGGAGGTATCTGCAATTGTTAGAAACCACATGAGAGATAAGTGTAATTAACCCTTTAAAAATATGTGCAACCAATATATTAAAAGTACCATGATTGCTAACAAATAATTAGTTGTAAGAATGACAAAGCAAAAAATAAGCAACTCGTATCAAATAAAAAATAAATTTATTAAGACTTACTATGATATGTAGTGCTTTTCAATTTAAGATAATAACCAAGTGTGGGAGTTCTAAGAAAAAAATAGGAGAGGGAAGAGTTTTAATCTATTTTTATATTTCTTGTCTACTTGAGCTTGTCGGTTTGGATTATGTGTTTTTATTTTTAATTTCATTAAAGTCTCCTAATTGATTAAAAATTTGGAATTAAATCAAGAGATGGACTCTTTTTTTTTTTCAATTAAGCTTATATAAAATTTATTAAAAATTAACGAGATGGAATCCCAATTTATATAAAAGCTTATACAAAATTTGTTGTTCATTGGAATTTCACTTTAACAACATCATCCAACAATAGTATTTGCATTCACTTTAAATTCTTTTTCTTTTAGGATTTAATAGCTATTTGACTTCACTTTTTCCTCTTTTTTCTTTAATTTATATATATATATATATATATATGTTTTACACATGTTTTATTTGTTTTACAATTCTAAAACTTATTTTAATTAGATTGATTTAGACGAACGGAAAAAATTGTGCAAACCAATCCAATTGAAATTTTGGAATTAAATAATGAGGTGGACTCCTTGGCATCCAATATTTTTTTCTTCTATCTATTTTTTTAAAATTTTATGTTTTACACAGTTTCCACGGCTTTCATTTTTCTTTTATCAAAATTTGTTAAACTGTTAAAAAGATAAGCTACAATCAAATTCTCAAAGAGGAATTAAAAGAAGAGAAGTGTTTTGAGGCAATTAAAGTTGTTGGCACAGCAGAATTAGAATAAGTGAAAGAGTTTTGATGCAATTCAACTTGTTGTAAAGGAAAAGAGTGAAGAGAGGAGACTCGGAAGAGAATATCGGATGCCTAACAATCAATAAGTAATAACGGGGCATTTGTATTAGCTGAATAGAAGAATTTCTATTCAATCAATTTGTGATTCTTAGAAGTTCAATATAATTCAAATTGATTTATGGAAATATAAAATTTTGATGTTCACGGATTAAAAGGAAATAAATAACGTGGTTTTGTTTGGAATTACAAGGGTATTTTTGGAATATAAAGAGTGTAAAACGAAGGAATTAGAAGAAGATTAAAAGGAAATAATGGATTAAAAGGAAATAAATAATGTGGTTTTGTTATGAATTAAAAGGGTAAGAATTCCTAACAATCAATAAGTAATAACGGGGGGTATTTGTATTAGCTAAATAGAAGAATTCATATTCAATCAATTTGTGATTCTTAGAAGTTCAATAGAATTCAAATTAATTTATGGAAGAATAAAATTTTGTTGTTCACGGATTAAAAGGAAATAAATAATGTGGTTTGTTTGGAATTAAAAGGGTATCTTTGGAATATAAAAAGTGTAAAACAAAGGAATTAGAAGAAGATTAAAAGGAAATAACGGATTAAAAGGAAATAAATAACGTGGTTTTGTTTGGAATTAAAATGGTATTTTTGGAATATAAAAAGTGTAAAACAAAGGAACGAGAAGAAGTGAAGAGTTTAGATGCAATTAAACTTGTTGTAAAGTAAAGGAGAGGAGAGAGGAGACTCGGAAGAGAATATCGGATTCCTAACAATCAATAAGTAATAACGAGGTATTTGTATTAGCTGAATAGAAGAATTTCTATTCAATCAATTTGTGATTCTTAGAAGTTCAATAGAATTCAAATTGATTTATGGAAGTATAAAATTTTGCTGCTCACGGATTAAAAGGAAATAAATATCGTGGTTTTTTTTTGGAATTAAAAGGGTATTTTTGGAATATAAAAAGTGTAAAACAAAGGAATTAGAAAAAGATTAAAAGGAAATAAACAACGTGGTTTTGTTTGGAATTTAAAGGGTAATTTTAGAATATAAAAAGTGTAAAACAGAGGAGTTAGAAGTAAAGAGTTTTGATGCAATTAAAATTGTTGGCAATGAAAGGATTCTCACAGCGCAATTAGAAGAAGTGAAGAGTTTTGATCCAATTAAACTTGTTGTAAAAGAAAAGAGAAGAGAGGAGACTTGGAAAAGAATATTGGATTCCTAATAATCAATAAGTAATAAAGGGGTATTTGTATTAGCTGCATAGAAGAATTTCTATTCAATCAATTTGTGATTCTTAGAAGTTGAATAGAATTCAAATTGATTTATGGAAATATAAAAAAAAATTGTCCACGGATTAAAAGGAAATAAATAGCATGATTTTGTTTGGAATTAAAAGGGTATTTTTGGAATATAAAAAGTGTAAAACAAAGGAATTAGAAGAAGGTTAAAAAGGAAATCACGGATTAAAAGGAAATAAATTACGTGGTTTTTTTTTTTTAACTAAAAGGGCATGGATTCCTAACAATCAATAAGTAATAACGAGGGGTATTTGTATTAGTTGAATAGAAGAATTTATATTCAATCAATTTGTGATTCTTAGGCGTTCAATAGAATTCAAATTGATTTATGGAAGTATAAAATTTTGCTGTTCATGGATTAAAAGGAAATAAATAACGTGATTTTGTTTGGAATTAAAAGGGTATTTTTGGAATATAAAAAGTGTAAAACAAAGGAATTAGAAGAAGATTGAAAGGAAATAAATTACGTGGTTTTTTTTTCAAATTAAAAGGGTACGGATTCCTAACAATCAATAAGAAATAACGGGGGGTATTTGTATTAGCTGAATAGAAGAATTTCTATTCAATCAATTTGTGATTCTTAGAAGTTCAATAGAATTCAAATTGATTTATGCAAGTATAAAATTTTGTTGTTCACGGATTAAAATGAAATAAATAGCGTGGTTTTGTTTGGAATTAAAAGGGTATTTTTGGAATATAAAAAGTGTAAAACAAAGGAAATAAAAGAAAATTAAAAGGAAATAACGGATTAAAAGGAAATAAATAAAGTGATTTTGTTTGGAATATAAAAAGTGTAAAACAAAGGAATTAAAAGAAGTGAAGAGTTTTGATGCAATTAAAATTGTTGGCAATGAAACGATTCTCACAGCGGAATCAGAAGAAGTGAGGAGTTTTGATGAAATTAAACTTGTTGTAAAAGAAAGGAGATAAGAGAGGAGACTCCGAAGAGAATATTGGATTCCTCACCTATTATTATGAATAATATTTTAAATTCAGACCGTTGGATAACAAAAATATTGAATCATGAGTCATTGGTTTATTTAGATTTGAATTTTGATTTCATAATTATATAATTAATAATAAATTAATAAGAAAAATTAAGCATTTTTTTTTTTATACAATAATAATTAGAAAACAAATAAAATTTCATATTAGTACTTTTTATTAGCAACGTGTCCCGCTTATTTATTTCTGGACTTTATAAGCAGACACCATGTGCTGGTGTCACATGGTGTCAGGTTCAATTGTTAAAGCTACATGTCCCACTTATTTATTTCTTTGGACTTTATAAGCAGACACCATGTGCTGGCGTCAGGTTCACTTGTTAAAGCTCAGTGGGTGTCCCACTTATTTATTTCTTTGGACTTTATAAGCAGACACCATGTGCTGGTGTCAGGTTCAATTGTTAAAGATAAGAGGGTGTCCCATTTATTTATTTGGACTTAATATTCAATTATTTTATTAAAAATATTTATATAACTAATATAATAATTTTATATTGTGACATAATATAATATAAAATTAATATAACAGTACCATATTAATTATATAAATATTTTTAATAAAAATTTTAAGTCAAGCATTATACTAAAGTTTAATAAAATTTAGAAAAATCAACATCTAAGTGCAAGGCATAAGACTTCTATATACACCTCATAAATGTAATTTTTTATATTCTTGCATCTTTTATATTCCTGTCTAGTAAATTTTAAACATACATGTATTTTAAATTTTATTTGTTGATGATAAGACATTTTTTAATATTATATATTTTAAGGTAAATTACGCTAACCTCCCCTGAGGTTAGGTGATATTACACATGGCTCCCCTGTAGTTTAGAAAATTACACTGACCTCCCTTCTACTTTAATATTAGTATCGAAGACCTCCCCTCCATTAGTCAACCGTTAGTTGACTAAACGAAAAATACTGACATCATCTTAATTTTTTTAAAATACCAAATTTACCCTTTTGTGAGTTAACTCATTTTAACAAAATTTTTTTTTTTCCTATCTTCTCTCTCTCTGCAATCTTTCCTATCTTCTCTCTCTGCAAAATGGTAGATAAATTATACGCCATGGTCATTTTTGAAAGTTTTGCCCAAACCCAGTAGAAACCCCTGCTCACATGTCCACTCTCACACTTGCCTCTTCTCCTCTGCCCCTCCCAATTTTCACCATTCTGTGTCCTCTGTAAACATATCAAAAGCAGAGGACAGCAAAAGAAAAGATAAAAAATTTTAGAAAACGGGGCCAAACAACTAAGAAACTGTTAATGAAAATGGAGCCAAACAACTGAGAAACTCACCGAGCCTTTCATTAATGGCTGCAAGACCAATCTGGCTTTTGGGCTCCAAAACCCACTTAATTGGCTTCATGTTCTCTTTTCCAACTTTCCTGATTTTGATCCTAGAGAACCCATCAAACCTCTTAGCCAACACAGACCCACAAGAATTTCTCTCTCAATTTCCAGTATCTAAGAAATCAATCTCACATCATTAATTCAAATGCCATATGAGTCTCTGTTCAGATCTATGGACTGAAAAAATCCAAACGTAAATTTAGCCAAATTATTTGCTCCGATTTCAATTTCAAGATGCAACTTGATTTCACGGGTCCCATTTTGCTCTGGATACACAAATTTTTTGCCTTTCTCCAACTGAGATTGGTAACATTCACGTACATCACTATTACTAGAGTATGATTCAGGAAAGAAGTAGCAACCTGCTTCATCAATCCAAGCTACAGGTTTCCCTGAACCAGTTTTCAAATCTACTTGAATCATATGCAAAATATCTAGCATTAAATGACAGCCATCGAACTACACTTCAATTGCTGTCTTCTTCACCTGTGGCGTAGTGGTAGCTTGAGGACAGCAAAAGAAAAGATAAAAAATTTTAGAAAATGGGGCCAAACAACTGAGAAACTGTTAATGAAAATGGAGCCAGGCCGTTACTTCCAGTGGCCTTCGCCCTGAAATCAAAACCAGTAACAGAACACCAAAGCTAATTTTGGATGAGAATTAAAAGGCTCTCCGAACCTTGCGTCAGATTGGATGAGTTCTTAAATTTGAGAAATTCGGTCGTGGGTTTTGTCTCTATGTGGATTACAGGCGACCAGGTCACTGCCGGTGTTTGCCACAAGGAGGAGGCTCTGTGGCGGGGTACCGAGACTAAGATCGACGAAGTACTGGCCGGAGCCGGTGGAAGAGCTGGAGGTGATGGGAAGCTGGGGGGTTGGGGTTTTGTGGCGGTGCAAGGTGGAGAAGAGGGAAGAGAGGCGGTGGGTGTCGGAGGAGAGAGCTTCGGATGGGGAAGGAAATGGGTTTCTATGGCGTAGTGGTTGCTTGAGGTAGTCAGTAGTAGTGGTGTTTTGGGTGATGGGTTGGGTGTTGCAGAGATCTGTGAATGTGAGGATGGGGCTTATGAGAAAGAGAGGAGATGGAAGGATAAGATGGAAAGATAAAATTTGTCTGAGGGTAGTTTTGTCATTTAACCATAATTTGTAAGAGTAATTTGGTACATGCACTAAATCCGTTAACGCCGTTTGGAGACAAATTCTGACAGGGGGGACAGTGTTATTTTTGAAACCATAGGGGAGGTTTCTGTAATTGTCAGAAACCTCAGGGGAGGTAAGTGTAATTATCTCTATATTTTATCTTATTGAACTAATTCTAGAAATAGTATTCAATATTTATAGTAAAAGAGCAATTATGGTTTTGTAAAATTTTTTTTAAATTTTTTTTTCATTTTGCAGTGAAGAGATCATTTTATATTAGTATTTAATGTGATGTGTGGTAAATTTAAAAAAAGAAATTGTGAAAAAGATTGGATATCTTAAAAAATTTTAGAAATTAAGACGAACATTACAATATATAGATGACATAAAATGAGAATCTGATTGAATAATTTCTTAACTTCTCTTTTGTAGTTTCTTACTTTTTCTTCCCCACACTATCATTCTTCATTAAAACATTTTTAATGCAAAATGTCATTTAAATCACGTTAAAGCTATATTTTAATATTTTATTTTGACATTTCTATTCTAATGTTAAAATATTATTTTTTGACATAACAACTAATTTTCTTTTCAACTATCATTTTTTTGACACAAAAATAAAATTAGTGACTCGGAAATCATTTAATAATACTATCTTTGATGTTATATTGAGCACCAAAGATAGCATAGTCAAATTTTGGCATGAAAAATAACATTCTGTCATATATACTATCTGTGATAATGTTTTTTTTTAATAATATTCTGTCATATATAATAAGACTTATTTTTTTAGTAAGACAGATTATTATTTAAAAAATATATTATCACATAATTTTAAAAAATACATTTTTTTCATATGATGTATTAAATTCACTTAAAAAAAATATATCAAAAGAAGATAGAGCCAAGATTTTGGACATTAAGTCCCCTACTGGGACTGTCACAAAGTGGGGGAATTCACTTTAATTGATGGTTCAATTCCACCACCGGATATAAAGGAAACTTTAGAGGAGTCTTTGTCAAAAGGTTGGATGCATTTGTCTAATAATTAATATTTTTAATGATTTAAAAGTTATTAATTAATAGACTATCAGTTATGAAATTATATGATTTTCAATGTAAAGAAACCACACACATATTTTCAAGAATGAAATAATTTTTCCAAAAATATGTAATATATCTAATTTAAGTAATAAAAAAAAATTCCTTAATTTCCTTTCATGTTAGTAAAAATCTAATATTACTAATATTTTTATAACACACACACACACATATATAGTTAGCCCTCTAATCAAAATCTTAACAGTTCGTTTGGATAATTAAGAGGGAAAGGAAATGAAAAGAGAGTATTAGTTATGAGGGAAAGGAAAGGAAAGGAGAGGGGAGGATAATCCCTCCTTTATGTTTGGATAACTAATGAAAGGAAATGAAATGAAAGCCTTTTATCTTATTTGGGAATGATAAAAGAGAGAAAAGAAAGGACAGGATTTTATATTATTTTATTGTTATACCCTTTGAATACCTTAGGATAGAGGTGTCATTTTTATTTTAATTTTTATAATTTTAAAGATAATATTGGTATTATTAAAAATTCATTAAATCTTTCTTTTATTTCCTTCCATTTCTGCCCACTTTTGGAGGGATAACAAAAATCTAATATTACTAATATTTTTATAACACACACACACACACACACACACATATATATATATAGTTAACCCTCTAATCAAAACCTTAATAATCTCTAAGTAATTACTAATTTTGGGAGAACCAGTTTCATAACATAGTGAATAACATAAAATTTTAATTTCAGATTTCAGATATACTAATGTAGGTAATATCTTATAAGATGTTTTATTTAATTTCAGATTTTATGAGATTTTACTTCATCAATCAAGAATTATTGAGTTGTATAATAACCTCTTTAATTTAGATTCTATTAAAGGATTTTATTGGCAATAAGCAAATCAGTGTACAAACGAGCATTCTAGTAGTATCTATTATTTATTGTTTTAAACAATAACAAAAGTTTGTCTTCTGAACCATGTAGATCAACGAACAAGCTATAATACAGTTAATCAAGATTTGCGTAATATAGCGCCTAGTAATAGTACTATACGCGGTGTAGAAATGGTGGGTGAGAAGTTGAGGTCAGAGGAGGGCCCTTTAAGATAAAATACAAAGGCGTGTTTGTGTTTGTTTCTATGATAGCTCCATTTACTCGTTCCTGACTCAATTGCAACCTTTCATGATAGCTGATTGATTGCAAGTTGAGGTCAGAGGAGGGCCCTTTAAGATAAAATACAAAGGCGTGTTTGTGTTTGCTTCCATGATGGCTCCATTTACCCGTCCCTGACTCAATTGCAACCTTTCATATTTATGAGAAGTCACGGACTTACAGTCCAATAGTACAAATTTAAAAGGGTGATTGGTTGCAACTTGCAAGTTGCGGACAAAGATAGGAAAAAAATGTAGAACATAGAAGACTTAAATTTACTAAATAATCAAAAGAATTTTGAAAAAAAAAATGAACTAAAAGGGTGTATTTGAAAATTGTAAAAACATTCAAATAAAAAAAAGATTCGGGACCCAGTCCAGCTAGGTCCGTCCATGCCTACAACTACATGGTTTTAAGTGACTTGTAAATAAAACATATTTATAACATTAATTATTAGAGAAATAAAAAAGTTATATATATATATATATATCTAATTTATGACATATTTTACTAATTATATTCATTAATAATTTAACATGATTAAAATTAAAAGTATTATAAATAAGAAAAAATATGACAACAAAAAATATAACTTTTTTATTTGAAATAAATATTAAGAGTTTTTTTTTTTATGTTATAAGTTGAGTATTCTATATATTTTTTATGAAAAATTAAAATATTATTAAAAAGTTACATATTAGATGTTGTTTTAGTACCAAAATTATTTACATGTAAAATACACTAATTGATTAATGAAAGTATAAAAAAAATTAAAAATTAAAAATTAATAAATTTTTAATTTTTTATATTTATTAAGCATATTTCTGAAATATGCAAGGCGTGTTTGCAAGTTGATAGGACAAAATAAAAAAATATTATATCACTCATACGAGATGATAGGATAAAAGTCGAATAAAAAATGTAGAATCATTTGTCATAGTACAAATTAAAGGCTGATTGATTGCAATTTGGGGACAGAGGAGGGCCCTTTAAGAGAAAAAAACATATGCAGGGCGTGTTTGCTTCAATGATAGCTTCAGTTATCCTAACCCAATTGCAACCTTTCATATTTATTTTGGACAATAAGTTTTTGAGTGTTATAGCGTTCTTTTAATCCAACTGTATAAGCCCTTCCTCAACTATTGTATCCACCGTTTCAGAGACAGGAACACTACCTGGAAGAAAAGTAATCAGACAATGGCAGAGAGTGCTGTTACCTTTCTGCTCAACCAGCTTACGCCCTTCCTCAATGAAAAGGTGAAACTGCTAGGAGGAATTCGGGAAGAATTTGTGAACATCGGAGACGAATTGGAGCGCATGAGGGCTTTCCTGAGAGTTGCTGATGCAATGGAAGATATTGACCCACAACTCCAAGTTATATTAAAGGCTCTGTTAGAAAATAATGGGTTTGAGCATAATAAATAGCTAATTTTGAGTTAAAATTAAAGTGGGTCCCACAAATTAATTTTAATGGGTCCACATGGGAATGTGTTCTCCTCCATGAGGAGATAAAGATTAAATATTGGGTTGCTCAAAACCATTAAGGGGTGAATGAGAAATTGCCTCCAAACATCACCACTTGGGAATGGTAGCTAAACCTTGAAACTTGTGCAAAAAGCTTGTGTCCCATATAGGATGGAAACAAGGCTGTTAAAGAGTATATATACACATACCTTGCATTAGGGTTTTGGGCCCAAGAGGCACCCCAATTTTGTGGAAGAGGGAGCACCTAAGCAAATGCTTGGACCACTACACACGTGCGCGCGCGCCACCGCCGCCCCGCCCTGCACTGGGCCGGGCTCGGGCTTGGGCTTGCTGTGTATATATCTTTTTGGAGAAAATTTATTTAAAATTTTCCAACCAGAAAACGCAGTCGTTTTAAACTTGCGTTTAAGTTACCATTCGGATTCTGAAACGCTGTCGTTTTATGTCATGCGTAAGGTTACCGTTGGGAGTTCAAAACGCAGTCGTTTTGCGACATGCGTACGGTTACCGTTGGGAGTCCTAAACGCCGTCATTTTGCGATGACGTTGGTTTGACTGAACAGTCATCTTCCCTGTGTCTGTTCGCCATGAACAGACACAACTAAACCTTCATGACTGTTTGGACTGTACCAAACAGTCATGAAGAAGCCTGTAAATACCAGACCTTCATTGCATTTCAAACGATCCGATTAATTGCATTTTCTCTCTCTGCATAGTCTGTATAAGTCTAGTTCGAGTGCTGCCATTGTTGTGTTCGTAGGGTTCTAAAGTTAGAAGTGCTGCTTCTTTAGAATCGAAAATCCGTTCTATCTTGGGAGACGACTGCTCATCACCTTGAGCACCGAGAGGGAACAAATTCGTCTTAAGGAAATTGTGAATTTCACAAGGCTCGGATTTACATTCTGTTCAATTCTAAATACAGTGAGTTTTACTGTTTATATATATATGTATACTGTTTCAATCTGGTTATATATATATATATATTGTTTATACTGTTCATTGGTTTTTGTTAAACATTGAATCTGTTTCATTGTTTAATAAAAATATTAACTGTTTTATAAAACATTGAATCTGTTTCATTGTTTAATAAATTATTAACTGGTTGATAAAACATTGAATCTGTTTTTATAAACTTCTCTGTTTTATAAAAGCAGTTCTGTTTTAAGTGGATTTGTTCTACTTATTAAAGTTCTGTTTAGTAGATTTTTGGTTAATAAATAATTGAGACATAACTTTCTGTTTTTGTAACAGCAATGACATCTACAAGCAATGCACCCACCATGAATGTGTCTCATGGAGAGAAGCCCGAAAAGTTCAATGGAACAGATTTCAAACGTTGGCAACAAAAGATGATCTTCTATCTCACCACCTTGAATTTGGCAAGGTTCCTTCATGAAGATTCTCCTATACTTGTTGAAGGAGAAACTGACAAGGAAAAAGTGGCTGTTGTTGATGCATGGAAACATGCGGATTTCTTATGTAGAAATTACGTGTTGAATGGATTGGATAATACATTATATAATGTATATTATTCAATCAAAACAGCAAAGCAACTATGGGAATCTTTGGACAAGAAATATAAAACTGAAGATGCTAGCATGAAGAAATTCATAGTTGGTAAATTTCTTGACTACAAGATGGTAGACCATAAAAAGGTGATAAGCCAAGTTTAAGATCTACAAGTGATCCTCCATGACATCCATGCTGAAGGAATGTCTCTAAGTGACTCATTTCAAGTGGCTGCTGTGATTGAGAAATTGCCACCATCATGGAAAGACTTTAAGAATTATCTCAAGCACAAACGCAAAGAGATGAATCTTGAAGAGTTGATAGTGAGACTACGAATTGAAGAAGACAACCGAGGGTTTGAAAAGAAAAATGGAAATCATTCCACGGGGGCTAAGGCAAATGTTGTTGAACAAGGCTCAAAGAATAAAAGGAAGCGTGAAGGAGAGGGTCCTTCTCAAGTTTCTAAGAAGCAAGGACATCGTTCAAAGGACTGTCGCAAACCTAAGAACTCAAGGAAACCAAATGCTCAAGCAAACATGACAGAATGTGACAGGCTTTTAGTTGATGTTGGTGAGATGAATCTTTCCGCTGTTGTATCCGAATGTAACTTGGTGGGAAACCCCAAAGAATGGTGGGTAGACACTGGGGCTACATGCCACATTTGCTCAAACAAATGGATGTTCTCTACCTACAAACCTGTTGAGCACGAAGAACAACTCTTCATGGGTAATTCTTCGAGTTCTAAAGTGGAAGGAAGTGGAAAGGTGATACTGAAAATGACATCTGGCAAAGAACTCACTCTCAACAATGTGCTTCATGTGCCTGACATTCGCAAAAACTTAGTCTCGAGATCATTGCTTAGCAAGAATGGCTTCAAATTAGTCTTTGTGTCTGACAAATTTGTGCTCACTAAGAATGAGATGTTTGTGGGAAAGAGTTATTTGAGTGAGGGGTTGTTTAAGATGAATGTTATGACTATTGTACCAAAATCTATTAATAATAATAATAATGCTTCTTCTTCTTACTTGCTTGAGTCTTCAAATATTTGGCATGCTATATTAGGACATGTTAATTATGATACTTTACGTAGATTAATTAACTTAGAATTTTTGCCTAAATTTGATATTAATCCTAATCACAAATGTGAAACTTGTGTGGAATCTAAATTGACAAGATTACCCTTCCATTCTGTTGGAAGAAGTACTGAACTTCTAGATTTAATTCATAGTGATATCTGTGACTTAAAGTTTGTGCAAACTAGAGGAGGAAAAAAGTATTTTATTACTTTTATTGATGATTGCACTAGATACTGTTATGTGTATTTGCTAAGAAGCAAAGATGAGGCTATAGAAATGTTCAAACATTACAAGACTGAAGTTGAGAATCAACTTAACAAAAAGATCAAGGCAATAAGAAGTGATAGAGGTGGTGAATATGAATCACCTTTTGAGGAGTTCTGTTCAGAACATGGAATAATTCACCAAACTACCGCTCCTTATTCACCTCATTCTAATGGTATTGCTGAACACAAAAACCGAACATTAAAAGAGATGATGAATGCTATGTTGTTAAGTTCTGGTTCACCCCAGAATTTGTGGGGGGAAGCTTTGCTTTCCGCTAATTATATTCTCAACAAAGTACCTCATAAGAAAACTCATAAAACACCTTATGAATTATGGAAAGGTCATAGACCTTGCTATAAATACCTAAGAGTGTGGGGGTGTCTAGCTAAAGTGGCAGTTCCTAAACCTAAAAGGTTAAGATAGGACCAAAAACCATTGATTGTGTATTTATTGATTATGCAAATAACAGTAGTGCATATCGATTTCTTGTGCATAAATCTGAGATTCCTGATGTGCATGTTAATACAATTATTGAGTCAAGGGATGCTTCATTTTTTGAAAATGTATTTCCTTATAACATGACACATGAATCAAGTTTACAGAAAAGGCCTCTAGGAGCTACAGTTAGTAATAATCATGAAAGTATAGACCAAAAGTCTGTAATTGATGAACCTAGACGTAGCAAGAGAGCAAAGAAATCAACGTCCTTTAGACCTGATTTTCTAACATATTTGATGAAAAATGATCCTCAAATGTTTAAGGAAGCAATGTCCTCTCCCAAAGCTTCATATTGGAAAGAAGCAATCAATAGTGAAATTGAATCCATCATGCAAAATCATACGTGGGAATTAGTGGATCTTCCACCTGGTTCCAAACCATTAGGGTCTAAATGGATCTTTAAAAAGAAGATGAAAGCTGATGGGTCAATAGAGAAATATAAAGCAAGACTTGTGGTCAAAGGCTATAAGCAAAGGGAAGGATTAGATTATTTCGATACTTACTCACGAGTTACTAGAATCACATCTATTCGGATGTTGATTGCGATAGCAGCTTTAAATGGATTAGAAATACATCAAATGGATGTGAAAACTGCCTTCTTAAATGGTGAGTTAGATGAAGAAATATATATGGAACAACCCGAAGGGTTTATTGCTTCTGGACAAGAAAGGAAAGTATGCAAGCTAGTCAAATCACTCTATGAATTAAAGCAAGCACCAAAACAATGGCATGAGAAATTTGACCATGTAATGATGTCAAATGGTTTCAAGATCAATGAGTGTGACAAATGTGTATATGTCAAAACCACTCAAAAAGGATATGTCATCTTATGTCTTTACGTTGATGATATGCTAATTTTAGGTAGCACCATTGATATGATAAATGCTACAAAACAAATGTTATCCAATAGATTTGATATGAAAGACTTAGGTGTCGCAGACACCATTTTAGGAATGAAGATTTCTAGAATGTCTGATGGACTTGTTTTATCTCAATCTCCTTACATTGAGACATTACTTGATAAGTTCAAGAAGTATAACATAAATCCTGTAAAGACACCAGTGGATGTAAGTCTTCATCTTGCTAAAAATATTGGAGAAAGCATATCTCAATTAGAGTACTCTCGTATAATAGGCAGTTTAATGTATGTCATGAACTGCACTCGACCTGATATAGCATATTCAGTGAGTAAGCTTAGTCAATTTACGAGTAATCCAGGAAACAATCACTGGAAAGCAATAATAAGACTTTTGGGATATTTAAAATATACCCAAAATTATGGACTGCACTACACGAAATATCCAACTGTCCTTGAAGGGTATAGTGATGCTAATTGGATATTTGATTCAAAAGACACCAAATCCACAAGTGGATATGTTTTTACTCTAGGAAGTGCAGCTGTGTCTTGGAAATCCTCCAAACAAACATGTATTCCTAGATCTACAATGGAATCTGAATTCATTGCTTTAGATAAAGCTGGAGAAGAAGCCGAATGACTTCACAATTTCTTAGAGGATATTCCAAATTAGTCAAGACCAATGCCCGCTATTTGTATCCATTGTGATAGTCAATCAGCAATTGGAAGGGCACAAAGTCATATGTATAACGGTAAGTCATGACACATACGTCGAAGACATAATACCGTTAGACAATTGCTCTCAAATGGAATTATCACCATTGACTATGTAAGGTCAAAAGATAATATTGTGGATCCACTTACAAAAGGCCTAACACGATAGTAAGTGGAAAGTTCATCGAAGGGAATGGGTTTAAAGCCTATGTCTAAACAAGAGTTGTCATAGTGGCAACCCAACCTAGTTGACTGGAGATCCCAAGATCTAGGTTCAAAGGGCCAACCGAACTATGAAACAACTCAGTACGCACTGAGGAGATATTTACTCCTAACCATTCCTATGATGAGACAGTGCACATCTGCCGCGAGAACCAAGGATAAGTTATGCTTTTAATGATCTCTATATCTTGGAAAGATGTCCAAGTAGGGTATTGCAGGATACTCTTCATAGAAATCACCTATGTGAGTAAGAAGGGGCCGCTTCTATGAGAATTTGAAAGGCTGAATTCTCTAAAACACTCACAGAACCAAGAGGTGTTCAAGGCCAAAATGAACACAAACGTGAGAACCAACTATGTCCGAAAGGGTACTGTGTGATTTCTATTGTCTTGGTTGACACAAACGGCTGACAGTTCAAAGACCTCATGTCTACTGATTAGCTAAGTAAATCCGATAGTCATTCACTAGGGCAAGTTCAAAGCCAATAGGCTACTTAACCCAATGCAATAACTTTTTCACTATACTCGAACTAGTGTCTGCATATCATTTGCATTACTTTCAGTCAATTTCATTCATGTGGGGGATTGTTGGAAAATAATGGGTTTGAGCATAATAAATAGCTAACTTTGAGCTAAAATTAAAGTGGGTCCCACAAATTAATTTTAGTGGGTCCGCATGGGAATGTGTTCTCCTTCATGAGGAGATGAAGATTAAATATTGGGTTGCTCAAAACCATTAAGGGGTGAATGAGAAATTGCCTCCAAACATCACCACTTGGGAATGGTAACTAAACCTTGAAACTTGTGCAAAAAGCTTGTGTCCCACATAGGATGGAAACAAGGCTGTTAAAGAGTATATATACACATACTTTGCATTGGGGTTTGGGCCCCAAGGGGCACCCCAATTTTGTGGAAGAGGGAGGACCTAAGCAAATGCTTGGACCACCACACATGCGCGCGTGCCGCCGCCCCGCCCCTCACCGAATCGAACCGGGCCGGGCTCGGGCTTGGGTTCTGGGCCTGGGCTTGGGCTTGGGCTTGGGCTTGCTGTGTATATATCTTTTTGGAGAAAATTTATTTAAAATTTTCCAACCAGAAAACGCAGTCGTTTTAAACTTGCGTTTAAGTTACCATTCGGATTCTGAAACGCTGTCATTTTACGTCATGCGTAAGGTTACCGTTGGGAGTCCAAAATGCAGTCGTTTTGCGACATGCGTACGGTTACCGTTGGGAGTCCTAAACGCCGTCATTTTGCGATGACGTTGGTTTGACTGAACAGTCATCTTCCCTATGTCTGTTCGCCATGAACAGACACAACTGAACCTTCATGACTGTACCAAACAGTCATGAAGAAGCCTGTACATACCAGACCTTCATTGCATTTCAAACGATCCGATTAATTGCATTCTCTCTCTCTTTGCATAGTCTGTATAATTCTAGTTTGAGTGCTGCCATTGTTGTGTTCGTAGGGTTCTAAAGATAGAAGTGCTGCTTCTTTAGAATCGAAAATCCATTCTATCTTGGGAGACGATTGCTCATCACCTTGAGCACCGAGAGGGAGCAAATTCGTCTTAAGGAAATTGTGAATTTCACAAGGCTCGGATTTACATTCTGTTCAATTCCAAATACAGTGAGTTTTACTGTATTTTCATTCTGTTTTGATTATTATAACAGTGTTTATTTATTCTGTTTAATTCATGTTACAGTATATATACATATATGTATTTATTCTCAGTATATATATAATTCAGGTTTAACAGGCTCTACCTCCACTCCTGTTGTCAACAAGCCATGTTATGATCATCGTCGACATGATGCACTTTTACTTGAAGAAGCTGAGGTTGTGGGAATGGACAGGCCGAAGAAACAATTGATTAAGTGGCTTGTGGAGGACAATCCAAGATTCAAAGTCATTTCGGTGGAGGGAATAGGGGGATTGGGAAAAACCACTTTGGTAAAGAAAGTTTATGAAGATGTACAAGTAAAGCGACATTTTCAAAATCATGCTTGGATCACCGTTTCGCAATTATTCAAGATCAAGGAGCTCTTAAAGAACCTTATTCAACAACTCTTTGATGAAATCAAGCAACCACTTCCTCAAAGGGTGGAAGCCATGGACATCACTGAGCTAACAATACAAATCAAACAATTTCTCCAACAGAGCAGGTATGTGATTGCTTTAGATGATGTGTGGAGCATAGATGCATGGCATTCAATCAAATTAGCATTGCCTGACAACAATTGTGGCAGTCGTGTATTGCTCACAACACGCATTGTTGATATAGCTTCTACCACAAGTACTGTAGACTCCCATGGTCATTTCCATCATATGGAGGCCTTGGCTGGAGAAGAGTCTTGGACTTTGTTTTGTAGAAAGACATTTCAAGATAATTGTTGCCCCGACCATTAAAGGAACTCTCTCTGAGTATCCTACAAAAATGTGAGGGCTTGCCTCTTGCAATTGTGGCAATAAGTGGTGTTTAGGCTACCAAGGACAAGAATGGAATACACGAATGGGAAATGGTTCAACGGAGCCTTGGTGTTGAATTAGAAGGCAATGAAAAACTCCAGAGCATGAAAAGAATACTTTTTTTAAGTTACAATAATTTGCCTGATCACTATCTAAAAATTTGTTTCTTGTACTTGATCATTTTTCCTGAGGATCACATGATTGAGTGTATGAGACTGATTCGGCTATGGATTGCTGAAGGGTTCATTGAAGTGAGAGAAGGAAGGACATTAGAAGAAGTTGCAGAGGGATATCTCAATGACCTCGTTAATAGAAGCTTGATTCAAGTAGCAGAGTTAACCACATATGGAAGGGTCAGAATGTGCCGCATCCATGACCTTATTCGTGAAATTTTTGTATTAAAGTCAAAAGAACAAATAGCAATAACTATTGGATCAAACACGAAGTGGCCAGAAAGAGTTCGACGCCTATCAATCCACAATGCCTTGGAAAATGTACAACAAAGCAGATCATTTTCTCAACTTCGTTCTTTGCTCATGTTCGAGGTGATGGATCCGCTATGCAAGTCATCGATGCCTATTTTGTTCAATGGTTGTTTGAGGTTGTTGAAGGTTTTAGACTTGAGAGGTACTTCTTTGGAGACAGTTCCAAATGAAGTTGTCAAATTACTCCATCTTAGGTATTTAAGCTTGAGGGAAACCAATGTGAAAATGCTTCCAAAATCCATTGGGAATCTTCAAAAACTAGAAACCTTGGATCTTAAAGGCACCTATGTCACTGAGTTGCCTATTGAGATCCAAAAGCTTCAACAACTTCGACATCTCCTTGTGTATCATTACAATACATCAGAAACTTATACATCCTTTCACAATACACAAGGTTTTAAAGGCCCAGCAAAAATAGGAGCATTGTTATCTCTACAGAAGCTTTGTTATATTGAGGCAAACCTTAATATCGTGGAAGAGCTAGGAAGGCTAACCCAATTGAGAAGGTTGGGGATTGAGAAGTTAACAAGAGAAAATGGGATGGCTCTATGCTCCTCTATTGCAAAGCTCCGTAATCTTCAATCATTGTCCATCACTTCAACAGAAGAGGATGAGATTATAGATCTGCAATCTTTGTCTTCAGCTCCTCAATTTCTTCGATCGTTATTATTGAGAGGGCGTTTAGAGCAGTTTCCATGCTGGATACCTTCTCTTCATAACCTAGACCAGGTATGTTTGATGTGCAGCCAATTAAGGTATGATGAGCCACTTCAATCGTTTCAAGATTTGCTCAATCTTTCAAAAATTGATCTCATGCAGGCTTACGATGGGGAGGAATTGTGTTTCAAGGCAGGAGGTTTTCAGAGGCTTAAGGAATTATCGCTTATTACATTAAAAGGATTGAGATGGGTGACAATAGAGAAGGGCACGATGCCTCGTCTTGAGGAGATAAATATTTGGAATTGTAAATTGATGGAGCAGGTGCCCTTGGGCATTGAACATCTAACCAACCTTAAATATCTTAGTCTTGGTGACATGTCGGATAAATTGTTAATGAGGATAGATCGAGAAATAGGTGTGGATTATTGGAAAATAGGTCACATCCCTCGAGTTTGGATTGCAAACACACAGTCAGGTTGTTGGAGAGGAGCTTATTTGTAAGAAAGTATGAGAACGAAGAAAATAATCCTCAGAGTTCTTGCCAGATAGCGATCATCTTTTAAGTTAGCAAATTTGATTTTTCTTTTTCTTTTTTCCATTCCGTGTTATTAATTTTTTGTATATCATATTACATTACTCAAAAGTATAAAAGGGGAGTAGATAACTACATGTTTGTAAATTTAGCAATTCTGAATTTGTGATGTATTAATTCTAATTTAATATAGGGAAACATCAAAGAAATTGCTCTATCACTCTTTAAAAATATTGAAACCAAACTCTTGCCTCTCCGACATTTATTGTGACTTTCAACTTTTAATAGGTTCAAAAATTTATTTTTGTTATTTATTGTCTTAATAAGATTTTTTTTTATTTTTTTAGTAGAATGGAAAAGAAAACAATCAAACACCACCACCTATAGAAAAGTTCTTTCAAAGGACACGGTAAGAATGCCCGCAAAAAGGAGACTTCAGCATTAATAAGAATTTAATTAGGGAAAAAAAGGTTTTATTAGTGTTAAATAAAACAACTACAACATTTCATGCTAAATAAAACCAATACAATTACTGAACATAAGGTCCAAATTGGCCGCCTTCAACAGGCCAAATTATAGTATAACTGAACTTCTTGCATATTGGTTTAAGATTTCAGAATCTCCAATTTTTTCAAAATAAAATGACTAAGTATGTTATTATTACATTAATCAACTTGTTGCTAAAGGTCTCCTCAAATTTGATAAAACACCACTCTTCATAATATTTATTGTGTCTGTATATTACATATTTTGTACATAATGGGTAAAATAAAGTAAGGCCCAAAAAGAGTTCCACGCCTATCAATCACAACACCTTGGAAAATATACAACAAAGGAGGTCCTTTTCTCAACTTCATTCTTTGCTCATGTTCTGGTGATGGGCCTATGTTGTTCAATGGTTGTTTGAGGTTGCTGAAGGTTTTAGAGTTAAGGGATACTTCTTTGGAGACAGTTCCAAATGAAAATTTCAAATTATTCCATCTTAGTTATTTAAGCTTGAGGGGAATCAATTTGAAAATGCTTTTGAAGTTCATTGGTAATCTTTAAAATCTAGAGACGTTGGATCTTAAAAATACCTATGTCACTGAGTTGCCTATTGAAATTCAAAAGCTTCCAAAACTTCGGCATCTCCTTGTGTATCGTTACATATTAGAAGGAACTTATTTCTCTTTTTACTTTACACAAGGTTTTAAAGCCCCAACAAAAGTAGGAGTGTTGTTATCTCTACAAAAGCTCTGTTATATTGAGGCAAACCATTACAAAGGTGACATTATTATAGCGACAGAGCTAGGTAGGCTGATCCAATTGAGGAGGTTAGGGATTAAACGGTTGAGAAGAGGAGATGGGATGGCTTTGTGATCCTCTATTGCAAAGCTGAGCAACCTTCGATCATTGTCCATCACTTCAATAGATGAGGATGAGATTATTGATCTACAATCTCTGTCTTTAACTCCTCAATTGCTTCGAATGCAAGTCTTGGAAGGATATTTGGAGAAATTTTCATGCTGGATACCTTCTCTTCGTAACCTGGCCTAGGTATTTTTGAGATGGAGCCATTTAAAAGGTGGTGATGATCCACTGCAATCGCTTCAAGATTTGCCCAATTTGTCAGAACTTTCACTCCATCAGGCTTATGAAAGGGAGGAATTGTGTTTCAAGGCAGGAGGTTTTCAGAGGCTTAAGAAATTATGGCTTATTACATTAGAAGGATTGAAATGGGTGAGAGTGGAGAAGGGAACGATGCCTTTTCTTGAGGTTATATATATCCAAAACTATAAATTGGTGGAAGAGTTGCCCTCAAGCATTCAACATCTAACCAACCTTGAATATCTAAATTTTTTTTCCCATATTACATTGCTAAAACAAAAAAAAAAACACTATACTTGTAGAGAGAGAGAGAGATATGTTTGTAAATAAGAAAAATCTGACTTTGTGATGTAATGATTCTAATTTAGGATGTTTCCAATTGGTCTATCACCCTTTTTAAAAATATATCTATATTCAAACTAACTCTAACCTCTGCTACATTTTCTTTGACTTTCAACTTTTCATAGGTTAAAAAATTTATTATTGTTATTTATTACGAAAATAAAAATGAATTGGAGAAAATCCTTATAAATAATAAATAAAACAAGCCAAATAAAAACAACTACAATGGGTTAATATAAGGTCCAAATTGGCCACCTTGACCATGTCCAATTATATTCTTTTATCATGAAGAATTTAACCGTACTTGAATTTTAATTTAAGATTTCAAAACCTCCAAATTTTGCAAACTAAATGACTTTTTAAGTGTGTTTGTATTACATTAATTAACTTGTTTCTAAAGATCTACTCAAGTTAATAGAATATCACTCTATCGATCATCCATACAAATACATAATGTGTGTACATTAAATATATATACACACACACATAATGGGTAAAATGTTGCAGGGCAACATTTAACCAACCTTAAATACCTTGAGTTGGATGACATGTCATATGAATTTTTAATGAGGATGGATGGAGATAAAGGTGAGGATTATTGAAAAATATCTCACATCCCCCAAGTTTGGATTGCAGATTTGCAGGAAGGTCATTAGAGATCGAGGAGCTTACATGTAAGAAAGTATGAGAATGAAGAAAAGAATCAAGAGTTCTTGCCAGATAAGGATCATCTTTTCAAGTTGTGTATCATATTACAATACATGTTTGTAAATTAAGCAGTTCTCAATTTCTAATGTATTAATTCTAAGGTCCAAATTAGCCGCCGCTCTCACCATGCCAAATTATAGTCTATTCTCACATATTTAACTGAACTTCTTGTATATTGGTCTAAGATTTCAAAATCTTCAAAATGAAATGATTAAGTGTGTTATTATTACATTAATCAACTTGTTGCTAAAAGCCTCCTCAAATTAATAAAATAACACTCTTGTAGAACCTTCATAAAATTCATTATGTGTATATATTACATATTTATATACAATGGGCAAAATGATGCAGGGGCCAATGTCACATCTTAAGGCATGGTTTTTAATGGGCAAAGGCTATAGAAAGAATGGTGATTTATTGATTGGATTTTCTTTGGTTTTGAGTTTCCATCCATCACATCCACTCTTAACTTATCTCCATCTAATTGATAAAACCCTTGTTCGCCTTTCTGTAACTTTTCCCATTTTTAGGTCTTGTTTATTTCGACAGTTGGTTGAGAGTTTTTTTGGTTTGGAGCCTCTAATCGCACTTAGTGGATTGTTCTGTTTGGATAAAAACTCAAACCGTGTTTAATGCTCTATCAACCCTCAAAATCATGTTTCCCCACCTTTTTGGCCATCCCAGTTCAAGCTTCTTTTCTTTTGTCTTTCCAATTTTACTTTTTTTCTTTTTAAATTATTAAAATTATGTCATTATTCTAAAATTTATTTTATCCTTCATCTTTTTCATTATTTTTCATTGTATACCGATTATGTTTTACTTTTACCAATTAATCATTACCCTTTTAAAAAAATCTCTTTTATGTCCTACCTATATAATTAAAAAAAAATTATATATTACAATTATTACTTTGTCAAAAGTTAATTTATATAAGATTTATTTTTTATTATATTTTTAATAAATACATATTTGTTTACATTTCTTCTATTTATGATTCTATATCAACATAACACATGACTAAATATAATCTAATATTTAAGGATAATAAAAACATTTCATACTCTTTAAACACTTGTTAACAATTTGTCAAATATTATTTCTACCATCATAATTACTTGTGAAACATATCTATCCAAACACTTAATAACTTGACCTAATCAGTATTTTTATATAGTTGTTTAATTCTAACAACTGCTTAACTCTAACAGCAATAGACACTTAATTACACAATCAGATTTATTGAACTTGTAGTTGGCCAAATGCACAACCCGACCGTTCATTGGTCTTCTATGACAAAACTGAATAATCTACTTGATAATGGAAGTAACCTAAATTGAGTAACGAGTGCACAGGCCTCTAGTAAACAACCTGGCCAGAAACCAATTTCATTATCAGCAAACCAATTCAGGCTACATTCATTTCACTTTAGCCGGAAATGCAACACTTATGTGCCTTGCAAGAAAAAAGAGGAGATAGCTAAACTGAAGAAGAATAGATTGATGCATATGTCATGGTCCAAGGAAACTCAACAAGTTTGATCTGAAATCCAATTTGTCTTTACACTATTTTCATTACAGAGCAATTAAAGTTAGCCATAACTTTGGCCAAAAGTAGGTATCAGCATTAGCCGTAATTTTTACCTAGGTTGCCATGCACATGTCATTGTATGAGAATCATAAATCTCTCATAGTGGCCACTGGCCACTACCTAAAGACCAGATCAATAGAAACCATTAAAATGTTCAAAGGCATGTAAGCTATTACTTATCCATAATAATTCCTCAATTCCAAAACATTTAACAGAGCATGTAATATTTCAATTACCCGTGGCCTTGAATCAAATGAATCAATGGCTAAAATTATCCAGCTACAAAAACACGGTCTACACTTTTTGGGTCTGAAAATTCTAAAATGTAAATGATAGAAAGAGAGAACAAATAAGGGCCAAAAGTGGACAATCCCTCTTTCTAGCTAGATATGACAGCACCCACAGAAGACCTCCTACACTTTTAACCGCAGAAGTTGAACTTCTTCATTACTTTTGCATAAGCCAAAGGCACAACACTAGGCCGTCTAAGTTTACATTTAGCTTTCATAGACTGCATTAAATAACAAAATCTCATAACATTTAATAAGGTTCATAGTTCTCACTACTTTAAATATGAAATGAGGAAAATGTAAACAAGAAGTAAAATTACATTAAGATAACAGTACCAGAATTTTCACTGGAAGAAAAATAAGCATTCTTAACCCCCAGAAAATTGGGCAAATAAATGTTACAATTTTTTGATAAAATGACCTTTGACTTACCAGAATGCAAAATCACTCTTTCCACCATATAAAATCACCACACTTCAGGGACCAATCTTCCTATTTCCTTTAGATAATATTACTATAATGTCATCCATAATAGTACAAAAGAAAAAATTAAGAGTTAATGTCAATGCATAAGATGAACGACATATATCTGATTAAGGTTCTATCTTCTTCCTCAAATGGAACACTTATTCTTGGTTTAGAAATATACAATTTATCTAAGTCATTTAATCATCTATACAATAACCTAATTTCGTAACAATGAATAAGACTAAGGCTTGCAGCATAATTGAGTCCCGAGGGATTTGTTTTTATGAAGATTTTAATGCTTCCCAAAAGTATACATAACAAATTCTTTATCTCAAACAATATTCAAAACCTCATCTGAGTTGAAAGACTCATTGTTGGTATTTTCTCTGCTTTAGGACTCTTCATCATTTTTTGATTCTTTTGAACATTACTGTTTCTTGTCAAAATAAATAAAGGGATTCACCCATTTAGTTTGCAAGTTATTAGAGGATGGGTCTTGGCACAACAATAAATTTGTTCCATTGTGACCTGGAGGTCATGGGTTTAAGTCATGGAAACAGACTCTTTGCTCGAGCAGATAAGGTTGTGTACGTCTAACCCTTTCTAGACCTAGCAATGACGGGAGCCTCATGCATTGGGTTAGCCCTTTACTTCTTAAGTCATAAACAACCCTCATCTTCGGGCATGTTTAGTAACAATTTCATTTTCCTTTCTAATACCTCAATCAGATGATCTCAAACCTTAAATTTCCTTAAGGCAGAAGAATTCTTCCATTAAACATGCTCAAAAGTTTCACATAGGATTATCCTCACGTTGTTTCTCTAAAACCCAATACAAATATATAATGTATATACAATTCATATTTACACATAATAGGTAAAATGTTGCAAGGCCAAAGTCACATCTTCATGCCGTTGTTTTTATGTCCTTTTTTTTTTTTTTGTCACAACCACTATAATTTCTCAACCTTATCTCCATCTAATTGGTAAAACCAGTGTTTGCCTTTCTACAACCTTAGCCATTTTTAGTAACACTATCAAGTTTATTGATCTTGTACTTTGTCAAATGAATGATAATGGTGTTCATTGATCTTCTCTGACAAAATTTAATACTCATACTTGACAATGGAAAAAGCCCTAAATTGCTAACCAGTGCATAGGCCTCTGGTAAACAGCCTGACCAGAAACCAATTTCATGATCAGTAAACTCATTCAAGCCATGTTCAAGACACATTGGTTATAAATGCAGCACATATATGTTTCAGCACTCATGTTCCTTGCAAGCAAAAAAGAAGAGACTAACATGATGATAAAGATTAGATTGATGTACATATCATGGTCCATGGAAACTCAACAAGTTTGATATGAAATTCCAATCTGTGTCGTATCATTTTCATTAGAAAGTAGTTAAAATTAGCTATATCATCGGCCACAAGTAGGTACCCATCATCAGCCATACCCTTTACTGTATGGGTATAAAATTAATCAACTTAGAAAGCTAGATATGACATTTGTCATATGCCAGAGTAAAGTGACCAGACTATTCTTGCTAGGGTAACTTATAAATAAGACGGCACGAGAGCTCCCGAGCAGGCTTCCTTAGCAGACCTATTAGGCTATCCCTCTTGTTACAAGAAACCAGTCCACTCATCCATCATACTCCGAATTGGAAACTATGTTAACTAAGTATATGCCCTTTGAATAAGATTAATTGTCACGCCCCGAATTTCCACAAACCCGGGGAGTGAATGAAACTTAATAAGAAAAGTAAAGGAAAGGTGATTGAGGTGAATTTAATTAATTATGCATTCCTTCCCCAATGTTTCCCCAAAATTATAAGTGAAGACTTGCCGTTTAACTCAACCAAAATGGTCTCCTAGTGTTGCTCAAGCATCTCCCCCAATTAATATTTGAAATAGTTTAAGTCATGTTCAAAAATGGTTTCTAAAATAGCCCACTCAATGTCTCTAAATATGCCCTTGGATAATGGTCCAAATGGGCCCCAAATGTCCTAAGACATGGGCCAAGTGTAAGTCAAAATGTCTACTAAAAATTGTCCTAGTAAGTGGCCAAATATGGCTTTGAAACATAACTAAAAAGTGTCCCAAAAAAAATGCCCAACATGGCTTGATGTAATGGCCAAAAGTGCCCTAAAATAAGCTCCAAACAGTAGGGTCAAGTATGTAATTAAATGGCCTTAAAATGGCCTTGAAGGGTAGATCATGAAGTGCCATAACATGGCTAAAGCAGCGGCTACACAGCAAGCAAAGCAGCAACACGCGTAACAAGGCAAGGCAAGGGCAAGCAACCAGCAGTGTGCGGCGTGCAGGCAGCCCGCACAGGCGCGAGGCTCGAGCGTGCGGGTTGCGGCTGGGGCATGTCAGTCTAAGTCACTGTAGTGACTGCAAGCTAAATTTTCCTGTTTCTGCATTTTTACTGTTCATGGCTGCAAGCAAATTTTTCTGTTTTCAAAATTTCTTCCCAAGTTTTTCAAGCCACTTTTCTTCAATTTTTAGCCCATTTCCCCAAGGTTTCTAATCCTCCATTTTGGGCAATTTTCTCACCTATTTAAATGGTATTTTACACATTTAATTTTTTTCTCCCTTAATTTCACTAAAATTTTGATATAACTTTCTTTGTTTGCTAAGCCTTTTTCTTACCTAATATTCATGATACTTCATATATATAAACATGTCACAACCCACTCTCACTCGGTGGCCACAATTTCATAGAATTTAAATGTACATCGCCTAATTATAGAATCCATCATGCATACACCTACACTTGAACTTCAAACTCACAAACTTTATATTCATTACAATATACAAGGTCCTTTCCATTCTTTTCATAATACACAAACTTTCTATAATACCATTTCATATGGTTTAGGGCTTATGCCCTTGTACAACATCAAAATATGCCCCAAGGGCCAAAAATCCTCCGTGGTCCATGTCTCTTCTATTCTTCAAGACTTTCTCAAGTCTCAAGTACCAGAAGCGTCATCTATAATATGATATCCCACGAGGTGTCAGCACAACCGCTGGTATGACACAATGCTAATGCTAGGAACAAATCTAAGGCGTGGCATGTTCAAGTGTACATTTTAAAAGCTATTACCCTATAATCCCTCAATGCCATGCAATGTCAACATGCATGACACACACATGCAACTCTATGCTACCCATGTCTCGTTTTACGGTCTTTCCCCATTGGCATGCAAGTACCAATGTATGTCTTGCTTCACGGTCCAGACCCCGTTGGCATGAAAGTACCAAATGGCCAATTTTGGGTTTTTCTTCATAGGATCTACACCCTCATAATGCATAGCACCAAGTGCTCAACTCACGCCATGCCTCCAAGGATTCACACTATACCAACATGATTTGATTTCATCCTTATGCAATTCAATGAAACATTTCATCAACACATGGAACATGACTTAAAATATACCTCTTTCATAAAGCAAAGCATAACTTCAAATTCACAACACTTTGTCTATATGAATGTAAGTCACAATTCAATGAATTAACATATGATCAAGTCTCATGTTCATCACTTTAACAATTTCTCAAAGAAAATACAAATACACAAACTATCAACTCATGGAATAATTCATAACTCTCAAACCACAAGAGTTTCTCTACATGAACATAAGCTAGAATACAATGAATCAAACATAACAATAAGTTATATGTTCATCACTTTACTAAATTCCTAAAGAATAACAAAGAACACACAAGTCCATAAACAATCAACTCTAGGTTTTCAAAGCAACTACCACCTAAGTGATTTTCTAACATCAAGTAAACACCTAAATCATTCAATAAACACATAGAAAGGCAAGAAAACTCAAATCTATTCCTAACTTAGCAAGGTATCATACCTAGAATGGTTTTTCTCAAACCAAGGAAGTTTTGTTTGCTGCACAACCAAACCGATCGGTGAGAATATATTTCTTGTTGAGAGGAACAACTTCCTAGAAGGAACCTTTGTGAAAATCCAAGCCTAGAAGTGTGTTTTGGAAGCTTGAATGTTGGAAAACCTACGTTTTCTCTTCCCCTCTCTCTCCTTGCCCGTATTCTGCTCTTCTCCAGACCAAAATAAAATTTTTCTTTTACTCTAAGGGTTGTATTTATAGTCAAGGGACAAAGGGGTAAAATGACCTTTTTGCCCTTAATGAATCCAGGCCCCGTTACACTACAACCCATCCCGAAATGCCCCAATTCGACATTTTGCTTTAACCAAAGTTCTTAAAATTATTTTAATTAAAAATTTTCAAAAAAATAAATTTTCACCTGTGGCCAGGTTTGACCGGATCCACCCGGGCCACCCGGGATGCCCTTTTGGTCCAATTTTTGAAACTGTCTCCGAACTTGTTCAAATTTTTATAGGAGGTGTATTTTAATATTATAAGCATATTTTTCTTCTATGACACACTCAAAATATTCTTCTAAATATCACTTATAGCTAAATGATGCATATGTAGTGCCCTACCAGCAAATGGTGCATGTATAGTGCCCTATCGGCAAAAACGAAAAATTTGTCCTCATTTTTCAGATCTCTACATCCTTCCCCGCTTAAAAAAGTTTCGTCCCAAAATTTAGAGATGTACCTCTAGGAATAAATAGCTCGGGATACCTAGCATGGACTTCAGCCTCACGTTCCCAAGTAGCCTCTTCGACCCCATGATGGTTCCAAAGAACCTTGACCAAAGGGATGGTCTTGCCTCGAAAAACCTAGTCCCCCGAGTCCAATATCTCCACAAGCCTCTAATCATAAGAAACATCACCTTCCACTTGAAGATCTACCCAATCTAGCACATGTGAAAGGTCAGACTCGTACTTCCTCAACATCGAGACATGGAAGACATCATGAACCCCAGATAGCTGTAGCGGTAATGCTAGCTTATATGTCACACCCCGAATTTCCGACGAACCCGGGGCGCGAGTAACGAGACAGAAAGTGAAATAAAAAAAAGGACAAAAGTAATTAAATTCAATAAACATGCGTCCATCATCATCCATACACAAAATAACATAAGATACATCGTTCAGGAGTCATTCGGGCTTAAGCCCTTACATTTCAATATACAAATCTCATGGACAAAATATAACAAGTGTTTTCCCTTATCAAAGCATCACTGGGTCTCAAGCAGCTGGGGGGTCCTCATCTGAAAAATGTTGCCCACGAATGGGTCAGCTCAACTGCTGGTATGATGAAATGCTAATGCCAGAAATAAAGCTAAGGCGTGGCATGTGCAAAGTGTACATTTATTTCTAAATGACATTCAAGCGTCGCAGTAGTATATATGAATAGTATGCGTGACACACCCATGCACAACTCTATGCCACACCCATGTCTCGTTTACGGGTACTCCCCGATGGCTACGGAGTACCAATGCAATGGCCAATTTTGGGTTTTTCACCACAGGATCTACACCCTCATAATGCAAAGCACCACGTGCTTACCCACGCCATGTTCTCAAAGGATTCATCATATGCCAATATGCCAATGCAATCTCAATGATACATGGTTTCCACAATATAGCATGCTCGAGACAATAATATATAAATCACCTAACTGATTCCACATGCAATCATATCTCGTAAAATCAACATGTACACATGTCGTGAGTCACATTCATCATTCACTAAATATTCATAAGGTACAAGTAACATGTAAGCATGTGAACAACCAATTCCAAATAAACGGTAAACACATTACAAACAAACACATACGACATTCAGTCATTCACAAATATTCCTAACTTAACTTCATTTCTAACACTAGCAAAACACCATACCTGATGGGTTGGTATCAACCCTAGAAGATCGTGAACTATATGTAACTGAACCGGTGGATAAAAATGTAGGAGATCAGATCGCCTCCTCCTGTCCTGTCAGTGTCCCTAAAAGTAGAAATTACAATTCAGTCCATTGTTGTTTGAATGTATGCTATTCATCAAATTTTATGTCTTTAAATTCATAGGTTTCTACTCTGCTAAATTAAACCCTACTATTGGTTTTAGAACGTTTGAGAAAGTAAGCCTAGGTTTTCGTAGAACTCAATTCGGACACCGGGGTTCAAAAGGGCAAAACAGTCATTTTGCACTTTACATGTGTCCTTACATTTTGTGACCTCTTTTCACAAATTGGACTCCACGATTGAGTCCGAAATGTTCGAGATAATAAAATTCCACTATTTGTTTACCTAATTCGGAGTTCGTTTGACTGTGTTTCAATCTAGGGGCATTTTGGTAATTTTAAGGGTTACTACGGGTCTTTTATTTTTTTTTGGAACCCTGTCTCGTAAAACGGACCTCACCATTGGTCTCGGAATAGTCGAGATAGTCAAAATACACCTATGACTTGTCCCATTTGGACTCCGGGATATTTTTGAATATTTAATTAATTAAATTAATTTAATTAAATAATTAATTAATTAATTTAATTAATATTTTATTAATAATTTAATCAGGTGGGTCAAAGTGTAATTTCTAACAGTTGGGGGGTCAATTCGTAATTTCTGAAAGTTCAGGTTAAGGTTCAAATCTAAAAGGTTCAAATCCAAAGGTTTAAATCCTAAAGGTTCAAATTCATTTAATTTAAAACAAGGGCTGACACGTGGCAGGGGCAGACCGGCCCAAGCCCGACCCGACCCGAACCGACCCGACCCAAACCCGGAACAGTTCCCTTCTTCCCCCCGTTTTTCCGGCGAACCTCCGGTAGGGTTCCGGCGTCTTCTCCGGCGCCGGTGACCCTTTTCCGGCGAGATTTCTTCAACTTTTCAATACGGTTTTCTTCGGTTTTTCTAGGGGATTACGCATCCCGAGTTGGTTTTCCCTTTCATCACTCGGAACCCTTCGAAATGACCAGAACCGTAGCTTCGGCCACCCCAAACCCAGATTCCGGCGAGCTGGTTTTTCTAGTTTTCTAGCTCGATTTTTCCACCGTTTTGACTCCATTTTGACTCTAGGGTTTTCTGCAACTTACCCCAACAATTCCCCATCATTCAAACATGGATTTAGCGTCTAAAACGCCAAAACCCGAGACTCACTCCAGACCTGCAACTCCAAAGTTCTCCCCCATTTCTCAACCATTTCTTCTCATTCTTTTTGCAAATTAATCCCTACATTATGCTCTCTAAGACCCTATAATTCAAATCAATTAAAATGCTTTTAAAAAAATTGAAACAGAAGGAACCACTTACAATTTTCTTGGCCGTTTCTCTCTCTAGCCGTGCCCACTTCCACCTTTCTGGTTCCTCCTCGAGCCTCCTCTCCTTCTTCACAGTCTAGAACCCTCTCTCTCTCTCTCTGTTTCTCTCTTCTTTCTCTTTCTTTCCTTCTCTTTTCTTCTCACCCGAGACACACCCTCATTCCTCTATATCTCTCTCTCTCTCTCTCTCTCTCTCTCTCTCTCTCTCCAAGACCAACCACCCTCTGCCCACTTCTGCACTCCCCCACTCCCTGAATCCTACTCACACACTCAACCTCACCCACACCCCTTTGAGTGTGTAACACTCAAAGTCACACACACACACACACGGTTACACACACATACACACATTGTTCTACACCCATATATATATACATATACACACATATAATCACACATTTATTTATATACACTCATATAATTTTTACACATTTTATACATACATACAAATAATAAAAAAAAGATTTTAATTTTCCATACACATATATCCAATAATAATAATAATAATAATGATAATAATAATAATAATAATAATAATAATTGCAAGAATAAATAATAATAATAAAAAAAAAAAAAAAAAAAAAATTTTCATGTTATAACATCCTTCCCTCCTTACAAAAATTTCGTCCCGAAATTTAAAATAACATAGAACCAAAAGAAAATACATCACTGATCAAATAACTCAGGGTACCTAACTCGAACCTCGGCCTCACGCTCCCACGTAGCCTCCTCAACCCCATGGTGGTTCCAACGAACCTTGACCAAAGGGATGGTCCTGCCTCGCAAAACCTGGTCCCTCGAGTCCAATATCTCTACGGGTCTCTGGTCATAGGAAGCGTCCCCCTCTAACTGAAGATCTACCCAGTCAAGTACATGTGAGGGGTCGGGATGGTACTTCCTCAGCATAGATACGTGGAAGACGTCATGAACCCCTGATAGCTGTGGTGGTAAGGCTAGCTTATAAGCCACCTCACCAACTCTCCCAAGAATCTCAAAGGACCTATGAATCGTGGTGATAGCTTCCCACCGCGCCCAAATCTCCTCAAACCTCGTCTGGGAGATACCTTGAGGAACACATGGTCCCCCACCTCAAATGCCAAGGGCCGCCGCCTCCTATCTGCATAACTCCTCTGGCGGCTCTGAGCTGTCAACAACCGCTGTCTGATCACCTGTATCTTGTCCGTGGTCTCACGAACAATATCAGGTCCTAAGGCAGCTGTCTCTCCCTCCTCGATCCAACATACCGGGGAACCGCTAGCTATGGTTGCAGACAACTCTACCAAAGCAAGGTGATCCCCTCAGCTATCCCTGAAGTCCATAATGCAGTCTCTACGCATGTCCTCTAGGATCTGAATGGTACACCCTGACTGACCATCAGTCCGGGGACGACAGGTAGCACTAAACTTAGCTAAGTCCCTAAGGCTGTCTGAAGGCTCTGCCAAAACCGGGCAGTGAAACGTGGGTTCCTATCTCATGAATCAAAGAAAACATCTCCCTCAGAAGCATACACCGCCCCTCTTTCCCTGTAGCAGCCTATGCTCGTCTAAAGTGTAAATAACCGATCTATCTCCAGCGTAATACCACTACTAGACGCATCAAATAAGCTGAAAAATCTTAATAAGGTATGTGGTCAGCCATCTCCATCGAGTAATCTCTACAGATTCTTGTAAGCATCACTCTATCCCTAATATCATGTCAACATAGTAAATATGAATGAATGAGATGCACTATGATCTATCAATATGCTAGTCCATAAACTAAACATAAAAGATGTACCTCGTACTACGGATGGCCCAGCAGCAGAAGCCTCTGGGGTGGCAACCGCATACACTCTGCCCTGTACGGTCTGACCCTGTCTGCCTCCCCCTCTCGGGGCGGGGGCTCTAACACTCAATGCTGAGGGTGCTGGCTGATAAATAGGTGTTGGGGGTCTATAGTCCGACTGTGGCTGGGGCAAAGGTACCTGGGTGTGCTGGTAATAGTGGGGGCTCGGTGTGCTCTGTGAGGTCTGCCCCTGAGGGCAGTGGGCCTTGATATGGCCCGGCTGCTGACATGTATAGCACACTGGTGTGGCCCTCCAGGCCTGACTCTGAGACTGGGATGGAAGTGGTAGCTGGCTCGGTCCTGTCCCTGATCCCTGACCAGGATCCCTCTGTGGGCAATCAGCCATCCTGTGGCCAGGCTGTCCACACTGGTAGCATGTGAGGGTCAGCTGTGGTGCCCCTCCTCGAGGAGTAGTAGACATAGTGGGCTGGGGAGCTAAAAGCTGCATAGGTCTCTGGGATGTAGATGGAGAAGAGGTACTGCCCCGAAACCTCTTCGGTGGTCTCCCACCTGAATGAGCTGGGACGGTCACAGTAGGCTGAGCTGGTGTAAATGCTAGTGCTGTGGCTGGCCTGGCCTGAGTCCGGGACTCCCTAATCCCTCTAAGAGCTGTCAACTCCCTCTCTACTCTCGTGGCCCTGATCACAGCCTCCTCGTAAGTGTCAATGATGTGACCCGCCAGTCTATCCCTGATAGAGGTCTTCAGCCCCTCTAGAAAATGATAAACTCTCAGCTCCTCTACCCCAACAATGTGCGGGGCAAACCTGCCCAATGCGGTAAACTGGGACTCATACTGGGTCACGGTCATGTCCCTCTGTAGTAAGGTCTCAAACTCTCTCCTGAACCCGACTCTAGCAGTCGCTGGAAAGTAGTGGTCATTGAACATGGCCACAAATGCATCCCACCCCTCTCCGAACCTGCTAATCCTGCCGGCAGATACCTTCCACCACTGGCTCGCTAGTCCTGTAAACTGGAAGGTAGCACATCGGATCCTCAGGTGTGGCTCAACAATCCCTAGTGAGTCCAGGATCCTCACAATCTGATCCAGCCACTCCTCGGCCACCAAAGGATCAGGCTGTCCTGCAAATGACGGTGGCCTCATACGCTGAAACGCCTTCATGACGAAGGTGTCTCTGGTCTCCCCACCGGCCGCTCTGGCCGCGGCACCGGCAGCCCTGGCCTCGGCCTCAGCATCAGTAGTCCTGGCCTCCTGCATGGCACGGAAGCACTCCTGTATAATGGTCGCCAAATCTCTGGCGCCAATAGTCTGCCCCACCTCCTCCACAGGGGCTGGAGCAATACCCTCCCCAGCTGCACTATGCTCGGGAACGTCAGCTGGGGCAACTACCTCCTCAACCACGTCAGGAATAGGGGCAGCAGCTCTGGGTCTGCCACGACGAGGCTGGGCGGCACCTCGAGGCACACCCCTACCCCTACCCCCTCTGGGTGGTCTGCCTCTCGTAGGAGCTCGTCTAGGAGGCATATCTACAAGTCCAAAAGAAAAATTCGATATCACTTTTTCACGTAATCACAATAAGGCATGCATTAAGACACATAATCACGTAGCACATAAGATCCTATCACATGCTGCTAACAGTTCACACTAAGTCTCATTCTCTTCTCTAGGGTCTCATGGTGTTAAACAACACCCCACAGTCTCTAGGTATTCGAACCTATGCTCTGATACCACGTTGTCACACCCCGAATTTCCGACGAACCCGGGGCGCGAGTAACGAGACAGAAAGTGAAATAAAAAAAAGGACAAAAGTAATTAAATTCAATAAACATGCGTCCATCATCATCCATACACAAAATAACATAAGATACATCGTTCAGGAGTCATTCGGGCTTAAGCCCTTACATTTCAATATACAAATCTCATGGACAAAATATAACAAGTGTTTTCCCTTATCAAAGCATCACTGGGTCTCAAGCAGCTGGGGGGTCCTCATCTGAAAAATGTTGCCCACGAATGGGTCAGCTCAACTGCTGGTATGATGAAATGCTAATGCCAAAAATAAAGCTAAGGCGTGGCATGTGCAAAGTGTACATTTATTTCTAAATGACATTCAAGCGTCGCAGTAGTATATATGAATAGTATGCGTGACACACCCATGCACAACTCTATGCCACACCCATGTCTCGTTTACGGGTACTCCCCGATGGCTACGGAGTACCAATGCAATGGCCAATTTTGGGTTTTTCACCACAGGATCTACACCCTCATAATGCAAAGCACCACGTGCTTACCCACGCCATGTTCTCAAAGGATTCATCATATGCCAATATGCCAATGCAATCTCAATGATACATGGTTTCCACAATATAGCATGCTCGAGACAATAATATATAAATCACCTAACTGATTCCACATGCAATCATATCTCGTAAAATCAACATGTACACATGTCGTGAGTCACATTCATCATTCACTAAATATTCATAAGGTACAAGTAACATGTAAGCATGTGAACAACCAATTCCAAATAAACGGTAAACACATTACAAACAAACACATACGACATTCAGTCATTCACAAATATTCCTAACTTAACTTCATTTCTAACACTAGCAAAACACCATACCTGATGGGTTGGTATCAACCCTAGAAGATCGTGAACTATATGTAACTGAACCGGTGGATAAAAATGTAGGAGATCAGATCGCCTCCTCCTGTCCTGTCAGTGTCCCTAAAAGTAGAAATTACAATTCAGTCCATTGTTGTTTGAATGTATGCTATTCATCAAATTTTATGTCTTTAAATTCATAGGTTTCTACTCTGCTAAATTAAACCCTACTATTGGTTTTAGAACGTTTGAGAAAGTAAGCCTAGGTTTTCGTAGAACTCAATTCGGACACCGGGGTTCAAAAGGGCAAAACAGTCATTTTGTACTTTACATGTGTCCTTACATTTTGTGACCTCTTTTCACAAATCGGACTCCACGATTGAGTCCGAAATGTTCGAGATAATAAAATTCCACTATTTGTTTACCTAATTCGGAGTTCGTTTGACTGTGTTTCAATCTAGGGGCATTTTGGTAATTTTAAGGGTTACTACGGGTCTTTTATTTTTTTTTGGAACCCTGTCTCGTAAAACGGACCTCACCATTGGTCTCGGAATAGTCGAGATAGTCAAAATACACCTATGACTTGTCCCATTTGGACTCCGGGATATTTTTGAATATTTAATTAATTAAATTAATTTAATTAAATAATTAATTAATTAATTTAATTAATATTTTATTAATAATTTAATCAGGTGGGTCAAAGTGTAATTTCTAACAGTTGGGGGGTCAATTCGTAATTTCTGAAAGTTCAGGTTAAGGTTCAAATCTAAAAGGTTCAAATCCAAAGGTTTAAATCCTAAAGGTTCAAATTCATTTAATTTAAAACAAGGGCTGACACGTGGCAGGGGCAGACCGGCCCAAGCCCGACCCGACCCGAACCGACCCGACCCAAACCCGGAACAGTTCCCTTCTTCCCCCCGTTTTTTCGGCGAACCTCCGGTAGGGTTCCGGCGTCTTCTCCGGCGCCGGTGACCCTTTTCCGGCGAGATTTCTTCAACTTTTCAATACGGTTTTCTTCGGTTTTTCTAGGGGATTACGCATCCCGAGTTGGTTTTCCCTTTCATCACTCGGAACCCTTCGAAATGACCAGAACCGTAGCTCCGGCCACCCCAAACCCAGATTCCGGCGAGCTGGTTTTTCTAGTTTTCTAGCTCGATTTTTCCACCGTTTTGACTCCATTTTGACTCTAGGGTTTTCTGCAACTTACCCCAACAATTCCCCATCATTCAAACATGGATTTAGCGTCTAAAACGCCAAAACCCGAGACTCACTCCAGACCTGCAACTCCAAAGTTCTCCCCCATTTCTCAACCATTTCTTCTCATTCTTTTTGCAAATTAATCCCTACATTATGCTCTCTAAGACCCTATAATTCAAATCAATTAAAATGCTTTTAAAAAAATTGAAACAGAAGGAACCACTTACAATTTTCTTGGCCGTTTCTCTCTCTAGCCGTGCCCACTTCCACCTTTCTGGTTCCTCCTCGAGCCTCCTCTCCTTCTTCACAGTCTAGAACCCTCTCTCTCTCTCTGTTTCTCTCTTCTTTCTCTTTCTTTCCTTCTCTTTTCTTCTCACCCGAGACACACCCTCATTCCTCTATATCTCTCTCTCTCTCTCTCTCTCTCTCTCTCTCTCTCTCTCTCTCTCTCTCTCTCTCTCTCTCTCCAAGACCAACCACCCTCTGCCCACTTCTGCACTCCCCCACTCCCTGAATCCTACTCACACACTCAACCTCACCCACACCCCTTTGAGTGTGTAACACTCAAAGTCACACACACACACACACGGTTACACACACATACACACATTGTTCTACACCCATATATATATACATATACACACATATAATCACACATTTATTTATATACACTCATATAATTTTTACACATTTTATACATACATACAAATAATAAAAAAAAAGATTTTAATTTTCCATACACATATATCCAATAATAATAATAATAATAATGATAATAATAATAATAATAATAATAATTGCAAGAATAAATAATAATAATAAAAAAAAAAAAAAAAAATTTTCATGTTATAACATTATAGACCACCTCACCAACCTTCCCAAGGATCTCAAATGGTCCTATAAACCGCAGTGATAGTTTCCCGCTACGCCCAAATCTCTTCAATCCCCCCGTGGGGCTACCTTGAGGAACACATGTCCCCCAATATCAAATGATAGAGGTCGCTGCCTCCTGTCAACATAACTCTTCTGGCGGCTCTGTGCTGTCAACAGACGCTGTCTAATCACATGTATCTTTTCCGTGGTCTCACGAACTATGTCAGACCCTAAAGCAGCTGTCTCCCCTACCTCAGTCCAATGCCTCAAAAGCTGCCATCTCGATACTAGACTGATAGTTGTTGTTGTAGGCAAACTCTACTAAAGCAAGGTGATCCTCCTAGCTACTCGTGAAATCCATAACATATACTCTAAACATGTCCTCAAGGATCTGAATGGTACGTTCTGACTGACCGTCAATCTGAGGATGGAAAGCAGTACTAAACAGTAGCTGAGTCCCCAAGGCTGTCTAAAGACTCTGCCAAAACCGTGCAGTGAAACATGAGTCTCTGTCTGAAACAATGGAAATAGGAATCCGATGTTGTCATACTATCGCTCGGATATACAACCTACTGAGAACATCCACTAAATTAGTCACTCTAATCGGTAGGAAATGTGTGGACTTTGTCAACCTGTCTGCAATAACCCAAACTGCATCGTGACCCCTAGGTGACTTCGGAAGACCCATTACAAAATCCATGGTAACAAACTCCCACTTCCACTCGGCTACTGGCAATGGCTGTAACAAACCCCCAAGTCTCTGGTGCTCAACCTTAACCTACTGGCACGTGAAATGTCTCGATACAAACTACACCACATCCCCCTTCATCCCCGTCCACCAATAATGGTGGCATAAATCATGGTACATCTTAGTGCCCCCTAGGTGCACTACTAGGCGTGAATGATGAAGATCTCTAAGGACATCAGCCCTAAGAGACTTTGGAACAAAAACTCTACCCATATACCTCAGGCTAAGGTTAGAATGAACTGTCCACCCCTCAAAGCCCTCGGTATTAGCAACTCGTGCTCGAATCTGCTTTGCCTCTGTATCTTGTAACTATGCCTCAATAACTCTACTCAACAGTGTAGGTTGTGCACACATACTGAATAGTGTGACGTGTCCCTTAGACTTGGCAAGGTCTAAGTCAAACTCACCAATATCTCCCATCATCTCCCATCATCTCCCACTCCCTAATAGCAATGCTAGCTACAATGCTCCTCGGTTGTAAAGATTTGAAATTTTGAAGTGAATTTTTTTTTTTTTTGGAATAAAATTTTTATTTGGTTAATTATTTATTCATTAATTATTAAAAATTGTTTAATTATTCCTTGATGTGTTATGCATGGTGTATATGTTATGTGTATGTTATGTATGCATGTATGTATATGTTAAACACTTTTTAAGTATATATGGATGTGTGTGTGTATATATATATATGTGGATCTGATTGTGTGCATGCCAGTGTGTGCAAGTGGGCTGCCGTAGGTGTGTAGGTGTATTATATATATATATATAGATATATACACATAACATTGTCAGCTTTGCATTTAATGCAAAGCTGATGTGAAGGAAGGGGGTGGCTGGATCAGTGAGAAAAAGTCAGAGAAAGGATGTAGGATTGTGGACTGTGCAGGTGGTGGCGTGAGAGGGTGAACATACTTGAGTGTATATGAGTGTGTGTGTCCGTTGGGATTGAGAGGGAAAGAAAATTAGAAAGAAAGACAAAGAGAGGGAAGGAAATCTGAGAGAGAGAGAGAGAGAGAGAGAGAGAGAGAGAGAGAGAGCTAGTGGAACAAACCATGGGCATTGGAAAGGAGTTACACCAGAAAAAAGAAAAAAAAATTAGAAATTGAGGTAAGCTGTTGAGCTTCTGTTTTAAATTTTTAAGGCATGTTAGTTTAATTATGGCTTAAGGACCCCGTAGAGTATGCCGTTTAGAGATGAATGCAAAAGGAAAGACTGAAAAAGGTTGAAAAATGAAGTAGAAATATCAAGTTGCAGGTTAGAGAGAGAAAGTTAAATTTTTATGATTTCATGTATTAAAACCAAAACAAATCATGAGGGAGTGTTCCTCTTAGGTGCAGAAACATATTAGCTTAAAAATGAAATGAAAACAGTGGAGAAATGGCCACCAAAAATGGAAAATACCAGTGGCCAGAAGTTGCAGGCATGGCCGGAAAAACCAACCCAGATATTGGAGAGAGTTGGAGTATTTAAGTTAAAAATATGTTTGGAGAGTTAGTTGGAAGTTTAGATTTAATTTGGTAAAAAGAAATCAGAAACTTAGGACATAAAAATCGTGAGAAATTGAAGAAAAAGGGTCGCCATTTGGCGACTGTGGCCGGAGGGGACGACCGGAGATGGTCGGAAGATCGGGGGCGCAAGGGGGGCGACTTGGTCCGTTTCTGTTTGGGTTCCTGTTTGATTTTGAGATGTTGGGTTGGCTTGATTTAAAGAGAAATGGGCCGGTTTTCTTGGGTTTAAATAGGGGATTGGGCCTGATCTAATTGGGCCCAATAGAGAAAAAGAAAAGGAAAGGAAAAAGAGAAAAATGGGTTGGGTGCGGCCACCAGGTTTCGAACCGTGGTGGGGTGCGTGGGGGCGAACGCGTGGAGCCGACTTGGACAAGACAGTCCTGTGCCCTTATTTGCGCCAAATATATATATATATATATATATTACACTTAATCATTTAATTGAATTAAATCGATTTAATTAAATTAAATACCCCAAAATGGCCCGGAACCCAAATAAGACAAGTCATATATGTTTTCTGACTATCTTGGACCTCCTAGGATCAACGGTGAGGTCCCGAAAAAAATAAAGGACTGTAGAAAGCCTAAAAAATTATCAAAATGCCCCTGAGTCAAAATGCAGTCAAATGAAACCCGATTAAAATAAAAAGATAGTGGATTTTTATTATCTCGAACATTTTGGACTCAACTTTGGAGTCTGATTTACGAGAAGGGGTCTCAGAATGTGAGAAACCGTGGAAGTGCAAAATGACCATTTTGCCCTTTTTAGCCCGAACGTCCAAATTAAATTTCACGAAAGTCGAAACCAATTTTCTTCGATGTTCCGGACCCAATGGAAGAATTTAATTTAGCAAAATAGAAACCAATAAAATAAAGACATAAAATTTGATGAATAGCATCATTAAAGTAGCAATTGAACTGAGCTGTATTTCATGATTTTAGGAACACTGAAAGGCAAAGGGAAGGTGGTCTGACCTTCTACAGTCTGACCGTTAGTTCCGCTACGCAACGAGCACTACTTCTTAGGGTTGAGACCAGCCCATCAGGTACGATATATTGTGCTAAGTAAGAAATAGAATTAAGTTTAGGAATAACTGCCATGTTGACTTGATGATTCACATATCTGCTTGATTGCTTATATGCTTATGTGTTTCCTATTATTTTTTTGAAAGTTAGTGAAGAATGTGGATCGTGATTGTGTATATCGCATGAGCTAGCATAATGTGTGAATTATATTTTCGAGAATTGTTGAGATTATGGAATGTGTAACTTAAGGCATGTGTTTAAGTGAACTATGTATGCATGTACCCTTGATGGAGGGATTTTGTGATTGGACTGTTATTGTGCAATACATTGTTTAAAGCATGCTTCATATGTGGATAAGATGCCTTATTGAGATTGCATTATGGCATGGTGAAATCAGAGCATATTGGCATGGTGTGATTCCTTGGAACATGGTGTGAGTTGAACATTTGGTGTTGTGCATACTGGTTACTCAGGCCGTCGGGGAAGGTCCGTAAAGTGAGATATACTGGTTACTCAGGCCGTCGGGGAAGGTCCGTAAAGTGAGACATATTGGTTACTCAGGCCGTCGGGGAAGGTCCATAAAGTGAGACATACTGGTTACTCAGGCCATCGGGGAAGGTCCGTAAAGTGAGTCATGGGTGTGACATGGAGTTTGCATGGGTGTGTCACGCATATTTTCATTCCATTATATTAATAAATTCATGAATGTGTGATGAATCTTGTTAATGTATTGTATGGATGAATTAGATGGCATGTAGGTTATAATTGTGAATGTAGATATAACTGTACACTTGCACATGCCACGCTTTAGATTATGTTAATGAGTTGGATGGCACGTAGATTATTACTAGTATATTTTATGGATGACATTGAATGACATGTAGATATAACTGTACACTCCCACATGCCACGCCCTTAATTTTGTTTCTTGCATTAGCATTATGTTGTACCAGCAGTTGAGCTGACCCATTCATGGGACAACATTTCAGATGAGGATGCCCCTGCTACGTGAGACTCGGTGATGTCTCGATAGGAGCAAGTACTTGGAGTAATTTTGGGCCCTAGGGCACATTTTGAGATGTAAGGGCTTAAGCCCGAATGATCTGTGAACACTGTAATGGTGAGATGTACTTTAAGTTATTTTTTATGTATTGATGGGAATGGAAACATGTTTAGTTAGATTCATTTAGATTGTCCTTTATTTTATTCTCTCTTTATCTCGTCAGTCGCGCCTTGAGTTCGTGGAAATGCGAGGCGTGACATCGGTCTCTTACTAAGTGCATCTGCTATGACATTGGCCTTTTCAAGATGGTATTGAAGGTCAAAGTCATAGTCCTCTATATACTCCATCCATTTCCTCTACCGAAGGTTCAAGTCCTTCTGCGTGAAAATGTACCTAAGGCTCTTGTGATCTGAGAACACCTCAAACCTCTCACCATATAAGTAGTGTCGCCAACTTTTAAGTGCAAAGATGATGACAGCTAACTCCAAATCATGTGTGGGTAGTTCTGCTCATGATTCTTCAACTAACGAGAACCATAGGCTACCACTCTACCCTCCTACATCAATACACAGCCTAATCCCTCTCGTGAAGCATCACAATAAACGGTATAGCTAATACCTCCCTCAGGTATAATCAAGACAGGTGTTGAAGTCAACCTCTTCTTCAACTCCTGAAATGAATGCTTACAGCCCTTGCACGTCAGACGATTCATCGGCGTGGCAAGACGAGAAAACCCCTCTACAAATCGACGGTAGTATCCGGCCAATCCTAAGAAACTCTGAATCTCAAACACACTCTTCGGCCTCTCCCAACTCATAACAGCGTCAATCTTAGAAGGATCCATAAAAACCCCACTACCTGACACAACATGGCCTAAAAACTGCACCTCTTGAAGCCAAAAGTCACACCTCGAGAACTTAGCAAATAAATGGTGCTCCTTCAAAATCTGTAACACAGTCTGTAGGTGAAAGGCATGCTCATCCTCAGAAGGTGAGTAAATCAAAATATCATCGAAAAATACCACGACAAACTGATCTAAATAAGGACTAAAAATGCGATGCATCAAGTCCATGAATGCCGTCGGGGCATTCGTCACACCGAATGGCATAACTACAAACTCATAATGGCCATAACGAGTGTGAAAAGCTGTCTTCACCACATCCTCCTCCCATACTTTCAACTGATGATACCCTGATCTAAGATCAATCTTCGAGAAACATCTCGAACCCCTAAGCTGATCAAACAAGTCATCTATCCTCGGTAACGGGTACTTGATCTTGATAGTGACTCGGTTCAGCCTCCTATAGTCCACACACAAACGCAATGTCCTATCCTTCTTCGTCGCAAATAGTGCCAAAGCATCCCATAGAGAAGTACTAAGACGAATAAAACCCTTACCTTGTAAATCAGTCAACTACTCATTTAGCTCTCTCAACTCAGTTGGAGCCATATGGTAAGGTGGAATGGAAATAGGCACAGTGCTTGGGATAAGCTCTATTGTGAACTCTATCTCTCGTCTCAGCGGTAGATTAGTCAAGTCATCTGGGAAGACATCTGGAAACTTATCCATTACGGGTGGTAACACACTCTCTGTAGTTCCACTCCTATCTGCAACCAAACTAGCCAACATGTAACTATGACCTCCCCAACTCCTCGAGTCATACAAGGGTGGAACTAAGAAATCTCCATGATCTCCCGTGAAATAAAAGCTATCTCCCTCAGGATTACACATTGTCACTCTCCCCCTATAGCAATCTATACTCGCCTGGAAAGCAAACAACCAATCCATCCCCAAGATAATATCAAAACCAGACATGTCAAGCAGAATGAAGTCAAAATAAAGGATGCGGTCAGCTATCTCTATCGAGCAATCTCGATAGATCCTAGTCAAAGTCACACTACCCCCAATCGGGGTGTCAACATGCAATGTTATATCTAATAGATCTATGTCCAACCCCAATGTCATTTTCATGCTACATATACGTTTATCACATTCCTTTTGTGAGGCTGCCAGTTGCACTCTATACATGTTTGATGATACTGATCTCCATGATTGATACGTACTCTTGTTGTTAAATTGTTGAGATCTCGATATCTTTATTTGATTGTTCCCATGGAAACATGATGATCATGACTTTACTGAGTACTTGGAGTTGTGATCTGTCACAACGTCCATCTGATTCTCAGATGCTTGAGGACCTACGGGTCGATATTTAGGAATGGCCTAATGATATGTTCAGAGCTCTAGTGTTATTTATTGATTTGGGTTAGGCTGGTACGGGCACTTGAGGGAGTTGTCAGACTAGAAAAGCCTGGATATAGTGAGGTGGTTGGGCTGATACAAGCGCATGAGGGTGTTGTCAGACCAGTAGACCCGAGATAGGCACTCATGAGACATATGTATATCAGCATTTGTTCTGTTAGTATCTTCTTCATTGATATCCTGATGATGTACTCATGATTCATTAATATACTTGCTCACCCACGTTGATGATATACTTCTGATTCAGATATTCCTTGTGAGCTTGTTATTGCTTATCTGTTGATACACTACTTGTTAATGACGTACTTATTGATCCTTGAGTTCAGTTTGACATTTTACTACTATGGTAGTTATACGTTGGTTGGGTCATTCCTTATATTTGTTTGATGATCTATCTTGGGATGTGTCTTTGAGATTTATCCATTAGTAGTGACTGGCTATTGTGATATTCTTGTTCTTCATATCCTGTTATGATACTACTCTTGTTCATTATTGCTCTTACCCATCTTTTGAGTTGACCTTGACCCATGGCAGAGTGAGGAGTTTACTTACTAAGCTAAATTAGCTCACTCTATATCTATATCTATTTTTCAGGCTTATTCCCATTGGATTAGAAGGCACAAAGAAATGACACCAGTAGACTAAGTACAGATCTGATGATACGAATTTGTGGAGACTTGAATTTTGTGGACTAAATTAGACTATTCAGGTGAGTGATCTGATATGATTGATTTGACTGGTAAGCAATTGATGCTTTAAGACATGGCTCATGGTAATGATGCTCTAAAGATGGTGTATGTCTGATTATAGATTTGCTCTGTGGTATACAATTCTGTGGTATATTGATGAGTTGCATTCCCGAGATGAAAAGAATTGAATTTTCGCTGCTCTGACCCTACATTTGTAATGCAATTCTTCGTTAAGTTCAGAAGGTTGCCTTTGATTGGTAGCATTGTCGGGAGGGAAACTGGCAAAGCGGCTAACTGGCATCACATCCACGACATCCTTGTAGGGTGGGGTGCGGGTCGTGAAAGAGAAGGTGTTTGAGCATTTTGCTATGCAAAGTTTCAAATAAATGAGTACTCCACTTGCTTCTCATTTTAGGCATTCTAGAGCATTTGTCTCCGCAAATGAGGAAGAGGAACGGTATATGTTGAGTATTCCTTATTCTAGTGCAGTTGGTAACATTATGTATGCTATGGTTTGCACACGTCTAGAGGTTTCACAGGCCGTTAGTGTTGTCAATCGATATATGGCTAATCTTGGCAAGGTTCATTGGCAAGTAGTGAAATAGTTACTTCGGTATTTGAGAGAGACTTCAAATATTGGCTTAGTGTTTGATAAAGCTTGTGGCTTTGGTTCTACCATCGTAAGTTATGTTAATTTAGCTTATATTAGTAATCTGGATAAGAGAAGATCTCTAACAAGTAATGTCTTTACACTTTTCGATTATGCGATTAGTTGGAAAGTTACTCTACAGTCTACAGTTACTTTGTCAACAACAGAAGCAAAGTACATGGCGACAATAGAAGCAGTGATGGAGGCAATTTGGTTGAGAAGTTTGTTTAGTGATTTGGGCTTACAGCAGGATGTTATTGTTGTATTTTGTAATAGTCAGAGTGCAATACATTTGACCAAAAATCAAATGTATCATGATTGGACCAGACACATAGACGTCAGATATCATTTTCTTCAAAATGTTATGTCCCAAAGTGACATTACAATCAAGAAGATTGCCACAATAGAGAATTCAATAGATATGATGACTAAGCATATTCTGCTACTCAAGTTCAAACACTCTTTGGACTTGATTGGTGTTCGCACTATTTGATTTTATCCTTAGGGATTTTGTGGAGAAAACAACATAAGAAGGTTGTTTGCTCATGGCTTGAGGGAATACAAGCCGAGGTGGAGATTTGTTATTTGTGTCTTGCATTCTTGAGCCGACTCGCACCCAAACCCTTTCGGGCACTTTTAGTGATTTACCAATTGGTACTTGGACCTAGAAAACCCTTTTCTCTGTTGATCAATCGGTACAAGAAATTTTAGAACATGTGGAGAAAGTCAAACAATAGCCCATCGGCATACGTGTATAATGTATTGTTACGAGAAAATGAAAGAGGGAGTGTCATGCCCCGGATTTCCACGAATCCGAGGGTGAGCGGGACAGAAAATTAAAAGAAATAATTACTGACAATTAAACAAAAATCTTCCCCACCAGATTAAAATTACCACTTGTTAATTGACATAACAAAATGTTATCTTAAAGTTGCCTAAACATCTCACCTGATTAATGTTTAAGTTCGTTCAATTGAATGGCCCCACATGGTCGTGAAATATGACTAGAAGTGTCTCATAATTTGTCCAAAATGGTGCCCTACTTGGCCCCATGAGATAGCCAAAAGTACCTTAAATTGGCCCCAAAAATTAAGGTCAAATGTGGTCTAATATGGCCTTGAAACGTGGCCTAAAAATGTCCCAAAGGTTGCCCAACTTGGGCCAAAATCATGCTCCAACATAGCTTAAAAAGTGTCCTAAAAATAGCTCAAAAAATGGTCAAAAGATAGCTCAAAAGGTGGCCAAAAGAGGACGGGACAGCAGGTCAAGCGGTGGGGCAAGGCAGGGCGCCACGGGCGCCAGGGCAGAGCAGGCAGACGCGGGCACGCGTCATACGCACGGGGCAGGTGACTGTGCGACAAGGGCTGGGTTACGGGGCTGTTTTTTGATTTTCTGAAAAATCACTGTACCAACTGCAAGCTAAAAATCTAATTTTCTGCAGGTTTACTGTTCATGGCTGCAAGCAAATTTCTTTGTTTGCTGCTCTAAAATTTCTCAATTTCCCAAATTTTCCTAAGTCTTTGAAGCCCCTTTTTCACTCATTTTCAGCCCATTTTTCAGCCCTTTTCTCACTCGTTTCAAGGGTGTTTTACACACATGTTTAGTGTTCAAGTTTTTCCAAAAATTTGGGCGTAACCTCCCTTGTTTTTTCCAAGTATTTTCCTCACCTAATATTCACATGCATATTTAAGTAACCAACCCATCCTCACCCGGTGGCCACAACTCCATGCATCCATTATATTTCCAATACATCAATTTAATATACATTCAAATAAAAATATTATACATTCATCACAAAAATGGCCTAAGGCGTAATGTTCACAATTTACATAAGTGTAAATACAACAAGTTGGGCTCATGCCCACACATTCAAAACATGCTCCCAAAGGCCAAATCTTCTACATAATCCATTTTCTTCCTTTTTCTTCAACACTCAAGGAAGTCTCAAGTAACTGGTGGCTCATCTGAAATATAATGTCCCACAAATGGGTCAACTCAACTGCTAGTATGATAACTCACTAATACTAGCAACAAATTTAGGACGTGGCATGTGCAAGTGTACATTTTCAAGCTATACTTTCCCCTCCCGTTGTTCAATGCAATGCAAATACACTATGCGTGACTTACACATGCAAACTCTATGCCATACCCATGTCTCGTGATACTGTCCTTCCCCACTGGCATGAGTACTGTCTCGTATGTCTCCTTTTCGGTACGTCCCCGATGGAAAGGAGTACCAACAACTGAATTTTGGGTTTTTCACCACAGGATCTACACCCTCATAATGTCCAGCACCACGTGCTCACCCACACCATGTTTCCAAGGAATCACATTATGCCAAGATGCCATGATTTCATCATGTAAGTTCAATGTGACAAATGATCAAATACATGGTGTCCCTTTTCAAGTCATGCATTAAACCCCACATAATTCATACTTTAAATTCCCATAACATGCTTCACATAACATATGCCATAACCACACACCTCAACACATTTTTTTTTCAAGCCACAATATCACAATTTCACCAACCACAAAGAATAGACTAAATTTCACAAGGTCACTAAAATTCCAGAAAAGACTAATACATTACACAACCAATTCCCTTCCAAGATTTCAAGTAAATATCACATAAATACACATAAAATATAGCAGTCTAATACAAGGGCAAGATACATCATTTACAAGGCAACAAAACATCAATTAAACTAAAGGATATTTAAACCCCTAAAGTTCTAATTCTAAATAATTCAAATCAACACCACCTAGGTAACTTCCTAGCATTAATTAAACATCTACACAGCTCAATTAACATGTATCAAAGCAAGAAAAACTAAATCTATTCCTAGCTTAACAAGAAACCATACCTAAAATCGGTTTTTTCTCAAACTGGGAAGGCTGTGTTTGCTGGATGGCCAAACTGTTTGGTGAGGATACAGGTCTCGATGAGATGAACAACTTCTCAAAAGGAAGCTCGGCCAAAATACCACTCGAAAAGCGTGTTTCGGAGGCTTGAAACTTGGAGATTTTAGGGCTTTTCTCTATCTCTCTCATATATATATATATATGAACGTGGCCTGCTGAAGATACAGAATGATTTCTATATCTCCAGCCCTCTATGAGTGGTATTTATAGTGAGGGACTATAGGGGTAAGGGCAAATGACCATTTTGCCTTTAATGAACCTGAAAACCTCGTTACTCTACAACCCTTTCCTAAACGCTTCAATTCGAAATTTTGTTTTAGCCAATGTTCATAAAATTATTTTAAATAAAAACTTTCAGAAGAAAATATTTTCGTTTGAGGTCGGTTTTGGCCGTTTCCACCTGAGTCACCCGAGTGCCATTTTTGTCCAATTCTGGAAACTGTTTCTGTTTTTGCTGAAATTCATGTAGCGATTACCTCACAATATTCTAAGCATATTTCTCTTCTATGACACACTCCTAATATGCTTCTAAACATGTCATTCGATGAGATAATGTAAAAAAAAAATTTTACCGATAAAGCCGACAAAACTATGCATGCGAAATGTCCTACTGGCAAAAACGAAATTTTTTTTCTCATTTTTCGGATCTCTACAGGGAGAACGGCAGAAAATCTTCTTAGACATTTGTGAGCAGGTTTTAACACCTTATTTTGTATTCTTCATTTTTTGATAGTCGATCTTTTGCTGTGCTTCGCTCGTAGACATTGAATGTTTGCCGAACCACGTATAATTGGTGTTCTCTTGTTTTTCTTGTGTTTGTTTCTTTTTTCTTCGTTAGTTTGTTTTCCGCTTTCGTTGCACATTAGATGCCACCCATACCTGTGTCAATTGTCTTAGTTTGTGTGAATGTTTTGATATAACTTCACTCATCAATGTATCAATGCCTCATTACATTAACTAGTTTCCATTTTTATATCTTCTCAACTTTCAAAAGCTATCCTTTATTTAACTAAATAGTTTTTAAATAAGTAATATTTAATTAAAAATTTCTTGTAATGGCTTACGAAATAAATTGAGTCACATGTAATACTAAAAGAAAACACGAAAAAAATATAAATCAAATTAAAAATAAATTTAAATTAGAAATATTGTATACATGTCTCTATCCCAGTGTAGAGTGTTAGTAAATTCTAGATTATAATAAGCATGTGATATATTAAATAAATTATTAAAACATATAATCAAGATTTTTTAATTGAAGCACAAACAATTAAGAAATACCAAAAATAAAATAATCAATATCAATCTATTTGAGACAATCATGTAATTAATAAAAGAAGTCAGGGAGAAAGAAAGAAAGAAATACTCATTTTAATAATCTTGTTGCCTTCAATTAATAGTTACTGCTTCCAACATATAATTACGAGCAATGATTCATAACTCAAATGTTGGTGTTTAAATAGTGTCAAAACATTTATATAGAATAAGATTTATCATCATGGTAAGTTCGCTCTATATGAATGTCTAAGTATCATTTGGGCACTAATATTTAGGCATTTTAATATTACTTTATAATTACATAAATATAAACCATGAACCCCTAACACCTTGTTACACGATCACCAGTTTCCATACCCATTCCTCAGAAGCATTCATTAAATAGGACCTAAGGTCATGTTTGGTATGGTGAAAATATTCATTCTAACTTTTTCATTTCTTATTATTATTTGGTATGATTGGAAATGCCTATTCCATTAAAAATTATTCCAATAATTTATTTGACCAAAATATGTAATTTTCATTCCATTCTATGTCATTTTCATTCAATTTTTTACTTCATTTCATAACATGATCATTTTATTCCTGCATACCAAACATAACCTAAGGTTTCGTGGTGTAACACACTTAATACATTATATATAAATATATACATATTTATTTATATGTGTCTTGGTGGGAACTATCCTACTATAGTAAGGAGTGCATGGCCAATTTAGTCTACTGGATTAGATTAATTAGTGGATAACTGAAAAGACTTGTCAAAACATTACTAGTAGAATATGGATTTGTTTTCTGATATTTTATTTCCTTAATTTTAATGGCCAATTAATTTTGTGGTATTTTAAGGGTATTTTTGTCAACAAAAATATAAAATACTTTTTGAAAAAAAACCTCGTATTTATTATTAGAAGATGGATTTATTGTGTGATAGTTTTATCTCCTTAATTTAAATGGCTGATTAATTTTGTGGCACTTGAAAGATATTTTTATCAACGAAAATATAAAACATTTTTTTTGAAAAAATATCCGAACTTATTATTATAAGATAAGATGGATTTGTTTTGTGATATTTTTATCTCTTTAATTTAAATGGCTGATTAATTTTGTGGCATTTGAAGGGTATTTTTATCAACAAAAATGTAAAACATTTTTTGAGAAAACATCTGTATGTACTTATTATTATAAGATGGATTTGTTAAGTGATATTTTTATCTCCTTAATTTAAATGACTAATTAATTTTGTGGCATTTCAAAGATATTTTTGTCAACGAAAATGTAAAACATTTTTTGAAAAAATATTCATATTTTTTTTATATAATATAGATATAGATATAAATTGAACAGTCAAAATTACTTAATATAGTCTGACAATTGGGATAAAAAAGTTAGGTACACAACCATTCTAATATGCACCTGAAGTATGTGCACACAGCCATTCTCTTCATATCATCCAACCAAGTTACGATACAAAGTCAAATTAACAAAGATATGATTATTTACACAATATAATGCCCAGCATACGAGGTGCCGTAGTGGTGAGTCTAACGCTGGAAGAAGAAAGTGGATGAGAAATCACGGACTTAGAGCAACTCCAAAAGGGAGTTGCATTAGGGGTGGCAAACTCGTAATTGTTAAAATATCATCCCAAATTCTACTGTTTTCGACTCCAACGGAAGTTGCATCAAGAGTTGAAAAATAGCAGCAATGGTCTTGGGGTGGCAAATTTCCAAACTCTGGAGAGAGAAAGGGAGATGTTGCAAAAAACCGTTCTGCCATTTTCAGATCCTACTGTTTATTCAACGACTCTATTCAACCCAAAAAACTCTATATATACAGAGAGATAGAGAGATTTTTAGAGATTTTGAAAGAAAAAACTTACCAAGAGAGATTTTCAGAGATTTGCCGTGAAAACTGTAAGTTTTCTGCTCCCTGCTCTTGATTTTTCTTCAAATCTTGTGGTTGGTGATGGCAGATCTGAAGGAGGAGTCGCAGAGGGAGGGAAAGGGAATGGAGGTGCAGAGAATTTTTGCCTGGGAAGAACGGATCGGCGCAGGAGAAGGGAATACAGTGCCGTTTTGGCCCCTGTTCTATATATATATATATATATATATATATATATATATAGATAGCCGTTCTCTTGTTTGGCCTGTTTGGCCTATATATCCCTTCCTTTGGCATTAGTTAATTGTTTTATATTAGTTAATTGTTTTAGATTTTAAATTGAATTTTTAAATTAATTTAATTTGTGTAAGTTAAATTAAATATTTTAATTTTAGCTTATTTATTTATGTATATATTTTGGTTAATTTAAGGTGAATTTATTTATTTAGCTAATTTTTATAATTGAATAATTTTTTTCTATTTTAGTTAATTGTTATTTAGAATTTAAAATAATTTAATTTCTGTAATTTAAATTGAATGTTTTAATTTTAAATAATTTATTTATTTATTTATTTATTTTTGTCAATTTAGAGTGAATTTATTTATTTAGCTAATTTTTATAATTGAAGAATTTTTTTCTATTTTAGTTAATTGTTATTTAGAATTTAAATTGATTTTTTAATTAAATTAATTTTGTTTTGGCGGTTAAATTTTCAAATTTGAATTTCAACGGTTGAAATTTGAATTTCGACGGACAAAATTTGAAATTTAAAAATTGAAATTGAAAATTGAAATTTGATATTTGAAATTTGAAATTTGAAATTTTGACTATAAAAATATATCCGTTAAATTGCGACCGTTATGAAAATTATATCCGTTAAAATATACCCGTTAAATTTAATTATATTTTTTAATAAAAAATATTCAAATATTAAAATGGCACCCCATTTTGGTACCTGTCATTGAAGCAGAATTATAATTCAAGGATGTCAAAACACTACTCAAAGTTACAAATGAATAATTTGACACCCCCAAAATGCAAATCATTGGAGTTGCTCTTACGGTCCAATAGTACGAATTTAAGGGTGATTTTGGTTGCAACCTACGAGTTGCGAACAAAGAAGGGCCTTGTCTGAAACCAATCATGTCTCTTTTTGACCCCATCAAATCTACTTTCTTTGATTTTGGGGTTTTTTTGAAAATTTTTTAAATTAAATTAGGTTAGAACTGTTTTTTTTTTTAAAATTTTAATATTTTTTAAGACTAAATATAAATCAATATACTATTAAAAAGTACTTACTAAACAACAAGAAATTTAAAATCAATTCATTTATATTTTAAAGAATTGGTTCTAGCCTTTCCAAAGGTCCTCCCCAATTATTTTTTTTCCAACTTTTATTTTACATTTCTTTTTTACCCATCAAATGATACCCCATTTTACATCTCTTTTCGACCAAATAATCCACCTCATTTGGTTACCCGGTTACTTTTTTTTTTTTCAACTTTTATTTTACATCATTTTCCCCGTAATACTATTACTTTGAAAGTGTCAACTTGTGTTTATGGGGGTGAGAATATGGATTTTATTCCAATACTTTTTTTGTGTTAAATTACACTGAGCTCCCTTGATATTTATACTGATTTCTTTTAAAGTTTTTTAAATTACACAGACCTCTCATACTTTACAAAATAATGTACACATACTTTCGTTCAGTCAATTTTTTTCTTCGAAATGACAAAATTACTATTTTTATCTTTTTTCTTCAATTTTTAAAATCTTGACCAATTTTTTTCATTTTTCAAAGAAATATTGATAAAAACCTTAAATTTATTTTTATATAAAATAAAAATAAATTATTTACCTTAAATTTGTTTTTAAATAAAAAAATAAAAAATCTTTAAAAAAAATTAGAATAAATTAGTCAAAATTAAAAAAGTACAAAAGTAAATAAATAAAATGAACAGCTTCGTCATTTTGAAAAAAAAAAAAAATGACAGGAGGAAGGTATGTATATATTATTTTGTAAAATAAGGAAGGTCAGTATAATTTCAAAACCTCAGGATCAGTGTAATTATTATAAATCTCAATGAAAGTCAATCTAATTTATCATTTTTTTTAATCAAAATATTTCAACTTTTATTTTACATCATTTCCCCACAATATTATTACTTTGAAAGGGTCAAGTTGTGTTTTTGGTGGTGAGAATATGATTTTAATTCAATATTTTTTAAAAAAATTATAATAAAATAAAAAAGAGTGCAAGACATAAAAAATTTAAGTCCACTGAACCACTTTAAAAGAGCCTAATTCTTCTATGACTAAACCACTTTAAAACGACCTAATTGTCTTAAGTCCACTGAACCACTTCAAAAAAAACCTAATTCTTGAGAGGAGAGTGAAACCTTAAATACATTTACGCACCAAATTCTATATCAATGTGAGATTTTTTATTTTTTAGTCCAATACAGTAAGCCAAAATGGTTTAGTGGTGGTGTGTGGCTGAAAAGACTGAAATTGAATTGAAGTTACTAGCGGCGGGCGGCGGGCATCCCCCACTTGACAAATTGATTTTATATCAGAATTTTTAATTGAAGCTTTTAAAAAATTAAGACTTTAACTCTCAGAAGTTGAAATACTTGTATTTGATAGTTAGGTATTTGTTTTGATAATAGAAGTCTCATGTGTATGTACAAACGAGCATTCTAGTAGTATTTATTATTTATTGTTTTAATCAACAACAAAAGTTTGTAGAAATATTTTCAAACTAGAAACGGAAACTGAAATATTAAAAAACCTATTTCACAGAATAAGACAATAATAATGGAAACATAAACAGTAATACCTACAGAATTATAGAAACTGAAATAGTGATCAAGACTTATGTTTTACACAATGTCTTTAAGACGAATTACGACCCTTGTAATAGTGCTTACGAGCTTTTGGTCGTACGTCTCCCAGGATACAAAGATCGAATACACATAGATGTGAAGCACTTTAACTATGTGCCTGACAAACAAAAACAATGACTTGAACTCTCTCAAATACTGACGCACAGAATGTATGAAAATTTCGATGAATGAATGGTAAGTGCAGTGATGTTTATATAGACTCCTTCATGCATATTTGGTATAGGTATGAAGCTTCGGTTGCGTCTGTTCGGTATAGGTATGAAGCTTCGGTTGCGTCTGTTCATGGCAAACAAACATAGTCATGCCCAATGAAGAAGACGCATATTCAGTCCAAATTCAAACCAAAAAGTAATCGTAAAATAACGTAATTTTGGATTTAAACCAAAACCAAATGTAATCGCTAAACGACAATATTGGATTTAATTATCCTAGTAACTAAACGATAGCGTTAAATTTAATTATTTTGGTAACTAAACGATAGCATTTTGGACCATTTTTATCAGTGACAAAAATGACAGCGTTTGAAAAAATATTTAAATAAATTTTTTTCAAAAAGATATATACACAACGGGTCAAGGCTCAAACTCGACCCAGTTCAGAGCAAGCAGCAGCGCGCGCATGTGGTGAACCAAGCATGTCTTCTCCTTTCAAAAAACTTGGGTGTTATTTAGGACCCAAACCTTCCTTCAAGGTAATTGTATATATACTTTTTAAAAGTCTTGTACTCATCTTATGTGGCACACAAACTTTTTACAAGTTTCAAACTTTTGTTACCATTTTTAAGTAGTGATATTTGGAGGCAATTTTTCATTTACTCGTTAATGATTTTGAGCAACCTAATATATGATCTTAATCTTTTCATGGAGGAGAACACATTTTCATGTAGACCCACCAAAATTCATGTTCGAGACCCACTTTAATTTTAACTGAAAGATAACCAATTATTATGCTCAAAAGCTCACTTTTCCTAACATTTAAATGGTTGATTAATTTTGTGACACTTGAATGGTATTTTTATCAATGAAATGTAAAATATTTTTTGAGAAAATATCCGTAGTTATTATTATAAGATGGATTTGTTTTGTGATATTTTTATCTCCTTAATATAAATAATTAATTAATTTGTGGCATTTCATGAATATTTTTGTCAAAAAAAATGTAAAATACTTTTTAAAAAAATATTCATATTTTTATATATAATATAGATTTATGTATATATATATATATATATTGATTCAGCAGTGGAAATTACTTTATATAATCTGACAATTGGGATAAAAAAGTGTGTACACATCCATTCTAATATGCACCTAAAGTATGTACACACAGCCATTCTCTTCAGATCATCGTCAATCAAAGATATGATGATTTACATAATATAATGCCCAGCGGACGAGGTGCCGTAATGGTGAGTCAGACGCTGGAAGAAGAAAGTGGATGAGAAGTCACGGACTCACACAAAGAACAGCCCTTGTCTGACCCCATCAAATCCACTTCCTTTGATTCCCCAATTACTTTTTTTCCAACTTTTATTTTACATTTCTTTTTCACCCCCATTTTACATCTCCTTTTGACCCAACAATCCACCTCATTTGGTTACCCGGTTACTCTTTTTTTTCCAACTTTTATTTTACATCATTTTCCCCACAATATTATTACTTTGAAATTGTCACTGTCAACTTGTGTTTATGGTGATGAGAATATGAATTTTATTCCAATACTTTTTTTTCTAATAAAAATAATCCAACTTTTATTTTACATCATTTTTCCTCATAATATTATTACTTGAAACTTCATACCGTAATTGTTCAAACAAGTTCATATCTGGGCCAGAAATAATTCATGGTGAGCAAAGGGAGGAAAAAAAAACACCTTCAAATAAGCTTATTATTGAGAATATATATATATATATATATATATATAGGCAATGAATAGTTTGCAAATACGTGTATAGAAGTTCGCCTCATGTGGGGACAGGTCGGGAATTAATTTGTTTTAGCGGGCAATTTTTTTTTTTTTTTTTGTAAAATATTCAATATAAATTCCAAAATTAATGTAGTATAAAAATATAATGTTGATTGGTCATATTTTTTATAAGTAAATGAATTTATTGATATAAAATAAATTTTAAATTAGACAAATTCCAATCAAAGAAAGAGACATTTAAAATTTTATGCTATACAAAAATGTCAAAAAGTCAATTGAAATTAAAATAAGAATAAAATATGAAGAATTTTGGGGAAAAAATGAACTAAAAGGGGGGTATTTGAAATTGTAAAAACATTCAAATAAAAAAAAAATTCGGAGCAGTTCAGCTACCCTCGATCCATGCCTACAACTGCATGGTTTTAAGTGACATGTAAATAAAACATATTTATAATATTAATTATTAGAGAGATAAAATAATTTATATACTTACTTTTATATATATATATATATATTATTTAGTAATTATATTTATTAATAATTTAACATAATTAAAATTAAAAGTATTATAAATAAAGAAAAATATGACATAAAAAATTAATTTTATATCAGTATTTTTAATTAAAGCTTTTAAAAAGTTAAGACTTAACTCTCAAGAAGTTGAAATACTTCTATCTGATATTTAGGTGTTTGTTTCGATAATATGAGTTTCATGTGTATGTACAAACAGCATTCTAGTAGTATCTACTATTTATTGTTTTAATCAATAACAAAAGTTTGTCTTAAACAAAGCTGAGGACAGAATAAACATTTAACTCACATTAAGTTTTGGGTGCAAATTTTTTTGGTAAGTTTTAGGGTTAAGAGGGGTTGGTTTACGATTCGATCATTTGACCAAATGTTACAGTTGGTGGGATGGATCAGATTAAATGAAAGAATTTTAAATTAATTTTTTTTTTTTTTTTTTTTTTTTGTGTCTAAACACAATTTCACTGTGTTTTCTTTCCTGTCATTGATAAATATAACAATTATCTCAAATAATAGCATATATATATATATATGTGTGTGTGTGTGTGTGTGTGTGTAATATACATAGCTCAATTAAATGAAAACAAAGGAGTTGTTTAATGGATTTGACTTGGATGCTGTAGGTGCGGGAAAAGAGAGGCTAACTGATATTATTCTAGATATCTAAATAAATAATTAAATTAAATTAATGGTGAAAGCATACCATCATAGTCTACTTACCCATGAATATATTGATATATCACAAACAGACACACCAATCACTTTGAGGACACGTGTGCCTACAGAGTTAATAATCTCGATTTATACAGAGCTGATAATCTCGATCATACAGAGCAGCCACAAGCCTCCAAGGCATTCTCATGTATATATCATACAAAGCCGACGAACTCGGTCATACAGAGCATTCACAGCCTTCAGGGGCATTCTCATATATACATCCTACAGAGCCGACAAACTCGGTCATACAATGCAGGCGAAGCTTCCAAGGTATTCTCATGCACATATTTTCCAGACCTTATGCTCTGGGCAATATTTATTCAATATTTCATTTGGTTCCGACCTTATGGCTTCCTTAACAACTGCCAAGCAGGGAATAAGGAAACAGTCTTCAACACGGAAACTACTATCTATGGTTATCTCCATCTGCGACTCAATACTCCACAAGGTAACTGCAATCTCCGATGATCAAATCCCTATATTCATGGCATCGAATCCAAATCAACTTAGGAAGGCCACGACCTATAAATTAAACCCTAAAGGTACGCTTATTTTATGCTCATTCTTTGGCTTTCAATACAGTCTTTCAATTCCTTTTACTTACTTAAGCATAGGAGTGGCTTACCGCTTGGAGCCAATTCGGTGGGTCCTCTAATCATCTTTCTGAGTGTTCTACAGGTCACGGAGCCCACACTTATTGCGAGTCAAAAAAGTGCAGCATCAGTTTGGCTGCCGTCTGTTGGGAACGACTAATCTCTAAGTGCTCTATTCACAAACTTATCTTTTCCTTCACCGGGAGAAACTATGGCACCAAATCTCCGACCGTGACAGAATACTCAGAATCCGCAAACTCTCAACGTCAGCCGCCTGCTCCTCTTACAAGGGGACCAGCGGTTAATCCCATGCGACAAGAGATCGAATCGATCAAACGACACAATGAACTGGTGCAGGAATAGTTGCTTGCCATCACTAGGACGCTGGCAACGCTCACACAGAATCAAGCAGCGGGTTCTCCTAACCCGTTGGTCAACTTCGCTGCAGGAACACAACCTCTCTCACCAATGAGAATGAGGAACCCCATGATCAGGCTCCAACTAACTAGCCTGGGCACCCCCCGGGCGTTGCTCGCGGTTGGCAGAGATCCACAGCCATCAGCAGTCCCTGGCTGGGGAACATCCGCCTTCATTCCTGACGTCCATTACCGGAGCACTACTCGAGCCCCAGCTTTAAGGGCTTCAGGAGCACATCCGGCACCACAGGAGCCTTATCCCCATGCAGCACAAATCCCTCCAGTTCGAAACCCTCTTCCATCCGAGGGACGTAATCAACCCGACTACCCTGAAGCCGAGGCTGTCAGGCAGGGTTCACAGGATATCAGATTCAGAGACCCACGGAGGGTAGAAGAAATCGCCGAGTCTATGGACCGAACAATTGCTTGAGAGGTGCCCAGAACCCTCCAGAGCAAGACGAGTTGGCCAGGCTGCTCGGAAGACTGGCCACCCCATTCACTCACACCATCATGTCAGAAGAAAGGCCCAGAAAGTTCGTGGTGCCCAAGTTCACCCTGTATGATGGGTCTGGAGATCCAGGAGATCATCTTCGCACTACCAGCATACGATGGCCCTTCACGGTGCCTCTGATGCTTTCATGTGCCGAACTTTCATCACCAGCTTAAAGGGAACTACTCTGAAGTGGTTCCACAACCTCCCTCCGAACTCAATTACCAGTTTCTATGAGCTCGGTAGACAGTTCTTGGACAGGTTTATGACCAGCAGAGGCTCAGAAGGGGACCAGAATTCCTGTTGAATGTCAAGCAGACTAAGGAGGAATCCCTCAGAGCCTATATTGCGCGCTTCAATGCCGAACTCACGGAGATCACTGACTGCAGCCCAAAATTCCTTGTAGCTGCCTTAACTGCTGGACTTGCCCATGGTGGCTTCAGAGACTCCTTGACAAAGAGCCTCTAGCCGACATGGCCGCATTAATGGATCGGGCCAGGAAGTATATCAACCTGGAAGAAGCCAACCGCACGTCCCAGAAAGGCAAAGATCAGACCCAGAGGGATAATCCGAAGAGGGAGGACCACAAGAAGGAGGACCACAGAAGAGACTCCAGCAAAAAGAGGGCCAGGAGCCCAGAAAAGAAACAGCACCCAGAGCTGTACAATTCCGGACCAAGGGAGTTCACTAACTTTACTCCTTTGACACTACACCGAACCAGGTACTCCGGCAGATTCGAGATCGGGAAAACCTGAGTGGCCGGAACCAATCAAAGGAGATCCGTCTTCGGGACCAAAGTAAGTATTGTAATTTCCATAAAGATCATGGACATACGACTAACTCATGCAGGACCTCCGATGAGATAGAACAACTTAAAGAGGGGCGCCTTCGGGAGTTCGTCAAGCAGACGAAGGCAGAACCCCCAAGAAGACAAGCCTCAACAACGGCCAGGCCAGAGGCAGAGCAGAGGGAAGGACGAAACGAGCCTCAGAGGCAGAACAATCATGTCATCTACATCCTCCATGCTGACTCCCCTATTACAGGAATGTCCAACAGGGCAAGAAAGAGATACGCTCGGGAGCCAGGGCTGCCCCGAACGTATTGCAGATCTCCAACATTGAAAAGAGGCTCAAGCCAGCACCGGAGATCCAATTCACCGAACAGGACCTAGCGGGGGTACACTGCCCTCACAGTGATGCCCTCGTCATCACTCTCAAAATCGCAACTTCGAGATCAGGAAGTCTTGGTCGATACTGGCAGTTCCGTCAACATACTATTCCATGAACCATTCAAACAGATGGGAATGGACCACGACGACATCAAGCCTACTACTGCCGTAATGGCAGCTTTTGATGGCAATCTCAGCACCCCTTTGGGAGAATCGACCTTCCTACTACTGTAGGAGAAGATGAAGGGAAAAAGACCACCATCTCGGAGTACATGGTGTTGAATATGAAATCTCCCTACAACGCCATAATCGGGAGACCTTGGTTGCACCAGATAGGGGCGGTCACCTCGACCCTCCATCAGTGTCTGAAGTATGTCCACAACCAGAGCGTTCACTCTGTCAAAGGGTGTCAGCCAACCTCCCGGGAGTGCCATGCTATTGCACTCAAGAAGAAGACCACCAAATAGCAATTACAGTACACTCGGGACTGTGCAGATCCGGTTCTCACCCACACTCCCGAGGTGGAAGGTTGCCCATCCAGCATTGAAGAGCCCCTGAGCCCAAGGGGACGAGACAGCCGAGCCAAACCCATTGGCGAACCCATCAAAGTGTTGGTCAGTACAGAATCAGAGGGGCGTTATTTGTACATCGGCCCAGACCTAACACACACCGAGCAGGAGAAGATAGTCAGGTTTTTGAAAGACAACCTCTCTATCTTTGCTTGGGAGACCAAAGACATGGAGGGAATAGATCCCAATCTTATAACTCACAAGCTGATGGTAGATCCAGATCACCCACCAGTTAGACAGAAGAGAAGACCGATTGCTCCTGAACGGCATCGGATTATAAATGAAGAAGTCCAGAGGCTGTTGGAAGCCAGGATGATACGAGAAGTGTTCTATCCCGAGTGGCTAGCCAACACCGTCTGGTCAAGAAGAAAAATGGCAAGTAGAGGGTCTGCGTTGATTATACAGACCTCAACAAGGCGTGCCCCAAAGACAGCTTTCCACTGCCAAGAATAGATCAGTTGGTTGACGCCACTGCGGGACACGAGCTCATGAGCTTCATGGATGCCTACTCTGGATACAACCAAATTCAGATGTACCCTCCAGACCAAGAGAAGACAGCCTTCATAACCGAACGAGGTCTCTACTGCTATAGAGTAATGCCCTTCGGTCTGAAGAACGCTGGAGCCACTTACCAACGATTGGTGAACAAGATGTTCAGCCCATTGCTCGGCAGTACCATGGAGGTATACATCGACGACATGCTAGTCAAAAGTCTGCAGAAAGGTAGTCACCTCCAGCACTTAGCCCAGACCTTCGATATCCTAAGACAGCACAAGATGAAGCTCAACCCTTCGAAATGTACCTTCAGGGTGACGAAGGGAAAATTCTTGGGGTACATTGTCTCTCAGAGGGGTATCGAAGCAGACCCCACTCAAATCCAAGCTCTGATTGGGTTAAAGTCTCCAAAAACCAGAAAAGACATTCAGGGCTGAATGGCAGAGTTGCGCACTAAGCAGATTCATCTCCAAATCCACTGATCGTTGCCTACCTTTCTTCAAAGCTCTGAAAGGCAACAAAGCTTTGCAGTGGACAAAGAATGCGAGAAAGCTTTTCATGAACTAAAGGAGTATCTAGCCTCTCCAGAACTTCTGTCAAAACCAGTACAGGGAGAAAAGCTACTTTTGTACCTTACAGTTTCTGAAAACGCGGTTAGCTCCGCATTAGTCAGACAGGACAGAGGGGTATAGAGGCCCATATTCTATGTCAGTAGGGCACTACTTGACACAGAAAAGAGATATCCAGAAGTGGAAAAGCTAGCCTTCGCCCTGGTCATATCAGCTCGAAAGCTTCGACCTTATTTCCAAGCCCATCCAATTGAAATCCCAATTACCTATCCTCTGAAGTCAATATTGAGGAAACCTGAGGTATCGGGAAGATTAGTGAAATGGTCTGTGGAGCTAGGGGAATTCGACATATCGTATGTACCTCGAAACTCCATCAAAGGGCAGGCTTTGGCTGATTTTGTTGCCGAGTTCACCCCCACTCCAAGACAAGGCACAACTCAACGAAACCTCAGGAACCTGGCTCTACATCGATGGATCATCAACTGATCAAGGCTCAGGGGTAGGCCTGGTATTACAGTCCCTGATGGATTCACATCAGAAAAAGTAGTCAGCCTGGGTTCAAAGCTTCCAACAATGAAGCAGAATATGAAGCCCTAATCTTAGGCATCAAATTGGCCTTGGAATGCGAGGCTCAGAACCTCAAAGTCTTCTCAGACTCCCAATTTGGTAAGCCAGTCCTGGGGAGTTCGCCATCAAAGATGATAGGATGCTCCGATACTCCGAACTGGTGAACCACTTGAAGCATTCCTTCCAGACATTCACTATCCAGAAAATTGAAAGAAGCCAGAACTGCAGAGCAGATGCTTTGGCTAACATGGCGTCCCGCCTAAAGTCTGAAGCAAACTCCACAATAAAAATCTCCTATCAGCCAGGATCTAGCATTGAGGAAGCCCAAATTGCTCAAATTGATGAACAGCCCCAGAACTGGATGACTCCAATCCTCCAGTACCTAGAGTCCGGGCTCCTCCCAGAAGACAAAAACAAAGCCAGGAGAATCCGAATCAGAGCGGCTCGGTACCTGATCCTGAACAACAAGCTTTACAGAAGGTCGTATTCTCAACCTCTGTTAAAATGCTTAGCTCCAGAAGAATCACAATATGTCCTGGCTGAAATACACGAGGGAATTTGCGGGAATCATAATGGGGGCAGAACTATAGCTCACCGAGCTCTGTCTCAGGGCTATTACTGGCCTAGCATGTTAAAGCAGGCTAAGGAGTATGTTCAGAAGTGCGACAAATGCCAAAGATTTGCCCCATATCAACATCAGCCTCATCACGAGCTCATCCCGATTCCTAGTCCTTGGCCCTTTGCTCAGTGGGGGATGGACATCGTGGGTCCATTACCAAAGGCACCTCCGAACAGGAAGTATCTCTTGGTGGCCATTGACTACTTCTTTAAATGGGCCGAAGCTGAACCTCTAACACATATCACAGAAAAGGAAGTTGAGAGCTTCACCTGGAAAAAATTATTTGTAGGTTCGGCATACCACGTGTGATTATCTCTGACAATGGGACACAATTCACTGGTAAAGGCTTCAAGAAATTCTGTGAAAATCTCAACATTAGGCAACACTTTGCCTCTCCAGGCCATCCACAAGCAAATGGGCAAGCAGAGGTCACCAACCGAACAATCCTTGACGGGTTAAAAAAAGGTTGGAACAGGCCAAAGGAAAGTGGGCAGAGGAACTCCCTGGAGTTCTTTGGGCCTACAGAACAACCAGAAGAACTCCCACCTCTGAAACTCCCTTCTCACTGCCTATGGTACAGAAGCAGTAATTCCGGTTGAGATCGGTATGCCAACCCTGAGGACTGAAGCCTTTGAGCAAGAATCCAATGATCAGCAGCTGATGGAAAACTTGGATTTGCTTGAAGAAAGAAGGGATCAAGCCAGCGTCAGGATGGAAGCCTATCAGAAGAATGGTCGACAAATCCAAGGTAGGACTCAAGACGGTCAGCTTTCAAGTCGGAGACTTAGTCTTAAGAAGAGTCTTTCAAAACACCAAGGATCCCTATGGGAAAACTGTCACCAAACTGGGAAGGCCCTACAAAGTAACGAAAGTTGTTAGGCCTACCACCTACTGGCTAGAAGACATGACTGGGAAGCCTATTCCTAGGCCATGGAACGTGGAACATTTACGGAAGTATTATCAATAGAGATGTTTCTTTCTTTTACTTCCATGGAATGTTCATCTTATAATGCACAGGCCTCCAGAGCCTGGTCCATAATGTACAAGTCTTACGTACTTGGTCCATTTAATGCACAGGCCTCTAGAGCCTGGTCCATAATGTACAAGTCTTAGCACTTGGTCCATCTTATAATGCACAGGCCTCCAGAGCCTGGTCCATAATGTACAAGTCTTACGTACTTGGTCCATCTTATAATGCACAGGCCTCTAGAGCCTGGTCCATAATGTACAAGTCTTAGCACTTGGTCCATCTTATAATGCACAGGCCTCTAGAGCCTGGTCCATAATGTACAAGTCTACTACTTGGTCCATTTATAATGCACAGGCCTCCAGAGCCTGGTCCATAATGTACAAGTCTAGTACTTGGTCCATCTATAATGCACAGGCCTCTAGAGCCTGGTCCATAATGTACAAGTCTTAGCACTTGGTCCATCTATAATGCACAGGCCTCCATGGTCCATAATGTACAAGTCTTAGCACTTGGTCCATCTTATAATGCACAGGCCTCTAGAGCTGGTCCATAATGTACAAGTCTTAGCACTTGGTCCATCTTATAATGCACAGGCCTCTAGAGCCTGGTCTATAATGTACAAGTCTTAGCACTTGGTCCATCTATAATGCACAGTCTCTAGAGCCTGGTCCATAATGTACAAGTCTTAGCACTTGGTCCATCTATAATGCACAGGCCTCTAGAGCCTGGTCCATAATGTACAAGTTTTAGGACTTGGTCCATCTATAATACACAAGTCTTAAGACTTAGTCCATCTATAATGCACAAGTCTCAGGACTTGATCCATTTATAATGCACAGGTCTCTTCAGTCTGGTCCATCTTTAATACACAGATTCTATGATCCAGTCCATCCAAAGACAAAAGTTCCGAACATCTACAAACTAAAGTTTCCTAGATTAGAACACCTCAGATCTGATACTTATATTATTTGGCTTATCTGTCAACAAGCAACAAGTACTATAGTACCAATCAGGTGTGAAATACTTTGATTCAAGCCTTCTACAAAGTTTCTTTGATCTATTCTTAGAACATTCATTTATCAGAAGTGCACGAGAAAGTGTTTTAACTACAGAAGAGCACATTCGAATACAAAGAACATCAGATCTGAGAAGAAGGAACTCAATTTTATTAATGATTCAGAAGATTTACATCAGTACAAGAAGACTGGAAACAGAACAAGTACACAAAAGGCTACAACAAAGACACAATTACATAGGCTATTACAGAAAGCTACTATATCACTACTATTTGCAGCATCACGGGTTTCTTCCTCGTATGATATAAGGGCACAGGATCCAACCTTCCATTACCGCCGTCGCCGGCTCCATTTGAAAGGAAGGAACGCTGAACCCCAATCTGCATCAAGGAGCGCCCAGGACATTTCATCATCGCTATCAATGATCTCAGTACCAATGGATGATGAGGGCTCTGGGCCTCAGGAGACTTTTCATTCTCCACCTTTGTAATCGGCATGACACCCCAGCAGATTGAAACAAGGGTCTCTGCCAAGTCACAAAGGGGAGGAGGCAGCCCACATTCATCTCCCTCAAAGCAGTTGTCACACCCCGGCCGATTTGAGCAAGGGTCTCTGCCAGAATACAGAGGGAAGGAAGCATCTCACCTTCGTCTTCATCACCGATGCTCCAAGCCTCGGTTGAATCAAGGAGGGCCCACCTCCCATCGGAGAAATCTCGACCGGATGCTAAGATGGACAAAAAGATCTTAGCCTCCTCTGATCCTTTCTTGGAGACTAAATCAAAAGGAAGGATAACTCTCGGCCACAGTTTAATCATTCCCAACTCAGATTGAAGATCGTCGATCATCTCCGAATAATGGCAGTTTTTGAAAACATCTAAAAACCTCTCCAATGAAACAGTCTGAGAGAAAAGTAAGAAAATGGGGCACAACCGTACACTCCTCTTCCACATATATAGGCCTTCGAGGCCCAAGAGCCACCCAGTTGAACCGTCGCAACGATTAGGCGAAAAGTTAGCTTCAAAATCCCAAACGACAGTGGTGCAATAAATGAGGCATTAAACCACCCTCTCGGGAGAAGCAAAAGGCAAAGCTACGCACGCAATATATAGATTTTTCAGTCTTATCCATGTATATGTAGACGTGACAGTTTCTCCAGGTCATTAACACCTGATGGGCCACGTGTACAATGAAGGTCCATCAACTTTGATGTACCTTGACCCTTGTCTTAAAAGATCTGGAGACAGAGGTTCTAATCAACCGAACTATAATCACAAGATATCCACTTATTGTTATAAGCCTCCGGATTCAGAACAGTCAGCTCTGAAATATTTCGAAAGAAGTCTTCAATTACTGAGCTATGGCAAGTAAAGCAGCTCGGAATACAACTACCTACAGAGGAAATCTGGTCTGGTATATACTAAGCTCCAGAGCAACGCTATTTGCAATAGTTACCACAATCAACTACGAGTTAAGACACTACAGAGCATAACTAAGGCCATGCACAACAAAGAAGTAAAAGCCTTAAGCAAAAGACTGTTCCA
>CM018046.1:5859930-6102430 GCA_008638375.1 Nyssa sinensis
CTAGAAAAGAAATTATAATATCATCAGAAATCTGGTTCAACCACAAAATTGAACAGTCTGCTGAAAAATTTTCCCCCCTTTCCTTTAAGACAGGATTTCTTTTCCTTCGAGACAGTAAATAACTAATATGGAACTTGTCAGACCATTAAGTTTCCCAGTAAACTTAGAGAGAGAGAGAGAGAGAGAGAAGAGAGAATTTGATCTTATAAAAACTTGGAAGTAACAAGATAGCATACCCAATCCATGTGCTAATTGTTCCAGAAGACTTGACAGCTATAGTTCTAGCCCTATGGAAATGAACAACAGATCCTTCAATAAGGCCTTCAACGAGGATATCCTCCACTCGGCAGATCTGAAGATACAAATGAATTTATCAACTGATAAAAGATTAGACAAACCTAACCTTTTTTTTATAAGTAAAGTTAGAAAAACCTAAATAAATAAATCTTAGCCATATCACTGCAATTTTTACTAAAGAAGTACCTGAAGAGTGAAGGACAGTGAAGAGTTCACATTACAATCTTCGGGCGGATGTAGTAGTTCAATAGGGCAATCTTGAAGTTCACAGTTCAGCGTCGGTGTCCTAACAAACACCAAAATATGAATATTTAGCATCGAAAAGATAACCATTAAGAGCAATCAGATCAAAAGACAAAACAACCAAACCCAAACTTACACAGCATCAGTTGTCGCATTCCTTAGAGGACCACGCAAAACAGATCCAGGTCCAGCCTTCATGTGGGAAGACCCACAAAACAAAGTAAATAAAAAATCATTCAATAGTGATATATTGTATAAAATAAAAACCAAAGCACACGTCATCCTCATCTTATGGATTGTGAGGATTCAAAACATTTTTCATCAATTCACCATTGACACAAGTCTCTTTTCTTCACATTGATATATGACGAAATTGGCCAATGGATGGACAGAACCATCGTTATGTGTTACTGCATCGAGACTATAAATAAAAGAATGACAGGCTGACAACAAAGTCAGACTTAATTGTAATAACAAGTATCTGTGATGATCGGCCAATGAAGGTCACTGTCATTGTCAAGAAAGGGAAACATTGGCTGTGTTAGACCATAAGATCAGGTCTCCTTAGCCCATGGTTAGATCAACAGATTCATGCTGGCCACATTTTGAAGGGAATTGAATCATACCAAGTTAAATGGGATAAACAATGGTTCGCAGAAGCAGATTTTTTAGGAGACAACTCATCAGATGACTAACGGAAATGGCAAAGATATTGACTGTGTTATCAACTGTTATTATCAAGAATAAAGTTCCGTTTTGCGATAAAAAAAAAAAACTGTTATTATCAAGAATATCCTATTTTAAGTGAACAAGAAGATAAGACTCAAAGTAACTGTGCAACTGAGGCAGACAAGTAATGAGTCATTGGAAGAGAACGAGGAGAAAGAAAAACAAAAGTGAGCCTTCGTTTTTGGAGAGAGAGAGAGAGAGAGCCAAAGAGATATTCTGAATCCAGCCAATATCAGATGAAAAAAGAAAAAAGAATTGTGTACAGAAAAATGCTCCAACGACTCCAACAAAAGAAAAATGAGAATTAAAAGACCATGTAAAAGCAGGTTTCGATCAACCAGCTTGATACAAAACCAGGCCAAGATGATATGATATTTAATTGACTCCAAACAAAGATAAGATGGGAAAAGAAAAGAAGCCAAGTATACTGCAACTATGCAGAATTACCACCACATTAAAAAAAAAAAAACAGAAGAAAAGAATGAAAAAAGCAAGGCCTGGTTGACCTGGACAGACCAAAAATAGGGCTACAAAACTAGACAAATTAATGCCTAGTGTACCATCAAATTTCTGAACCCTGGACAATCGATCAGCAGAAAGCAAATGACTTTAACATGTGTTAGCACCAAAGTAAGCATGCATCAATATTAAGCCTTATCCCCAGAAAGGAGAAAAAGGGGGCAGATATCCCCGATCTTATGACCACGGTCAAACTCTACTCTTTTCCAACGTTGAATGTTCGGAAGAAAAAGTTAGTGAACAAATCATCTTCATATGGAACCCCCATTTAAAGTCCAACCAAATTTATAATATGATATGCTCCATGTTAAAGATTAAACAATGTTCCTGAAGCAAAGCATGTGAAACTCTTTAAATATATGAGAAGGATCTGACACTGTCAATCAGACTTAAACAGGACTTAAAGCAATAGAATGTGACTCCACATCCTAGACTATTAACACTTCAAGATCATACCAGTGCTCATAATGCAATGGTTAAGTCCATGTAGCATTTCAACGGAAATCGAAAGAGCTGTTCATAAATTTCAGGACATAATTCTCATATACAGCTTAAACTAGAAACTGAATAAGCATATACAAGCACAAATATGGAAAGGATGAAAAGATATAAAGAGAAGATCCATATTAAGCCAGCTCAACTCAAAAATAAATAAGTAAATAAATAAATAAAATTTGAATTGCTGTATAACTACAACCTATATTAAAATATGCTCACAAACCTTTAAAGACTATTAATAATGAATAATTATAAAGAAACATCCACTTACGTTGATACTATAGAACAGTGATAAAACCAGACGTTGTGCTTCAATACAATCTCCTGGTCCTGATAAATTTAATAAACCTTGTCCGTGAACTCCTAGATTTGCATTAGAATGTATGACAGATGATTCCTGGGAAAGAAAAATAGCAAAGTAAGCCATATATAAATGCCTCGTGAGAAACAAAACTATAGAAATTAGTAAATGCATAATTGATACAACACCTTGAGAACAATTAGATTGCTAGCCTCAAGCCAGGATGTCTCCACATTTGCATCTCCACTGCCATCTATAAGCATTGTTGAATTCCACATCAAAAACATTTTCACAGATATACGCAGAGCTCCATAAACCTGAAATGATTGATCTCAGTGACAGCATATAATTACTACACACTGAAATTCAAAGGGGAGGGGTGCGTGGGAAGAAGAAGCATCAAACTCTGAACTGCATCACACCAAGAAGACTTACAATGCAGTGTCTGCATCAAGGCACGCTATAAGTAGTATCATTATGAATATTTTGATTTAGACAGCTTGTGTGATCGAAGGAATAAAGAAAAATGTTACTAGAGAAACTTCAGAGAATGAGAATGAGAATGAATAAAATTATAAACTAAAGGACCAGAAAACAAATGACAAAATTGATAAACAGAGCAGCGAAAAAGCAAGCAAGCAAGGTTATTGTTGCAAATATTGATTGTAAATATTGACTTAATTTGTAGTTTAACTTAGGCATTAGATTGATTGAATTGATTGATTGATTGATGATTGATTGATTGATTGACTGATTGATTAATTGACTGTAAGAATTAATTTAGGATAGTTTCTTATTTACTTGTAAGCTGTGACTATAAATATTGACCTCCTAGAGAGAAGAATATATTTTTTTCATTCTCTAAAATACCTTCAACATGGTATCAGAGCAGGTTTTATAAATCATAGCTTCTCTTTCCGGTCCTCTCCTTCTTGGTGCCTCTCGTCTCCCTCGGCCCTTCTCGGCAGAGCCTCTTGGCTCCTTTGGCACCTCTCGACCTCTTTGGCCCAACCTCGTCACCCTCGACAGAGCCTCTCAACTCCCTCAGCTCAACCAATCTCGGCCAACTTCTCTTTCTTCCCAAATCTTTGCTCTTAACAACTTCTTTGTCCTATCATGGCTGATAAGTTGGACATCAAAGACAACAAAGAGTATAATTCTATTCTTCAGCGTGCCAATGCCTCTTCTACATCCACAGCCAAGTTGGTCTCTTCAGGTAACACGTCTTCATTCTTCTTCAATACTTCTTGGATTCTTGATTCTGGGACGTCTGATCATATGACAGGTAACTTGTCTCTTCTTTCTAATATTTGTCGTCCTTCTTCTCACTCCTTTGTCATTATTGCTAATGGGACTAAAACTTGTGTTCAAGGAATTGGTAGTGTTTACACTTCTGATCTCACTTTTCCATGTTTTATACATACCCTAATTTTCTTTCAATTTGCTGTCTATTCGTAAACTTAGCCAGTCCTTCAACTGTTCACTGACCTTCTATCCCTCTTATTGCGAATTTCAAGATCTAAAGATGAAGAGGATGATTGGTGGGGGATATAAGAAGAATGGACTCTATTACCTTCATCTAGTCAATCAATTTCTTCTGCTCTAAATTCCATTGTTTCTTCTTACTAATGGCACTGTCGCCTTATACACCCATCTTCTGCAAATCTTCGTCAATTAGTTCCTACGTTATCTAATTTTTCTAGTTTTAATTGTGAGACATGTGGACTTAGTAAGCATCATAGAGTTTCGTTTCATCTATGTGTTGACACCCCTTGTTTCCAATCTTTTGCACTAGTTCATTCTGATATTTGGGGACCATCTCGGACCACTGGTTTATGTGGTTCTCGATATTTTGTTACTTTTATTGATGATCATTCTCGTTTGACATGAGTATATGTGCTTAAAAATCATTCTCAATTGTTCAATGCTTTTCAATCCTTTTATGCTGAAATTTCTAATCAATTAAATGCCAAATTGTTAGCTTTTCGAACTGATAATGCTTAAGAGTATAAAGACAATCATTTTAAACAATTTATCGAGTCCAAAGGCATTATACACCAAACATCCTGTGTCATCACCCCCTAACAAAATGAAATTGTCGAAAGAAAGATGCCTTTGGACTCGATCATTTTAAACAATTTATCGAGTCCAAAGGCATTACTCACGCACACAGAAAGGTTACAGGTACTACAATCCTATCTTATGTAAGCATTTTATCAGTGTTGATGTCACTTTTTTTTAGATTATTTCCGATTATTCTCCAGAAGGAAGTCAATTGAAGGCACCATTATTTCCTAACCTTGTTTTACCTTACTAGTGCTCCTACTCGCCCTCCTATTTCTCAAGTGTATGTTAGTCGTCAACAAGCTACAGCTCCAGTCACTCTTCCTGCTGGACCTTCTCTCTCACATCCTCCACCTACCTCGTCACCTGTCGATCCATCTCATTCTTCTGCCTCTAATCTTGATCTGTCCATTGCAGTTCGTAAAGGTACACATACTTGCACTGCTCATCTCATCTCTAACTTTATCTCTTATGATCATTTATCCTCTTCCTTTCAAGCTTTCTCTCTGACCCTATTATCTCTCTTTGTTCCTAAATCCTACAAGGAAGCTCTTTCCACCCTGGTTGGCTGACCGCAATGGAAGAGGAAATGCATGCTTTGGAATTAAATCGTACTTGGGCCCTTGTTCCTAAACCTGCTTGTGCTAAAATTGTTGGTTGTCGTTGGGTCTTCACAATCAAGCAAAATCCTGATGGTACTGTTGATCGGCTGAAGGTTCTCCTTATGGCCAAAGGTTTTACCCAAACCTATGGCATTGATTACACCGAGACCTTCCCTCTGTTGCCAAATTGAATTATGTTCGGGTTATCATATCTCTTGCTACGAATCTCGATTGGCCTCTTCATTAGCTCGATGTCAAAAATGCGTTCCCACATGGTGATCTTGCTGAGACTGTGTATATGGCTCAGCTACCTGGTTTTGAGTCCAAGGGAGAGTATGTTTGTCATCTTCATAAATCTATTTATGGACTCAAACAGTCTCCCCGAGCTTTGTTTGATAAATTCAGTAAGGTAGTAGTTTCTCATGGTATGACTTGGAGCCAAGCTGATCAATCGAAATTCTTTAAGAAGACGCAAAGAGGTATCATGATTCTAGATGTCTACGTAGATAATACTGTGATCACCGGCAGTGATAAGGCAAGTATTCAAACATTGATTCGTCATCTTTGTTCCATCTTTCTTACCAAAGATCTTGGAAAGGTTCGTTATTTCCTTGGTATTGAGGTCGCAAGATCAAAAGCAGGGATCAGTTTGTTAGAGGAAGTACACTCTTGATATTTTGAAAGTGACAGGTTATCTTGGCTTCAAACCTGTAGCTACACCCATGAAAACCAATCTAAAGTTGATGCCAGATGAGGGTGATTTGGTTGAGGATCCGAGATGTATCGAAAACTCGTGAGTAAGCTCATTTACCTAACCATTACTCGACCTGACATCTCCTATGCCGTTAGTGTTGAGTAAATTTATGACTAGTCCTCGAGTTCCACTAGTTATTGTACTTTCTTAGGGGATAATCTCGTGACTTGAAAAAGCAAGAAGCAGTCGGTTGTGGCACGTTCTAGTGCTTAGCCGAGTATCGAGCAATGGCACATACTACTTGTGAGTTGACTTGGTTAAGAACGCTTGTGCAAGAATTTGATATTCCAGTACGTGGTCTAACACCTCTCCATTGTGACAATCAAGCGATGATTCATATTGCCAACAATCCAGTCTTTCACGAATACCAAACATATTGAAGTTGATTGTCACTTCATTCGATCTAAAGTAAAGTCTAAAGAAATCACCACTCTGTTTGTTCCTTCTGGTAGTCAACTTGCCGACATCTTTACCAAAGACTGTCATCGACTCTATTTGTAGCAAGCTTAGAGTTATAGATATATACTCTCCCGCTTGAGGAGGAGTGTTGTAAATATTGATTGTAAATATTGACTTAATCTGTAGCTTAATTTAGGCATTAGATTGATTGTATGAATTGATTAATTGATTGATTGTAGGAATTAATTTATGATAGTTTTCTTATTTACTTGTAAGTTGTAATTATAAATATGGACCTCCTAGAGAGAAGAATATATTGTTCATTCTCTAAAATACCTTCGACAGTTATGAATCTTATGATTAAATAATCCTGCAATCATGAGAAATTATGACTAAATAATCCTATCTTAGAAATTTCAAACCTACACACTCAATAATACTATTACAATATTGAAAGGCAAAGCCAGCTCAAAATTTTCCCCCCAGATTTAGCCCCTCTTCTGATTACTTTTCTTCATTAGTTAATTAGGGACTGGATTTCTTTCAGTAACATCTGCTGTATTATTCCTATAACTAATGAGGGTAAAACCAGCTCATTTTTTCCCAGATATAGCCCCTCTTCTGATTACTATTCTTCATTAGATAATTAGACACTGGATCTCTTTCACTACCACCTGCTTCTAAATAACTGTTCTCAATGAATAATTAAATAATTGAAAGCTGAGGAAGAAATTAGGTCATTCTATTATTTGAATTGCTAAGGGATACATTCCAAAAAAGGAAAGAAAGAAAGAAACAATTCCTACAATTCCAACTTCACTTCTCAACTAATTAATTGTTGGTGTGGCTGCTCCCAAGTGGACTAGAACAAGCAATATACAGGAAACATTAGCATCTGGTCATGTATTTAAAAAACAAAATAGTCAGGACACACTTAAATAGCACTCATTAGTTCAGAGAGACAGGAGGTTTCAAAGGGTGGTAGCCCTCTCTGTAAGAAAATGATCCCGAAATTGGATCATAGACAGAGCCAATGAATTCAAATGAGCCAAAGATCCAAAAAATAAAAGGTCCCCTATAGTAGATCAAGTACACCAATAATGACCCTAATCATGAGTGTTTCAACAAACTGATTTGTGAAATTTGCAAGAAGCTCTTTTAAAAGTTTTAAATATATAAAAGAACAAGGTCGAGGTAGAGCTGCTGAGATTATCAAATTATGATCGACTGAGGACCATAATCTGTTTCCAAAGCTATCAAGAAAACAGTGCCCCACAGAACTTCAATTATGTGAATGGAGCTACCCATCTCTAGAATATACATTCAAATAATAAAGATCCAGCACAATAACATTTATTCCACAATAACACATAATGCACATACAATTTGTAAGGTTGTGTGCTTGAAGAGAGAGAAAAAGAAGGGGGAGAAGGAGAGGGAGAGGGAGAGAAGGATGCAATTAAGGAGATATGATAGAATTCTTCTAGAGTGAGGAGCATCATATATACACAGATTTGTTCAAATGAACCACATGAATACATCAAATTATATACTGATAAAAAAAAAAAAAGAATACAGCAAATTATCTGAGAGCAATCACTTAAAGGTAGGATGATCAAATTATATACTGATAAAAAAAAAGAATACATCAAATTATATGAGAACAATCACTTAAAGGTAAACATCTTCAAAAGGATGACATATAGGGTTCACAAGGAAGCCAGGAATTAAACAGGGAAATGTATAAAATCACTTGCCTTTATTGTAGATTCACTCATTAAGAGCTCTTCGCAATAACTCAATTCTGATAAAGCATAATGTGCTAGCCCAAAGCTCAACTCACCACCACAAAGAGACTAATCTGTCCTTGGACCTAAATGATGTGTCATAGAGATGGCTGTATTAGATCCTCATATGTAACATAACTCATCTCCAGGGGGGAAATACAGAATGTACATCTACTTTAAAACAGCAAAGCAGTTTCAACAAAAAAATATAAAGCGGAAGCCACAGCAGAATGCATCTGAGAGATGCTTAGGGTGGCATCTAGTGGGAGCTTCTTCAAGTATTAAAATTGCATCTAGAACAGTGAAAGTGCAAAGCTCTCAAAGATGGCGTTTTGCACAGTCAAATACCATATAGTAGAGAGAAGTTATCAGAATCGGTCCAAACATCAACCCAACAAGGCTGGCAGTTCACTGGTTCACCAATTCAACTCTCGGTCAGCCAGTTGAACCATTGATTATAAACATAAATTCAATTTAGGTAGGTCCTCGAAATTTTCATATATAGAACACTCATCAAAACAATATATATATATATATATTCAACTATAAAAGAAAAATTTATATAAATATTAAATTTAGTAAAGTTGAAATATACAAAAGATGCAAACTTAGTTTGTGAAGATAAAAATGAGGATAAGATAGTATATTTCCAAAAAGAGGAGAATAGAGAAGAGTGAGTTAATTCTCATCTATATCCCCTTTCATGCTACATCATTAAATATCCAGAAATTACAAAAGCAGCATTTTTCAAATATAAATACCTAAATATTCCGACACTCCCCCTCAACTTGGAGTTTATATATCTGATATCTCTTATGCCCAACTTGCATATAATTGAATGGAAAACCCTACTACTAATCCCTTTTAGTAAATACACCAGCTAGTTGATCTTTTGATTTCACAAAGGGAGTGCAAATCATGCCTTCTTTAGCTTTTCTTTAACAATATGTCTGTCAATTTCGCTCTGATTTGTTCGATCATGTTCTAGGTTTTAAATAATGGTCGTGGTGACACGAACACGGGGTTGTGTGAGGTGTACAGGTAACATAACGGACATGGCTTCTGAGAGCATGAATTTTTTTTCATCACACAATACCCCAAAATTGTACCAATACGCATGTTTTAATCACAAAATCATTTTGTTTTGGGGGTTTTAGTGTGATGAATTTTAAGAAATTTATAAAGATACTTTTATATGACCAATGACTATCATATTGAATTTATGTCGCTGGCAACAATAGAAGTATCCTAATTGTTAACTTTACTACTTTCATGTGTTTAATTACAGTTACCATGAAAAATTAACAAACAACCAGTTAGAAATTATTAAAATAAATAAATTATCATATACAAAAATAATAATAATAAATTCAACATTCAAATTTAGTATTATTTTATAAAAAATAAAATTATAAGTAGATCAATTGGTCATTGACATGGCAAATAGACATAAACCAATTCTGACATTAACAATGATTTTTAATAGTACACAAACAAATACACATAAATTATCGATTAATCATTTTTCATAATTTATTGTTGGTAATCACTTAAATATAAAATTGCACAATTAAGTACCATATTTGATCATATACATTTTAATCATGTTTGGACTAACTACTTTTCCCAAAAAAAAAATTCCAAGAAAATGATCTTTCATTCATTATTTTTGGTTAGTGGGGAAAAGGATATTGCATTTTTTAATTATAAAAAAAAATATTACATTTTTCATTTAAAAATATAGTAGTAAATTGTTTTGTTCTTATATCTTGATTTGTAAAAGTAAAAAATAGTAGTAAACATGAACTTTCTAGAAGGTCCTTGCTGTTGAGAGCTTAATATACATTGTTAGCCCATCTCTAACAGCTTAAGCTTTTAGAGCAACTGGTAATTTAACATGATATCAGAGCCTTGGTTGTGAGAGGTCCTGCATTCAAGTCTCTTTGTTTGCATTTATTCCCTATTTGCATTTACATTCTTTTCTACTTCACATTTGTCTTTGATTTCTTAGCCTCTCCACATGTGAGTCTGGGGTCGCACGTGAAGAGGAGTGTTGAGAGCTTGATATACATTGTTAGACCATTCTCTAATAACTTAAGCTTTTAGAGCAACTGGTGATCTAACACTCACGTCCTGACTAGTCAAAAAGGGAAAACAGGGAAAAGAAAGTACACCATGGGGACGGGAGTCACGGGACTCTCCAGAAGGGTCTGAATGGCTGAATCTAATTGGTTAAAAGAAAAAAAAAATAGCATGTAAGAAAAGAGAAGATCATTGGGAGTCTGGGACTTAGGGACTCTCAAGAAGTTCAAGTCTCTTAACTTTTCAAAAGAAAAAAAAAAATAGAAAAGAAGAAGACTGCCGAGAACCTCCATAGATTATAGCGATGATGCCGGGAACACACCTCAATAGATCTCTCAGTTTCTCTACTTTATTTCTCTCCTTAATTATTGTTGAACAAAAAGGGAAGAATGCAAGCAAATCTCCATAAATCTAAATTCTGAGAAGAGTAACTGTACAGAAGCATAGATTCCAGTCTCCCGCAGCCACGACCATACCACCGCACCAGTGAGTCTTGACTCTTGAGTTCCTCTCCAGACTTCAATTTCCCCCCTCTTTTTCTTCAATTAGAGTCCTTTGTTTGTGTTATTTACTTTCCGTATAAAGCTCCTCTAAAAATTTGAAAAAAGAAACAAAATTTTAGATGGATTCTCTATGGTATAAGGGCGTTACCGTGCTGTAACGGCCAATTTCACAGGCATACTGGGGGTGTTTACAGTACAGAAAAGGCGCTACATCTGTGAAATTCAGTCTCCCCCGCTATAACAAGGTGTAGCATGGTCGGGACTTGGCAATATCGTTACAATACCGTAATGGCGCTATTTCAAACACAGTACCATGTTGCAAACTGTTAATAGAAGACTTCTCGTCACAATATAAATCGCCATAGATCTGCTACAGTCAAATCCAAGATCTTTTAAAAATGTTCAGAGTGAAGCTCACAAACTCCATGCACCATAGCCACTTTTCCTTTACCAATTGTTAACTGAACTACCACTCTTTACGCACACCCTCAACTTGTTTCCCATATTGGGCTCCTAAGACGAAAGACCCATAATGAGGCTATTGGCCCTACACTCCAAAACTCCTTAGGCCTCTGGAAATATTAGCATAGGTGGAAATCTCTAAGTTGTGCCATCTCGCCACCTTCTTCAGCAAACGCCAAACACCCCCTCCTTCCACATGCACACTTTTTTTTTTGCAAGTATTATAGAAGGTGCCCAGTGGGGGGAAAACCCATATGAAGAAGATGTAATTAGTTACACAGGTCTCAAAGACCCCAAAAAATCAACTAAGGAGAAAGCATTTACACGGAAAGCCTCCTCAGTCCAAAAACAAAAAAACAAAGGAAACTATCTTTGAACAAAAAAATGAGCTGCTCTTCCCCATCAAAAATACGCCTATTCATTTCCTTCCATAGACACCACATGAGACAAGTGGGTGTTAATCTCCAACTTTTCTTTGCATTCTTTCTACTTCTGCTTCCTGCCCATACAAACATCAAATCTTTAACTAACTTTGGCATTACCCAAGACATGCCAAACACTGAAAGAACAAGATTCCAACCATCTCTGGCCACTGGACAATGAAGAATGATATGATCTACAGATTCGGCATCTTTTTTACACATACTACATTTGTTTGCCAATACAAATCCTCGCTTTTGCGAGTTTTCCGTTGTTAGAATAGCCTTCCACGAGGCCTCCCACACAAAAAAAGATTGCTCTCATGGGAGACTCAGACTTCCAAATGATTGACCATGGAAAGTTCACCCCCTCTGTACCTTGAAGCTCCTTGTAGAAAGATTTCACTGTGAATTTCCTTCCTAGTGGCTTCCAAATCAATCTATCAGCCTCCCCCGCATTGGGCCGAAATTTCTGAACAAAAAAGAAGGAATCACCCCACTTCCTCTACTTCCCAATCCCTAAAATCTCTTCTAAAGATGGAGCTCCATACAAGGTTTCCCCCACTTTGCGAGTAACAATCCCACACCCAAGCATCTTTATCCCTAGCCAACCCAAACAACATAGGAAACCCTCACCATCAAGCATTCGTCCCCACACCACAAATCCCTCCAAAAACTAACTCGGGCTCCCTCACCCACCTTATGAACCTTACATTTCCCCAAACTCCCCTCATCCCCCTTCAAATGCCTCCCCACAAGCTGCAACCCCAGACTCCCTCCACTCCCCACGATCTCCATTCTCACCCTCCCTCCTCACACCCCGCATTTACAAGCTATAATTTCCCCGCCATATCTCCTTGCCCCAAATCTCCAAAGCACTTCCCAAAGAAGAGCTTCGTTGAACATTTTCAAATCTTTCACCCCCTCCCCCCCCCCCAAAAAAAAAAAAAAAAAGAAAAAGGCCTCTTGACCCTATCCCACCCAACTAATGGAATTTCCTAGAAACATCATCACTGCCCCACAAAAACTCCCTTTGACTCCTTTCAAGTTCATACACACCTATTAGGCATGGGGACACAAAGACATGAATAAATGGGAAGTTACTCAAATTACTCAAAATACTCTTCAGCGACCTTAGTCTCCCTCCTTTAGAAAAGAGTTCACTCTTCCATCCTGCCAAACGTTTCTGAAATCTCTCTACCACTGGGTCCCAAATGGCACAGAATCTCACTAGAAGCCCCAAGAGGTAACCCAAATATATCGAAGGGAAGGTTCCCACTTTGCACCCTAGTGTAGCCCTAAGAGCACGAACATGGGACCCGATTATGACCTGACATAACACGGACACGAGCAAGGAACACGTTGAAAAGATGTACTTTTTATTTTTTTTATATGACCAAATAATAAAAAAAACTTAACATTATTTCAATTAAAATAGCTTAAAAATACACAAATCACAAAAATATTATTAAGGTACTAAAATAACAAAGTCATTAAAAAATTTAAGAATTTCTTCATTTAATCATCAACATCCATGATTCAAGTTACAAACAATTTACTAACTACTACATAGAACATATACGCACATATTAAGCACAATTTTGGGAAGGTATGGATGAATTAATTCAAAGCATACCTGTAAGTGAAAAGATAATTGTGGCAGGTGACTTTAATGGACATGTAAAAAAGATCGTATAGGATATGAGTTGGTACATGGGGGTTATGGATTTGGAGATAGGTATGATGGTGGGAAGACAATACTAGAATTTGCAAACTGGGTATGATTTTATGATTACAAATACATACTTTAAAAAGAGAGATGAAAATTTAATCACTTTTAAAAATGGAGCAAATAAAAGCAAAATAGACTTTTTTCTAATTAGAAGAATAGATCGACTATTATGTAAAGACTGTAAAATTATTCCTAGAGAAAGCCTAACCACACAACATAGATTGAAGGTTTTAGACATATATATTAAAAGACGCATACAAAATACTAAAGATATTAAAAAACCAAGAATTAGATAATGGAATTTAAAAGAAAAGAAAATAGAGAAATTTAAAAGTAAGATGCTAAAAGAAACTCCATGAAACCTAGATGACTAAACTAATGTCATGTGGAATGAAATGACAACATGCATTAAAAGAATAGCAAAATAAGTTGTTGGGGAATCAAAAAGAATAGGACCACCATGTAAAGAAACTTGGTGGTGGAGTGAGGAAGTCCAAAAGGTAGTAAAGATAAAAAAAAGAATGTTTTTAAAACTTGGCAAAAAACTAGAAATAAAACAAAGTTGGGAAGTATATAAAAATTGAAGGAATGAAGTAAAGAAAGTCGTAAGAGAGGCAAAAGATAAGGCATATGATTATTTTTATACTAAATTGGAACAAAAGATGGAGAGAAGAACATATACAAACTTGCAAAAAAAAAGAGATAAGAAAACCAAAGATTTCAATAACATTAAATGCGTAAAGAGTGAAGATTCCAGAGTGTTGATGAATAATGACAAAATTAAAGATAGATGGAAAATTTATTTTGAGAAGCTATTAAATGAAAATCATATAGAAAATTTAAGTGTGGAGGACTCTTTAGTAATAGAGAAAATATATTTTTCCGTAGGATTAGAAGGTCTAAGGTCAAAAACGCTTTGATAAAAATGAAAATTGGTAGGGCTTTAGGACCAAATGGTATTCCTATTGAGATTTGGAGGCATTTAAGGGTGGTAGGCGTGTCTTGGCTAACAAAGTTATTTAATAAAATCATAATAACTAAGAAAATGTCCGATGAGTGGAGGAAAAGTATTTTAGTACCTATATATAAAAATAGCGGGGATATCCAAAACTGTACAAATTATCCTAACATTAAATTAATGAGTCGTACTATGAAACTTTGGGAGAGAGCGATAGAACACCAATTAAGACATGAGACAACTGCATCAGAGAATCAATTTGGATTTATACCAAGAAGATCAACAATGGAAGCTACCTACTTATTAAGAAGAATTATGAGGAGATATAAAGAAAAAAGGAAAGATCTTCACATGATATTCATCGATTTGGAGAAAAACCTAGGATAGCGTTCCCTAAGATCTAATATGGTGGGTTTTAGAAAAAAAAGGAATTACAAAACGATACATCGAAACAATAAAAGACATGTATGGTGGGACGGTCACTATTGTGAGGACAATTGTTGGAGAAACAAGTGAATTTCCGTTCACAGTTGGCCTACATCAAAGGTCAACATTAAGCTAGTTCCTTTTTGCTTTAATAATGGATGAGCTGACGAGGCATATACAGGATGACGTTCCATGGTGTATACTTTTTGCTAATGATATTGTCTTAATTGATGAAACTAAAAAAGGGATAAATGACAAATTAGAGATTTGGAGAGAAGCTCTAGAATCAAAAGAATTCAAGATAAGTAGGACAAAAATTGAATATCTTGAGTGTAATTTTAGTAAAACTAGTAATATAAATGGGGATGTAGTGAAAATTGAAAATCAAAAATTAATAAAAAATGAAAAATTTCGTTACCCTAGGTTCACTTATTCATCAAGAGAGAAATTTGAGATAATGTTACGCACAAAATTAAAATAACATGGGTCAAGTGGAGAAGTGTGTCTAGGGCATTATGTGATTAGCGTATAACTTTAAAATTGAAAAATAAATTTTATAGAATAGCTATTAGGCCAGCCATGTTGTATGAAACAGAATGTTGAGCAGTTAGGAAACAACATTTTAATAAGATAAGGGTAGTCAAAATGAGGATGTTAAAATGGATGTGCGGTAAGACAAGAAGTAATAGAATTAGGAATGAACATATTCGTGAAATGGTAGAAGTAGCACCTATAGGAGATAAAATGAGAGAACAACGGCTAAGGTGGTATAGTCATGTAAACGAAGACCAATAAATGCACCAGTAAGGAATAGCAATAGTGTTAGGGTCATGCTAAAGGGCGAGGGCCACCTAAATTAACTTTAGTAGAAGTAGTTAAAAAAGATATGATAATGGGTGGTTTTGACGGAAGGAATGACCTTAAATAGAAAAGAATGGCGAGATAGGATTCATGTAGCCAATCCCAAGCAATTGGGATAAAGCTTTGTTGAGTTGAGTTGAGTACTACATAGAACATATATAGGTATATATATAACTAAAAAAAAACAGAGAAGAGGAGAAAAAAAAGAGAAAATTTCTTCTTCTTTTTTTTGATAGGTGAAAAAAGGGAGAAGAATTAAAAAAAAAAAAAAAAAACCAAAGCAAAACAAAAAACATGTCCATAAATTATCCAAAATGTATCTGGAATTCATATATATATATATATATATATATATATATATATATATATTTGCATCTCCAGCACGTGTCTGGGACGTATCCGAACTTGTCGTGTCCGACACGGATTGAAGCCCATACTCTAAGCCATCCTCTCCAAGCCCATGTCTCACTCAACCTATCTCTTGGACCCAGTTGTTGCGGCCCACCCCTCAGCTCTAAAAGGCCCAATGTCTGTCCAGATGTCAAGTATTAGACCTAGAGGGGGGGGTGAATAGGTCTAGTTGACAAATTAAAATTATGTTGGCCAATTTTGAATTTGCTTCAAGGAGAATTAGATTAAAACTTCACCTATGTGAGGATTAATGTTCTAGTGGGTGCAATCAAATTCAGTGGCATGCAATGATTAACTACAATAACAATAAATAAAGCAATATTAAAAGATAAAGACAGTGCACCAAATTTGTTGATGAGGAAACTGCCACAGATCAACTGTATCTCCTTTAGAGAACTCCAGGGCACTGACCCAGATGTGAATCCACTAGATGAGGTTTGATGATTACGGACTTTGTACCAACACTAATTTAGTTCCTCAAGTCTTGTTGACAATTTGAATCTTCTCAAACTCGAATCTTCAAGTACCTTCAAGTGAATCCGCCACTTCGAAATCCATGAACGGCAAACCACAACACAATTGCAAACTCCACGCAATCTTGAACTCCGCCAATTGCACAAACTAGAACACCACAAGCTTGTATACCAAGAACGACGTGTAGATTATGATTCAAGGTTCTTGTGCAATGGATTTGATCTATTTGAACATGATATGCATATAGAAAACCTTTTGGAAACAATATTGAAACAATATTGAAGCAACCAAAAGCTCTGGACCAAAAAGCAAATCAAACCCTTTTTATATGAAGGGTTTTTAAAACCCAAAAACACAATTACAATCGAAATAGGAAACTGCTTGTCGCGACATTCGTTCAAACGAATGGAATTTTCGTTCGCACAAATTAAAATTTGTTCAAACCAATGTTACTTGAAACGTGGATCGTTATGGTATGGGGAACGGAAACGGAAACGTAGATCGTCACTCGTTATAAAACATGGTACGTTAGGGATAGGCTTCTTTAGATCGCTTTGTTGAAACAAAATACATTTATTTTGAACGTTATATACTTTTTTATTGTATTTATAATAATATTGGTAAGTATATATAAACACCAAAAAGATTTCAACGAATCCAAATCGTTATAAAATAAAATTTCAATGATGTGTGTGTATTTCGTATGATTTTCTTGGAACTTTTGATATTTTAGATTGGAACGCTAAATCTTACGTTCCAAATCGCTAATGATCTATGTTTTGGATCGTGGGATCCCAATTTGCAATTCGCTAGGGGAGGAGTGAATTGTGGTAACCATGGTTCAAACAAACATCGAACAAACAAGCTACTAGTTGGTGTGAACCAACATCGAACGAATAAGCTTTCGGAAATTTTGTTCAAACCAATGTTACCTGGAACGTGGATCATTACAGTACGAGGAACAGGAACGTAAATCGTCATTTGTTATAAAACATGATACGTTAGGAGTAGGCTTCTTTGGATCGCTTTGTTGGAATGAAATACGTTAATTTGAAACGTGATATGCTTTTTGATTGTATTTGTAATAATATTGGTATGTAAATATATACAACAAAAAGATTTCGACGAATCTAAACCATTATAAATTAAAATTCCAATGATGTGTGTGTATTTTGTATGATTTTTATGAGACTTTTGATATTTAGATTGGAACATTAAATCTTGCGTTCCAAATCGCTAATGATCCATGTTTTGGATAATGCGATCCTAATTCGCAATTCGCTAGAGGAGGAGTGAATGGAGGTTACCATGGTTCAAAGCAAGATTGAACGAATATTTCATCATGAATATACGTTGAGCTCACTGGAATATTCGTGATAACGAACTTTGGGTTCGTTCGAACAAATCCTACAAAAACCCTAAATGAATTTCTAGTAACAATGAAATATAATAGCCCATGATATCAAAATCAATTTTCTTTTTAATCAAGACCAATTAAGCTATTATTATTCATTGACAATCACACAACAACACTACAATGGGAAAATGACAAAATCATTTTAATGCATGCAAGTGTGTGTGTAATAGATCAAATCAAAATGTAACCAACCACTCACCGTAGCTTACCATTGTGATCACCAATTGCGCTAATTCTAAACATGATGCTTCTTTGACAAGAGTGAACACAAGACTTGAGAACACTAAACTCGGATTGGTAACATTACAACTTAATGACGGTTTTGTCATCACGGATTAGCCAACAACAAATGTCAATGGACCTAACAAGCTCATCTCACTCTGTGTGTCTCCCCATTTGAAATTTGAATCCATCTGAACTATGTGCCCCTCCAAATGTCCCACTCTAAGCGCCTCTCACTCTAAACCTGAAAGAATCTATCCCCTCCTTCCCTCACGCACTTTAGGAGCGTGTGTTTCCACAGCCTTATCCTTGTTTTCTCCGGCAACTGTCCGACCAAGTTCACTGTTGCCACGAACTGAGAACAACCCCTGCATCCCACCAGTCCAAGAAGACAAAGAGTCCCATCGATAATCCACTCCCTACTCCTCCAAATTTTGATCACTTCCTCCTTAGATGGAAACTCAAACAGGAGCAGGGAACCATGCATGTCAATCACCCTGACCCCTATCAAATCCACCACCAACGGTCAACCAATGGTTGTGCCTTGCTCCTCTCCAGCACTGGATCATTCATGAAGCCCACTGTTTCTACAAGGCATCTTTGCATAAACTCTATTCTCTCCTTACATGAGTTCCATTCAACCTCTATGTCACTCCAGGATTGATTGTTTGCTTTCTTTACTACCAAATATCCTTTTGGCAACTCTTTGATTTCCGCAAAAAAAAATGGTATTTCGGTAGTGGAAACATGTTATAAACACCCCAAAAAAGCGTGTGAAGTATCAATGTCAGACTACAAAAAACATGCATGAGGCAATGATAAATGTGTTTGAAACATGCATGCCCTGAAAAGAAATTAATGGGAATACACTCCTTGTCTTGTAAGAAGCTCCCAAATATAATTCTAATATCTTTATGTCTCACACAGGCCAAATTACCATACAAGACATGCTACTTTATATAGAATCTTCACTTTGTCCTACGATGTATAAGGAAAAACCTAGAAACAGTTCTGCAACAGAATGCATTTTTGAGTCCATATAATGTACTGTGTAAGTGAAGAATGATTTGCATTTTACCGACCTGGACACTACTCCAAAGCAAAGGAACGGCAGCTTTGGCATGATTTTGAACATAAACATTTGTCATAAGAGGTTGATGGGGAAACTCCATAAGAAGTGTGTCTGTATATGTTGACATGTTGTGATTGCTAACAGTAAGGCTTCGGGAAACAGCATCATAAAAAGTCCCAGCAGCACCTGAATTTTCTGGGCAGCCAGCACTCCTTCCTCCTGCAAACATGATAATACAGCTTACTGTAGTCCAAAATTTGCACGAACTGAAAAAAAATGACAAAGCATACTGAAAGGTGACAAGGTTCTGCCAGAAGTGATGCAATGTTTTCAAAGAGGACTATCTAAAGATCATATCCAGCAAGCAACTTCTAAAATACTTATAATAGAGCCAAGTGGCTGGGCCAACTTATAAAATACAAAGCAAAATGTTCCAAATAGTGAAGCAGTATAATACAACATGGAAATAAAAAGGTGATAAAAGTCAGTACAATGAAATCCCAAAATGCTGTCAAGAAAAATGCTTCCCATGACCACTTCTATTGGACTGCCCAAACCAAACTCTGGTAACAAATTGCATTGAACATATCCCAAATATCACATAGAGATGCCACTTGAAATATGGAGATCTCTTGTTTTAACAAGCCCAAACAGCTGCCCCAATATTATTCCTTATCTAAAACTAATAAAATAATCAAAAACTTCTAGATTCCTTTCCCAGTCATGTAATTAACTTAGAATCCACTCTAATCTATTATGAAGAACACAATTCAGGAGAACCAGATTAGCAGGGCCATCCAAATATTTCAAGAAAAAGTATGTTATCATTAAAACCATAAACTTGTTAATTAAAAAGAAAAAACACAGATCATGCCAAAAGTTTAGCATTTATTGCTGGGTTTCTGATATAGACCAATTTGCTGTCCAAGGAAAGTTAATAGCTAAGGAAATTTAGCAGCCTTTTAGTCGAACAGTGAGGCCTCACAATAGGAAGATCAAACTTTAGGTCTTCTACGTGGAATAGCCTTTTCGCTTATGGTGTGAATAGGCCTTGGGGATAAGTGGAAGAAATAAATTCAGGGTGTTGTATTTCTTTACTCTGGTTTTTCCTTCCAGTGACTGGAACCCCAGCAGAATTATTTGCTTGCTCTGGAGGACTGAGGCAGGGAGATCCTCTTTCTCCCCGCCTATTCATTTTGGGTATGGAGGTTCTAAGTAGGATGATTTGTAAATCTATTGAGGGAGGATTTTTTCCATGACTTTGAAATTGGTAAGAATTCTACTGCAGTTTATCATCTTCTCTTTGCAAATGATACCATTGTCTTCTGCAGAGCTAAAGGGATGCAATTGTGGTATTTCCATATATCCTCATGATTTGAGGTGTCTTATTACAGAGTAATTTGAGCAAGAACAAAATTATTCCAGTTGGGGATGTGGCCAGGCTTAATGGTTTGGCAAGGAATTTGGGTTGTAAGACAAGGTCTCTGCTGACTTGTTATGTGGGTTCTACTCCTTGGTGCTTCTTTCAAAGCAATCTCAATTTGAGATTCAATAATGTAGAGGTTTGAGAAAAGGCTAGCTAGGTGAAAGAGGCAATATATGAAGCCTAACGCGATGAAGGCAAAGGATACAAAGTACACGCAATGGGAAGGGAAGACATTCAAGCTTGAAATGATCGAGACTCGACAGCAATAGCTGATTCAGATCACCAACCTAATAGTGGCAACCGAATCTCCGACATAGTTATATGCATTGCCAAGACGTTTGAGCTTGAAATGATCAAGACTCCACAACAAGAGCTGATTCAGATCACAGGGAGAGGGGTGGTCCAGAGATTCAAGGTGGAAACAGGATAGGCTGCGATGGATTTGTAAGCAGTTGGAGGAGATGTCGGGAAGAAGCAACGGCCGGAGTTCAGAGAGTCTTCCATGGCTTGAGCTGAAACCTGAGAGTAATAAGGCAAGAGCCTTTGTTAAGATAGAAATATAGAACAGTCAGGTTCGGTATAGTATCTATATACTAGAGTTTGATAAAGGTAGAGGTTGGAAGAGGGTGGCCATGGCATTCAGAGAGTTGGCTTCGCCACTCACCAAGATGACATCAGGATGCAAAGACCATTCAGGGAAGCTGCATAGGTACGAAAGTAGCCAAAGATTTAAATCGCCGTGGCAGGATACGACTCGGTCGCGGTATATCGATATTCAAGAGTATTAGGTTATCTGTAGCAGAAATCGGAAACCGTAATCTTGAATTTTTTTCAAGCACTAACAAATCTCTTAAAAGTCTATCTTAACTGCAATTTATCACATTTTAATAACTTTTACTATTACTAACACCTAAAAAAATATTTTTTTTGTAAATAACACCTAAGAAGATTTTTTTTATTAGGTAAATTACATTGATCACCCCTGAGATTTTTGACAATTACACTAACCTCTCATGAAGTTCTGAAATTATACTGACCTCCTTGATTTTACCTGACAATATACGGGATACCTCCCTCCCGTCAATTTTTTTTTTCAAAATGACAAAACTACCCTTTTATTTATTTTTGTATTTTTTCAATTTTGACCAATTTTTTCTAACTTTTTTAAAGATCTATTTATTATTTTATTTAAAAAAAAATTCAGGTAAATAACTTATTTTTATTTTATATAAGAATAAATTTTAAGGTTTTTATCAATATTTATTTGAAAAATAAAAAATTATTAGTTAAAACTTAAAAAATTGAAGAAAAAAACATGAAAATGGTAGTTTTGTCATTTTAAAATAAAAAAATTGATTCGATAGAAGGTATTTGTATATTGTAAGCAGAGGAGGTCAAGGTAATTTCAGAAACCTCAAGGGAGGTCAATGTAATTGTCAGAAACCTCATGAGAGGTCAGTGTAATTTACTCTTTATTATTTTATATGAATTTTTCAAAGTTAAACTAATAAGAAGTATCATTTAATTTGAATAACATTACAATAAGGGTCAAACCCAGTACACCAGGCTCCTGCCACTGCGGGATCTGGGGAAGGTTAGATGTATGCAACTGTACCCCAGCAAGCAAAGAAGTTGTTTCCATGAATCGAACGCGTGACCTCCAGGTCACAATGGAGGCCAAGAGACCTTTTCGAGGTCATATTGGCTTGAAAATTTGGGTCACCCATTTCTTTTCTTTTCTTTTTGAATTATTTTGTTAAATATCACTTATTGTATATAAATCTTATAAACATTTCTCGATGGCAGCAACAATTGCAGAGAAAAACACTATAGAGCTTGCTGGAGGAGGACTTTCAGAAGGGAGGCTGACACAGCGATGCAAGCACGTGAAAGGAGGCATGGAGAGAATCCAGCACTGAAATTTACGGAACAAATGGGGTGCCAACACGTGGCGGGAAGAAATTAGAACAAAAATTCAAATTTGGTGTGAAGCGAGTTGGGCCACATAGATAGGCTGCAGGCCTTGCCTAACCCAATTGGCAAGTGCGGTCTGACGGGCTTGCCAAACCCAATTGGCAAGCATGGGCAAGAGGAGTATCACGCAGATGGATATAAAGAAGGCGCTAGGTTGGGCTTGCACAATGGAAGCCAGAAGGGAAGGAGGGGGCTGGATCAGGCGTGGAATAGGTCCATAAGGTGATTAGAAGGCCTGCAAATCGTGTGCCTGTTTTTATGGGCAGCTTGGACCAGAATAACTTCTTGGGCTTAAGTATGAGAAGTTGTTCCAGTATGAAGGAAGAAATCAAAGGCGCTCAAAGGTCCAGGTCGTGATTCCTCTGGACCAAGATGAGGCGGCCCACTTAGCTTAAGATAAAAGACAAAAGGAAATGAGCCCAATCTCAAAAAAGCAAAGCTGAGAAAAAAGAGGAGAAATGAATGCGAGGGGTAAACAATGAAGGGGAAGGAGAGGGATGTGTGAAAGAGGAAGTTGTAGCATGTGTACAGTTTTATCAGCTCGAGGGGGAACGCAATGCTGCCGCAGAAGCTCAAGAGGTAACCAGAAGAGGCACAAATTCTTATCTTCAGTGGGGGGATCGATTTGTAACCTCAGGCGAAGAGGAAGAACAGGATTCAGAGGACGAGATAGTGCTGTCAGAAACTGAGGGAGATGAGGACCAAGCAAACGGCAGAGGAAGAATTTCGGTACGCAGGAAGGGTGCGCAAATCAGACAAACTCAAATCTTGCTACGGAGGCCTCTCCAATTTGCAATAGGGATGAGAGGGTTTCGATGTTGACATGGTAGAAGAGATTGAAGCTACACGGGTGGATAAAATGCTTGAGAATGGTTTGGCAGGAGGAACAGGGAGTCATATACTGCAGCCAATAGCAGCAAAGCAGCCCAAGCAGGGTGCTAGAAGGAAGGAGGTGTTGAATGCTGAAAGCTGTTATGACAGACAGAATCAGGAACTGAAAATGACTGGGGCCTCAGAATGGGTATTAAAGAAAATTTAAGGTGTTAGCAAATTCCAGGGAGTGTCATGCAAGGGGACAAACAAGGCAAAATATGGGAGATTGTTAGTTGTATATAAATATTCTGGCGTACAAGAATGTAAAAGAACTCTAATTATTTCTAACACAAAAGTTATTTTAATATGGGCCGGTAACAAATACATTTCGTTAAAGAGAGCAGGACTTGAAACATGACCTCCTCTTTGAAAAGAAAGAGTCATGGGCGACCAAACAGGCTAACCCCAATTGGTTTTGTATACACGTATTCTTTATTCATTATATAACTTATCATTGTCATTTTTAATTACCATCATTGTAGGACTGAGGTCCTATCCGAGTAATGCAAGTATTCACCTCCATGCAGTTAACGTGAGTTCGATTCCCCCTCCCCACATCGTTGTATAAAAAAAAAAAATTACCAGCATAATGGCAACTTCCGAAGTGTGTGGAGGGAGATTTCAATGCCATGAGGTCGCCAGACGAAAGAAAGGGATGTAGCAATATGTCCCAGGGCATGCGGGATTTTTCAGGGTTCATTAACAGTATGGATTTGATTGACCTTCCACTGAAGAAGGGGGGGAGATATACTTGGGTGAGCGAAAGATTTGATCCAGCAATGTCAAGGTTGGACAGTCACATATTCTTAATTTCGACAGAATGGGAGGTGCAATTTCTGGATTCTGCTCAAGCCTGTTTACCCAGACCTGTTTCGAATCACACACCAATTCTTTTAGATCGTGGAGGACTGCATCGGGGGAAGGTCCTTTCAGGTTTGAAAACATGTAGCTTGAGGAACCTAGTTTATAGCAATGATTAGGGATTGGTGGCAGAAATATTCTGTTATCGGGGCATGTGTTAGTAGTAAAGTTGAAACTTCTGAGAAAATATTTGAAAATCTGGAATAAGGAGACTTTTGATAATTTAAAGGTGAAGAAATCCAAAATTCTGCAAGAAATCAAAGATTGGGACTTGAAAGAGTAGGAAAGAAACTATATGGAGGAGGAAAAGGCCAGTAGAGATGCGCTAAAAGCTAAGTTGGAGAGGAAGCTGAAGGCGGTGGTGATAAGTTGGAGGCAAAAATCTAGAGCATTATGGTTAAAAAAAGGTGATAAAAAAACAAAAAAAAAAATCATCGAATGGCTAAAGTTCATAAAAGATTTAATAACATTAGACTAAGAAGCACGGACACGGGACACAGATATGACACGACACGGACACGTCAACGCATGATTTTTCAAAAAAGTAGAACACAAACACGTCAGAGACATGTTGAATAAAATATTTATACATAATCATATAATCAAATTCTATCCTTATATCAATCAAATTAGGTATAAAAAAAAACAAAACATAAGAGATCAATTATCAATTTGTCAATTATAATTAATAATCACTCAAAGCTTTCAACATTCCAATATGATGATTATCATTTAATGTAACATCTACACAAGTAACACAATTCCAACATTAAGCATCATAAAGTGATAAACTTCAAAATAAAGTACCATATATTTCAATAGTCAATATAGATAACATAACAAAAAATTTCATGCTTCGGGCCTTTTCTCTTTTCAAAGAGCACATAGCCGTTAATGAAATTTAAAAAAAAAAGTTGTTTAGAAAAGGGGGAGAGAGAAGAGACTGGAAAAATAAAATATCATAACAACAACTTTGCAACCAAATGAAAACTGGAGTTGCAAAGCACAACATTAACCAAATGCCATCTTTAATAGAAGATATGCGAGAAACCAAGAAAAAGCATAAAGAAAAAGAGGGAAAAAAAAAAAAAAAAAGGAAAGGAGAAGAAAAGAACAAGAAAAATAAAAAAATATCGGGTTTGGGATTATTTTACTGAAACTAAAAAGTTAAAATTATAAATAGACCCCTCCACTTTTTTAATATTACAAATAAAACGCTATGTTTTAAACAAAAAAATTAAAAACTTGACTCGCAATGTGTTCGAACGTGTCCCCAATGTGTCCTGGACGTATCCCAGCACGTCCCTAGCATGTCCCATCGTGTCGGAAATTAAAAAATTTATAAAAAGAAAAATCAGGGCACTCTTTTGGGCGTATCGGACAAGTGTCCGGCACGTGTTGGAGCATGTCCGTGTCCCAGACGTGTCTGACACTAGTACGTTGGCAAAATCTGAGTGTTTGTGCTTCATAGACATCAAATCCATGTTAATTGATGGAAAGATAGAGGAAATTAAACAGGGAGTTTCTTAGTTTTATCAATCTTTGTTTCAGAGACTTGTGATAGGAGGCCTCACTTGGAAGATCGACTTTGTAATTTTGTCTGAGGATCAAAGGAGGGAAGACAATTTGAAGATCAAGGCATTACCCAGTGCACCCCAAACAGCCCAATTAAAAGAATCCATATGACTTTAGTAACCGGATAATGTATGATGATTAATTGTTTCTTCATTTTCTTTGCATAGACTGACACCAATTGTTTCTTCATTTTCTTTGCATAGACAATACTAATTCAAAATGATCTATGTAAGTTACCCATTTTCAAAATCTTTCCCGAACCCTGTAGTCCACCCAATAAAAACAAAACCACCTTAGAAAGAACTTTAGATCTCCATATTGCCTTCTTCGGAGCTCCTACCTCACAAACGCCTTCAGAACCATGTAGTAAGACTTAACCTCGAACACTCCTCTCCTAGAGCCATTCCAACACAAACCATCCCCCCTCCTTTAGGTATAACTTACCCATAAAACTCCATAACTTCCTCCATCTCTCAGTTGTGAAGCTTCCTGACAAAACTTATGTCCTAGATCATTTTTCCCCTTGTCCTCTTGAAGCATTCCGCTGCTGACCTATATGTTTACAGTTATTCTGAAGAGCCGAGTGAATGCTATGTGAAGAGGACCCCTCACACTAATGTCTATCCAAAAGCTAATCCTACCACCCAATAATCAAAATTTCGTTTCGTAATATTATTTCGGTCACCCAGAAAATAGAAACATTCCATAAACGTTTCGAAAACATAGTGGAAACGATAAAAAAAATTAAAATGTGTAGAAACACTTGGAAAATAAAGTAAATTATATGAATGTGTGAAGATAAATATTATAATTAATTAATTAAAAATATTTTAGGGTACATGTCCATCCACACAAGAAGATATTATGGTGAAATTGAAAAAAAAAAAAAAAAGTAAATATAAATTAGACATTAATACGAAATAAATCTTTACTAATTTAAAACTAGAATAAAAAAATTAAAGTTATTTTTTATGTAATATATTATTATATATTTGCTATAAAATATGTAAAAATATTATAGTTGACTACAATACCATACCATAATAGATATATACTATGTAATATCCACGAATTAGACAATTTGACACAAGTTATATATAACATAATAAGTAAAACAAATAGCTATTTAAACTTATTATAATTAATAACTAAGTATTCAAATAAATTATTTATCTAAATTTTATTTTCAATACTACTTTTCTTTGTCTACTAGTTTAAAAAAAAATAGAAATATTTTTTTGTAATTTTAGATCTTTATCCTTCAATCTCCTCATTCATTTGAAAAACAAATGAATATTATCTTTTACCTAACTTCTAGAATTATTGATGATAAGAAAAAAATGTTTTTGCTATTTCAGTATGTTTTCACTAATTTCAGTATGTTTCCATGAAAACATGTGAATTTTGGTATTCCACTAACATTTCATTTCGGTTCATTGAGGAATAGAAACATTTCAGTCGTTTGGATGAAAAATAAACGAACCAATCTCTTACTTCTGACCAATGTTACCTAAAACGTGGATCGTTATAGTGGTTCATGAGAGGGGGACAAAAACGTAGATCGTCACTTATTATAGAACGTGATACATTTATTTGAAACGTGATAGCTTTTTGATTGTATTTATAATAATATTCGTTTGTATATATATACAACAGAAAATGTTCAACGAATTCAAGCCATTATAAAATAAAATTTCAATGATGTTTGTATATATTTTCTCGCATGTTGTATGATTTTTTGGAACTTTTGATATTTTAAATTAGAACCCTAAATCTTATGTTCCAACTCGCTAATAATCCATATTTTGGATCATGCGATTCCAATTCACTAGGGGGGAGCGAATTGTGGTCACTATGCTTCTAACCCATACTTACCGTCCACAATTCTTCTCCAGATGTTATTCCTCTCCAACAGTCCAACCCTTATTTACAAAGCCTTTTCCCCTAGAGTACCTTGTTGAATAGCCTCAGCTCCCTTATTCCCATCCCCCTTTCCCTCAGGGGACAGCAAACATTTTTCTAATCCACAATGTAATAATTGAACACATCCCTAACTCCACCCCACAAGAAATCTATTTGAGATTTCTCCAATCTATTCATAATTGCAACTAGAAATGGGAATAAACACAAAATAAGTGGGAGCTATAATGCCCTACATAACATTCTATTCTATTTATACCCTCTCCCTTCTTTTAAAATATATTTTACGCTCAACAACTAATTTATAACTATGAAAATAGTCTTAGTCATATATACACTTAATTTATTCTATTTTCATTCTACAACATATTTCATAGTACTTATTCTATCCCGCGTAGAAACTAGTTCCATATATACCATTTTCCAATTCCATACTGCAACTATATCCTATATGAATTATTTTTAGTTATACCTCATTACCTACACCCTTTTCTCTAATATCTAAGTACCTTCATTTCATTCTTTTTTTTTTTTGATAAGTGGTACCTTCATTTCATTCTTACCCTACATATCATTATGTCAAGTTTAAAATATTAAAAGAATATTACTAACAAGTTCTAGCTTGGTTGGTACCTCCTCCATCTCCCATATGGGAGGTCGAGAGTTCAAGTCCCCTAAGGGGCAAAGTGAGTGCGTATTTGTGTGTCAGTGTGTGATTTACCTATCAAATATATATATATATATATATATATATATATTAAAAGAATATTAAACTACCATTCTTCAAATATTTAAAAACTTTCATTAATTATTATACCAAATTCCAAAAAGTTAATATTCTGCCTTTTCTAACTAATTTTTATCAATCCCATGTGTCATGTGGAACCCTCAACTAGTTCGTGGGACCCTTAACTAGTTCCATCTTAATTTTGAGAAGTTATGTTCAGTTTCCAATTCATATTTATATAATCAAAGTTATACCTATAAATTTAATAGGTAAATTCTATAAAATAGTTATTTCAATAGCAATGTTATATAGGACATAATGTTGGGTAATTAAGAAATAAGAAGTTCATAAAATGAGCGTGGCAAAAATGAGGATGTGGAGATGGATTTGTGGTAAGACGAGAACATATAAAATTTAAAAAAAAAAATTATATTCGTAAAATGGAGACAATAGTACGTATAAAAGATAAAATAAGAGAAAACAAATCAAGGTGGCTTGGCTATATACAACAAAGACCCATAAAGTTATGTTAGGAGAAGGCAACGACCAAAATTAACTTGAATTGAAATAGTAAGGAAAGATATGATAGTGTGTGCTTTAACTGAAGTAATAGCCTTATATAAAGAAAAATGGCGGGACATGATTCATGGCCGACAGGCTCTATTGAATAGAGCTATTTTATATCCTAAATACTGATTAATTTAATATCAGAAAAATATCTTAATCATGCAGTTAAAACTTTGAATGAATTTTCAATTGCTAAGCAGAATTATTTGAGTGTCAAAAATTTATTAAGTTTTCTAAAGCAATTGGAACAATAGCAGAAGTACTTAAAAGAGTCTCACCATGAACAAAGATTTTAGGGTCATCATGCCTGCTGAAAACATCAACAGAAACTCTTCCACCACCGCCACCAGAAAAACCATTACCCCCGCAAGCACTTATCCTAACACTTCCAGTCCTGCTCTTAACACAAAAAATAATAATAATACTTGTAAAGGATTAACATTACATTATAATATGTTTTAGTATTATCCGCGTATTTTACACATGGTGTCCAAGAACATTTGACTTGAGATAGATGCAAACAAAGCAACACTTATATCCATACATATTTAATATTTAAAAATCATAATCTTGAATATATCTTACATAATTGCCCACAAATCTATGTAATTGTATGAATGCACATTCAAATAAAAACTTTAATGCAACATTGCAAGAATTCATGAGTGAGAAAGGCTTAAAAATTAGACGTATGTAAAAAATAAAGAAGCATAATATGGGTGCAAGTTCGAAGGCAGAAACAAGGAATGCTTGTCCCAGAAGATTCAAAGTTTTTGAGCATGCAGGAAGCATCAAAACTGTTTGTGGGTATGTCTGCAGATGTAGCTCATTCTTATCTGAAAAGCTGAATAAAAATAATGTTAACAATTGTAAGTCTATGCTAACATTTGTAGATAAAAAGCACCGTTCTCATTTATAATATTGCAATGCAAACTATAACATGGATGAAATCATTTAAGTTTCATAACACTAGAACTAGAGTCAAGTTACTTTAAGGTTCCATCAAGATACATTAAAGAAGCTATTGCAAGAGAAAGTTGAGGTTTACAGAGTGGGAGCATGAGCACAACCTATTATAGAATGACTCCAAGGAAAAGAAAAAAACCCATGGAAAGTAATTTCTACAGAAGTTCCACCATAAAACTGGTAGTAACATGGAAAATTGGACATCTCTAACGAAATATCATAAATATCTTGGGTCTTAAAAAAAAGACTTGTCTTGAGGTATAATCCTTTCATCTAGTTGGTCCCGTCAACATATAATCTGACCTGAGCGCCCCCCCCCTCCCTCCCGCCCTTCTTCCCCAAGCCCTAAATATATATATATATATATATATAATAAACAAAACAAAACAAAATCCCAAAGCAAGGCTACTCCAAAAATGTAGATTAACAAAACACCCACCACACCAGCCCCTTGCTGCTTGGCATTCACTTCAGAATTAGCAGACTTTGGAATTTAAGAAAATGAGATATTAGGATCTTGCCAAATCTTACATTTTCTCAAGACTTACAAAAGGTAATATACAACCAGCAGATGATACACCTAAAATCTAAACTTTAAAGAATCATATCCATCAATCTTACTTGACTTACATGGACTAAAAGCAGGTCAACTCACTATCTTGCATTGACAGACCAATGAGTATGGCAGTCAGCAGTCTCACATTCAGGACCACGAATACTATGTTTTCTGCAACTGGGCTCTTCATTTCAAAAACTTATTCTCATTTCAATCATGCTTTAACTTGAGTCAATACAAGGGACCAATTTTAAATTCAACATTAAACTTTGGATGCCCTAGAAGTGTGGCTAGCTCAAGAACTTTTTATAACTTGACCAATAAAAAACAGAAAATAATAATGATAATGATAGATATGGAATTGATAGAAGTTCAACACCAGACAACAAAATGTACAACATATTAGGAATTTCCTTGGAGGTAAGAAACAGAGAATCTATTAGATTTCAAACTTTGACTTCCCAGAGACTTTGTTCACTCCTAAAGTCGAATTAATATGTGGAAGTTTAAAACCACAAGAAAAGGCAATAAAATGCCAAGAACCAAACAATGAGAGAATCATAAGAGTCTTAATAATATATATTAGAATCTCCGATCATCCTCACTCTCAGTAACGTTCGACCTCAGAGAATGATTGATTGGGACGATAATGTAGCTGCTTAAGGATCATGTTTGCCCAAATAGCATACAAATCTTTCGAAGTTCTGGAGGAAGCAGATGGTCCAGGGGAGCTGTTCCAAATCATAGAAAGAGGGCCAGGTGTTGTTAGGAGGCTATGGGTACTCAGATGGGAACTGGAATGGATCTCCAACATTTTGGAAGCTCTCTCAACAAGCAAAAGAAGATTGGTGTTTCCTATGGGAGTGCATGGGAAAAACCGAAGCTTATATCTGTGGAAAGGGGCAAATCACAGAGGCAATTTTATGCGAATGGAAGGAAGATCGCCACGAGGGATTCGTTTCTTAATACTGCCGGAAGACGTTACGGAAGGGGGCTGGCTAATCTATGCTCAGGCCTTCGAAAGCTAGGCCTAACCAAGGCAAGAATTCCAAAGCTACGTCAGGGATCCTACCTGGATGTTTGTCGTATCGGTGATTGGCCTTCGGAGCCTCTTACGGTGGTTTCGAAACCAGCAGGCGCTCCGGAAGATTTTGAGATCCATCTAGAATCATGCGGTAGCCGACTTCAATACCTCCAACGTTGTTTGATCGGAAGGTTCGGCGAGCTGAATACACCAGTCCCAGACAAAATGAATGTTCATAGATGGGCTCTTAGAAACTGGGGGATCCAAACTGGCTTGAATGTATTAGATCTGAATGGAGCGTGGTTCCTGTTCGAACTGCCATCGGAAACAGAGGCTAGAAGAATCCTCCAACGCCGGTCATGGATATTTGAAGGTCTGCCACTGACTCTAAAACCTTGGTCTCCAACGGGTTGTTGTTCGGGGATGGGTGACAATGGATTGTTCTGGATTAGGGTAATGGGCCTTCCAGCATTCTTGTGGAGTTCGGAAATCTTCCGATCTCTGGGGAATCGTTGCAGCCATTTTATAAAAACAGACGATGACATGGCTAAGCGCCGTCACATGAGGTGGGCCAGAATTTTGGTTCAAGGTCGGAAGGAGAGTGTTCCTGCGTCGTTCAAAATCAAGTGTGGAAAATGGTCGTTCTCCATTCCGATATGGTCGGAAGCTGGTCCGGCAAGCTCTGAGCACGATGCTCGATGGCCGGAAGTTGCAGTGGAGGGAAGAAGCGACGGAGGTGAAGAGGAGGGTCTTCACACGCCAGGGGTGCGGTTGAGCTCCAAAAATGTGCCTGTCAGGATAGGGACACGTGGAGACAATCGGGCGGCTTTCGACCTGTAACGTCAGTGTCCATCCAATTCAAAATTCAAATTTTCAAGGAAGAACGATTGGTTGGGGGGCACTAGGAAGAAGTCTCCAGAACAGAGGAGGCGGTGGGGCTATGAGGGCTTCGTGGATTCATCTGCGCTCCGTGTTGGGCCGGCTGGACTGGGCCATTATCAACATAAAAGCAACACGAGTAGAAGACAGGGCCACCGTTCTAAGCATAGGGCTTCAAAAGTTGGTTTGGTTAAGGAGGGCATGGACGCTCGGGCCCAAAAGCATAGAAGTCTCCAAGGGGGGATTGGGCCGGCCCAGGATCAGGCTGCTGTGGCTCAGCCCAGGTCGGGGCGCATCGCCACATTTGCTGGCTCCTTTAATCGTTATCCAGCCTATGGAAATATAGCAGAGTTCATTGCTGCGGCTACGAAGGACGATCGTGGAGACTCTGTATCTGGGAAGAAAGAGAGAAATGGAGGAAAAGGGAAGCAGGCACGGCAGCGACTGACGACAACATTTCTGAGGGGTTTGCTTCAGACAATAGCAGCATGATTGATGAACGGGAGTTCCTCCAACACTTGGAAAACAGCCATTACAAAGAGGTCAGGCATAGCAACTGGTTTGCTGAATGTTCTTTGGCCGCAGAAGTGGATGCAATTGCAGTCCAGGAATTGTAGATAGCCTCATTCGATCAAAGGGCCGAAGCTATGACGCTAAGTCAGGAAAACACTACTGAGCAGTTGGAGGACTACAACCCGCTAGCTATGGTCCTCCCGGAAGACTGTCCCCATAGTGTTATTCAGGAACAGGAAGCCTGCTTAGCTGAGTTACTCTGTACTCAGCAGAATGCAACAGAGGGTTGGGTGATCCGAAAAATGGGGAAGGTGAGCAAATTGTTGGGAGTACCATGTGTAGGCTTCGAGGACCGCCTCATGGATCTCTTCAGGGAAATAATATTGCGTAATTCTCTATCTAAACCCTGTCCTGTGGAGAAAGACAGTAAGGAAAAATCAGCGAAAAGAATGCAACGGGTTATGAAAGAACTGTGATGTTCGGTTAATTATGATGGCAGTAAATCAATGGTGGCCTTAGTGGAAGGCAGGGAGAGACTCTAACAATTTCTGCTCCATGAATTTAAAAATTTTAACCTGGAATGTGAGAGGGTTAAATGACCCAGACAAGCGAGCAGTCGTCAAAGGATTGCTTCAAGAATAGAGGCCAGATGTTATTTGTATTCAGGAGACTAAGATGGAGAGTATGTTGCGGAGGGATGTCCGCTCCATTTGGAGCTCTAGATGGGTCCAATGGGCTGCTCTAAATGCCCAGGGAGCTGCTAGAGGGATCCTGGTGGCTTGGGACTCCCGAGTGGTCCAGTGTGAAGAGCATAAAGTTGGTGTGTTCTCTGTGTGGTGCAAGTTCAAGCTGGTTTCATCTTCTTTGATGTGGGGTTTTTGCGGCGTCTACGGTCCTTTTACTGATGGTGGTAGGAGGTTGTTTTGGGGCGAGCTTTAGTTGACTCTTTCTTCATGGCATATCCCCTGGTGCATAGGGGGGCTTTTAATGTTGGGAGGAGCCCGATCGAGAGGTTGGGGAGGGAAAGTTTTACCTCGGCTATGAGAGACTTTAACAAGTTCATAAACTCTCAAAGCTTGATGGATTTGCACTTGGAGGGAGGGCGATTCACTTGGTCTCGTGGTGGTCACCAATCTGCTATGTCCCAGCTGGATAGATTTCTGGTGGCACACAATTGGGAAGATGACTTCCCGGGTATCTCCCAAAAGTGCTTGTCAAGGCCTTGTTCTGACCATCACCCGGTCATGCTTTACTGTGGGGGTTTTAGTGTTGGAAGAAGCCCCTTTAGATTTGAGAACATGTGGCTTGATCACGAAGGCTTTGTGGACTTGGTGAGAAATTGATGGGATTCTTATGTTGTGACGAGGACCCCAAGCTTTTGCATTGCTAGAAAGCTGAAACTCCTCAAAGATGACCTTAGAAAGTGGAATTGTGAAGTATTCGGCTCTCTCCAAGTTAGGAAGAAGTCCTTGTTGCATAGTCTGTCGGAGTTGGATGCGGAAGATCAGCGGACCCCTCTCACCGTTGAAAGAAGGTGCGAGAGAGATGGCCTGAAGGGCCAAATTGGGCAAATTCTCAAGATGGAGGAAGTCTCTTGAAGACAGAAATCCCGTGCCATTTGGCTTAAGGAAGGCGACCGCAACACAAAATTCTTCCACAGAATGGCTTCTGTTCACTTCAGGAAGAATAAAATCTCATCTATTGCTATTAATGATCAAGTACTTCATGAGGAGGAGCCTATCAGAAGGGGCATTGTTGACTTCTTCTCTAACCTTTACACAGAGCCGAGTAGCTGGAGACCCGGAGTGGATGATATGCTTTTGAAAAGTCTGAACAGGGAGGAAGCTTCCAATCTGGAGTCCCCCTTCTCGGAGGAGGAAGTGGAGAACGCTTTAGCGGCGTGCAATGGGGATAAAGCTCCAGGCCCCGATGGGTTCACTATGGCTTTCTTTCAGAAATGCTGGGATGTGTTAAAATTGGATGTGATGGCGGTTTTTTGGAGTTTTCATAGGGAGGGGGGCTTTGAGCGAAGCCTCAATGCTTCTTTCACTGCCCTCATCCCTCAGAAGGACGGTGCCAATTGTATAAAGGACTTTCGCCTGATAAGTCTAGTAAGCAGTGTCTACAAGCTGATTGCAAAGGTTTTTTCCTCAAGAATGAAGAAGATCATGGGTAGCATTATCTCTCCAAGCCAAAATGCTTTTGTGGAAGGCTGACAAATTCTGGACGCGGCCCTCATAGCTAACGAGTGTATTGACTCTAGGATGAAACAAAAAAGGAATGAGCTTGTGTGCAAACTAGATATGGAGAAGGCTTTCGACCATGTTAATTGGGATTTCTTGCTGAGAATGTTGGCAAAGATGGGCTTTGGGGGTAAGTGGCGGAAGTGGAGTCAGGCGTGTATTTCCACAATCTCTTTCTCGGTCCTTGTTAACGGCTCTCCAGCAGGTTTTTTCCGCTCCTCTCGAGGATTGAGGCAGGGGGATCCTCTTTCTCCTTTCCTCTTTGTGATTGCTATGGAAGCCCTGAGTTATTTCATAAGTCGTGCCGTGGATGTGGGCCTCATCAAAGGCTTTCATGTGGGGGGCAGAGGGCCTGGAGGGGTCGTTATTTCCCATTTGTTGTTTGCTGACGATGCCATCATCTTTTGTGACCCTTCAGTGCGTCAGCTTCGTTTTATCAGATGTATCCTTGTGTGTTTTGAAGCTGTGTCAGGGTTGCGGATCAATCTTGCCAAAAGCAGCATCACCCCGGTAGGGCCGATCCAGGAGATGGACATTTTAGCTAGCACTCTGGGCTGTAGAGTGGATTGTCTCCCTTTGGTTTACTTGGGTCTTCCGTTGGGCGCTCCTTCGAGATCTATTGGGGTTTGGGACCCTATGGTTAAAAGGTTCTTTAGTAAGCTGTCAGGATGGAAAAGCCAACTTCTCTCTAAGGGAGGTAGGCTCACTCTTCTCAAGAGCACTTTGTCAAACCTCCCTACCTACTTCATGTCCCTCTTCTCTATGCCTAAGACAGTCAGCAACAGATTGGAAAAGATTCAAAGGGATTTCTTATGGGGCCACAATAGTGAGTGTAGGAAGATTCACTTGATTGCTTGGGACAAAATCAAGAAGCCAGAGTCCGTGGGAGGGTTAGGGGTGAAGGATTTGAGTCTTTTTAACACAGCTCTTCTGGGGAAATGGTTATGGAAATTTGGCAAATGTGATGGGGAGCTATGGAAAGAGATCATTGTTTCCAAGTATGGGTGTAATGTTGGGGGTTGGTGCATGGGCAATGTTAGTGGCCCGAGGAGATGTGGTCTTTGGGGCAGCATTAGAGGTAATTGGAGGATCTTCAAGGAAAGATGTACCTTTGATGTTGGGAATGGTGAGAGGGTAAAGTTCTGGGATAATGCATGGGCTGGGGTCGAGTCTTTGAGGGTGAAATTCCCAATGCTTTATAGTCTAGCTTACAACAAGGAGGCCTGGGTGAGCGAGTGCATGGAGAGAGTAGGAAATGAGCTTATATGGACCCCCCGTTTCAGAAGAGATCTCTTTGATTGGGAGCTTGAAGAGGCGGGCTCTCTCCTTTATCTCCTCAATATTTTTCGAGCCATGGAGAATAGGGAGGATAGGAGGATTTGGAGACCGGATAAGAAGTCTTTCTCAGTCAGGTCGTTCTAAAAGAGCATGGTTCATTCGGATTATCCTCTTTTCCCTTGGAAGATCACTTGGCACTCTAAAGCCCCTCCAAAAGCTTCCTTCTTCGCCTGGGAAGCCTCTTGGAAGATCATCTTAACTACGGAGAACTTGAAGAAAAGGGGCTTTCTTCTGGCGAGCTAATGCTATTTTTGCAAGAATAATGAGGAGAGGATGGATCACATCCTCATCCATTGCCATGTTTCCTGGAGTTGCTGGAACCTTATTTTAGACTTGGTTGGTTTTTCCTGGGTTATGTCAGACTCATTCAAAGACCTCTTACTGGCTTGGGAAGGGTGCAGACTGCCTTTAGAGATCAAGAAGATTTGGAGACTGGCCCCAATTTGCCTCATGTGGTGTATATGGAATGAAAGGAACAATAGGGTCTTCGAAGACCGGGAGCTCTCTATTCCTTTCTTTAAAGATGCTTTTTTGCGTTTACTTTTTTTTTTTTTGCCAAAGAGACTTTTCCAGTAAATGTCTCTTCTTTTGTAGATTTTTTGGGTTCTCTTAACCATATGTACCCTTTTGGGGTTTTTGCCCTTGTAGCCCTTCTTGGGCTCATTTATATAATATACATCTCTTACTTATCAAAAAAAAAAAAAATGAGAGAATCATAAAATTATGAAACAGTACTTACCAAAAAAAAATATGAAACAGCAATAAGAGAAGACGAATTTGATTTATTTTATCCTTCGTAGCTACTTGCTTTTATGCGAGGAAAAAAAATATCGGGAAACAAAGATATTTTGTTTCTTTTCCTTTTCTTTTTCTTTTCTTTTTTTTCTTGCATAAGCAGGAAATAGAGATACTATACTTCAGTTGTTGATAGTGGGAAGACATCTTGAAGATCATTTGAGCAAATGATAAGCTTATGATACATGGTTAAACTTCAGAAATGGAAAATAATAATTAAGTAACATCATCCATCTACAAAGGTCAGTGGCTTCAATGAAGGTGTCTGACTTTGGCGCAAGTATCTCAGTACCAGTGCACATCCAAAGATAAATGATTTATACAGTTCAGAGGCCACAAATGCCCTACTTTCCCTATTGGCCTTCATTGAAATAGTAATTTCCTCTTTAATCATTTTTTCTAATAATTAATATCTACTTTAATAATGATTTACATGAAGTGATTATGAGTGGATTCTTTAGAGATAGTATATATTTTTGGATTATTGTTCGTAGCTTTCAAGGGTATCGTATTGTTTGTAGCATGGTTACCACAATTCGCTCCTCCCCTAGCGAATTGCGAATTGCGAATTGGAATCGTACAATCCAAAACATGGATCATTAACGATTTGGAACGCAAGATTTAGCATTCCAATTTAAAATATCAAAAATTCCAAAAAAATCATAAAAAATACACACACATCATTGGAATTTTATTTTATAATGACTTGGATTTGTTGAAATCATTTTGGTGTTTAAATATACATACCAATATTATTACAAATACAATCAAAAATCATATCACGTTCCAAATAAACGTATTCCGTTCCAACAAAGCGATCCAAAGAAGCCTACTCCTAATGTATCATGTTCTACAGCAAGTGACGATCTACGTTCCCGTTCCCTATACCATAACGATCCACGTTCCAGGTAACATTGGTTTGTAATTTTTTTTCATCTTTCTTTGAAGGATGCTTATCCTAATTTTTCCCCTTCGTTTTCCCTAATGAAATTTTGTTGCTTGTATCCGAAAATTAGACACAGTGCAAACACAATGCACTTGATCAAACTCCTTGAAATAGAAATTTGAAAGATAATGAAAGACAAATAGAGAGTCATAGCCTCATTGGGGAGTGGAGAGAGAGAGATATGGGAGATAGGATAAGGGGAAAGCCTTGTAACTATGATATCCACAATTTGTTGAATTTGCAGTTCCATCCCTCAAGTCCTCAACTGTTTTTATTTTATATGTGCTTTTAGCTTAGATTTTACACTAGTGGGATGTTTTAGCCATTTTATGAGATAGACACCAAAGAGGAGAGCAATCTGGTTTCTGAATTCTGGTTTGATATATAGTATTAATTATTTACACTGATTGATTGTTAAAGAAATCATTGTGAAGGTTTTCTAGGGAGAGGGAGATGCCGTGGACAAGATTGCTTGAGAGTAAGTATGGGTATGTATCAGGTGGGTAGACTTCGAGAGAGATAGAGAGTTCGTATGGGTCGGGTATTTGCAAAAGCAATAGGAAGATTTGGGTGGAGTTCATGCAATATATAGATTACATTGCAGGGACGGGAAAGAATTGGGTTTTGGCATGATCAATAGTGTGGGAATGACATTCTAAAGGCTAAATATCTGGGCTTATTTATAATTTATGGGAGTCGGGATGTATTAGCGGCAGCTTCTTCTACTATATCAACTAATGGAGTTGTTTAGGGGCCCTCCTTTCAAAGATATGGGGAGGAATTCCCTTCTTTTGTACTTAAAGACATGTTTTTGAGGTTGCTTTTCTTTTGGGCCAAAATAGCCAACATTCTGCATATGGGTTTACTGATAAAATATATATATATATATATAAAGATATTTCTATGATTGAGAGGTAGATTGGAAAGAAGTTTGCTGAGTTTGTTATCAGCATCAGCCTAAGTTTAATGTGGGGGATTCTATATATTGGAAGCCAAATACTGCCAGTATATTTGCTGCTCAATGCTCATACATATTATGAGGTTCTTTTTGGTAAGAAGGATGATAGCTTTCTTTGTAAGATTATTTGGAAGATAAAGGCTTTTGTCTAGACTGTGATATTTGACGCTATTCTTATGGTGATAATTTACAAAAGAGAGTTTTGTTTGATTAACAAGTGTTGCATATGTAATCACCAAGAAGAGTCGGTCAATTATTTGTTTTTGGAATCTGGATTGTCAAGTCGCTTGAGATTGGTGGAGCTTTCTGTTTTTGCTCTTTGGTTTGCATTGGGTTATGCTGGGGACAGTTCTGGATCTCTTGAAGAGCTGGAGAGGTCGTCGGCGATCTAAGAAGGGTCATCAAGGGTGGATCATAGCCCCTCTTTTATTTATTCTGGTGTGTTTGAAAGGAATAGAATTAGAGGATTTTTTGAAGGGTGGGAGAAATCAAGAAGCAAGTTAACAGAGTTGTTCTTGAACTCTCTATATTTTTTAAGTTTCCAAAATCTCACTATATCTGTGAATGCTTTAGTGGAGTTTATAAGCGGGATGAGTATGCAGTAATAGGCTGAGTCGTGTTAGGGGATGGTTTTTGTTTTCTTCTGTAGTTTTGTACATCCTTTGTGTACATGGGTGCATCTCCTTTAGGGCCTTTTTTCGAATGAATTATTTTATTTATTTATTTTTAAAAAAATGTCACAGACAATCCAGCAACAAATGACTGACTCTCTCTTCGTGCCTCTTATACATACAACACCAATGCACTATAAGTTTCTCTTCAATAGATTGTCAATGGTTAAGATCTTCCCAAGTATTACTTTAAGTCAAAGAAACTAGGTTTCCACGAGAAACTCTACCAACTACCTCCCTTCAACACTCAATAGAAAGATCTTGTCTCGCCTCATAGGGACCCTCAACCACCAGCAACCATATTAGGTGAGTTGGAGGCTCTAGTATGCCAAGTGCCAACTAGCTTTTCCCAAGAACCCCCACCAATTGCCACTCCTCAACATTCAAAAGAAAGAGCTCACAGTCTCACCTTAAAGGAACCTTCCCAGCCCTCCGAGAACCATATCTACCTCATAGCATCATCCCTCCCTCAACATTTACTTGATATGCAAGATACCAAAGAAGGCCATAATCTAATTCATTTTTTAATCTTGAAGAGGCCTATGGAGAAGAATATCTCAGACAACCCCACTTTTTGAGAATCTGAAGCAATCAACAACCACAGCCTACCTATCATCAACCCCATCAATTGCAATCCTAAACAAGCCCAAAAATGTTGAGACAAGAGACCATCATCTCACCAATAATTAAGATAAAATATAAGTCACCACCTAATCACTAGCTTCAGCTTAATAATCCCACTATAAAATTAACCATATACCACGTTATTTTAGTTTGTTTTTTTTTTTGCCTAAACATGTCAGCAAAGGTTGAGTATTGTATCTCTTATGCACTTCTACTCGAGACCTCCACCAAAGGTTGGGTATTGCATCTCTTATGCACTTCTACTCGAGACCTCCACCAAAGGTTGGGTATTGTATCTCTTATGCACTTCTACTTGAACCTCCACCATCAATGTGAAAGGAACAGATATAATCCCCACTTCAGCCAGCCTGCTAGTGGGGAATGAAAAAAAAAACAGATGAACCTAAACAATCATGCCACCTCACTGGAAATCAACATCGCATTTAAAATCTAAGTCTCTCCTAAGGAAAATGAGTCCCTTGAAATAAAAAATAATGTCATCAAGGCATCGAGCTACTAGCACCAGAATCACAAAGCAGAAAAGCTTCTCCTGTATGCACTCTCTCTGTTTTTTTCTTTTTTTTATTTATATATGCCCTTCTTTTTTCAGGCTTTCATTTATTGGGCATTACAGCCAAATTAGGGTACACAAATTCATTTGAAAAACTAAAACACAACACCTCATAGGCTACCCTAACAGCACCCAAACCAACTGAGCAAGACCTCACTATTTAGAACATTGATGCAAGTTCTGTGAGTTTTTTTCTTCTTCTTCTTTTTTTGGCTACAATTTTTAAGTTTCAATTCTTGGTTACTTAGGAATTGGAATTCAATTCTTTTTTTTTTGATCGGTAATAATAGATTCTTTGCATTAATCACAAAGGCACCCCAAAACTATACAAGAAGTGGAATTCAATTCTTGGTTAGTTAGGAAGTGGAACTTCCATTGGAGTTTACAAAAATGCAACTTAGTACTACATCACATGCCATTACGTAACACAGAAACAAATCATGTGTCCACTTAGTATTGAGATAAAGGCAACTACGAAAGAATTCACTGATTTCTACTAGCAAGAGGCATCTTGAAAATTTTCAATAGGAAAATGCAAAACATAACCGATTTTCTCACCCCATTTTCTCACTGACAAAGTGATGGGACCCACATGCATTTATTGTAGTGGGTCTCATCACCTTGTGTCTACAAAATGAGAAAATAGTGTGAGAAAATTCAGTATGAATAGCATTACTCTTTTCAATAACCATGCCAAAATGCAGAACATGGCAAAATACAAATGAATATTGAGCTGCAGTAGTGAATAATACATAAGTCATTGTTCTAAGGCTCAAATCCAGAGGCAAGGAAATTACATCTTACAAGCCTTGACGAAGATACTGCCACCAGACCCACCTCCACCTTTGGCACCACCATCACCCCCATCAGCCAAAAGACTACCTTTCACCTCAAGAAACCTCACTATCTCCAACTTAATCCTTCCACCGCCACCTCCACCGTAATCCACCTCCCTGCTTGTAGTCCCACCCTTACTACCATAACTCCACGGCTTCTGTAGCGATGACCAAGAATATGCATCCCCGCCCCAAACATCTTCCTGAAGCTTGTCCTTATCGGCCAAACAACAAGCCCCTCTTCCTCCATGCCCCCCGCCTGCCCCATCAACCCCCAGCGGCGTCCCACTAGTTTGCGGCGGTGGTGAACCAGCCAATCCCGTAGTATTCACCAAAGACCCATTAAGAAAAGTTGCACTATCCGCCGCAAGCTCAAATGTTCCCGCCAAAATCGACGCATTGTCACCCAAACTAAAATTACCAGTAACATTTATAGTAATTTCACAACCAGAAACCAAACAAGTCACACTCACATTTGGAAGGATATAAAAATTTCCCTTCCCTTCTACATACACATCTTCCGTTAGGTTCAAATTGGCGACTATTTGACACGTAGTGTCCACAGACCCAACTCCGCCAAGGTCATCCTCGCACGACACCGACGGCGGGTGAGGCGGCGGCGGCGGCGAGGGCGGGGAGTAATCTTGGTGGAAGAGGTTCGAATCGAAGTCGATTATTGAAAAATCATGGTGTGAAGCTGAAACAATAACAAATAGAATGAAGATTATGAAAAAATTGAAATGAAAAGTTCTCGCCATCGACAAATGAGCAAAGTCATCACATCCGATAGTTGAGATGAGAAGTGAATTCATCGGATAAATTTTCGACGAAAACCCCCGAAACCGCCATAAAACGAGCTGTTAATGTTCGACTGTGTATATATATGTAGATATATGTTTGTCTGTGTATATATTCTGTAAACACTAGAAAGTGGCCATGGGAAAACCTCGTGGGAAGTTTCTTCGCTGTGAAGAGAGACTGGAGCGAGTAGAGAGAGAGAATGAGGGGAGCAAATGAGGAAAGCCAGTATATGACGCAGCTTTGTTTAACGAGGCTGGTAAGGGTAATGATCGCATGGGCTAGAGTCCATGCGTGCTGTTAAAGAACTTGGGTCCAAAATTCAAATACCAGAATTTAGGACATGAACCGGATCAGGACTCATCCGAATCTAGTCCTTTTAAAAAATTGTGAATTCAATCCAATTCAATAACTCTGACAAATAAATTATTGATTGATCCAAATATGAATATGGTAATTATTAAATATTCGAAGTGATTTGATAAATAAAATTTAATGAAGAGGCTTAAGCTAGTCTTGAAATTTATTTAGTATATATCTAATATGTTATTATTTTAATAATTTCTCATGTAAGATTGTTTTTTTTTTGTATTTTTTTATTTTGTGATTATTATTATTATTATTATCTAATTGATTTGATATTTAAATAATATTTTAAATACTTTATTAATGCAATTAATGATTCATATTTAATTAATTAACCAAACTATTTGGAATATTATATAGAGGACTTAATTAATTAATTTTCTATGATCAATTCCTCATTTTATTCTTCCTAATCTTGTTAGAAAAAATGGATTTTGAAAATAATTTTTTAACTATTTTTGAGTTAAAATTATAGTGAGTTATAAATATTAATTTTGATGGGTCTATATGAAAATATGTTCTCTTTTATGAGGAGATTAAGATTATGTATTGGGTTACTCAAAATTATTAAGGAATGAATGAGAAATTACTTCTAAATATCATCACTTGGAAATGATAAGCTTGCGAAAAGTTTGTATCCTACATAGGATGGGTACAATGCTTTTAGAGAGTATATATACAATTACTTAAGTGAATATTGCTTCTTATGTAGAGGCAAAAGTTTTCTATTCTAATAGTGTAAGAGTGGTTGCTATGAGTGATAAGTTGAGCTAAATTAGCAAAGAATCAAACTTTGAGAATAGTTTATCTTCTTTTTGTGTAGGAGTGATTAACTAGTGTTTATGCCCTATCTTTTTTGAAAATGTCTTATTCCAACGAGGTATTAATTATGAAAAGAGAGTTTCTTCTTAGTGGTAAGAATTGTCTCCATCCACCTTATTCTAATGATTGTCGCACATTTGGATCTTAGAAACTTTCTAAATGAACTAAGAGATTATCTCTTTTATGGAGAATTAGACGTGATTCTTCGTGAATCAAGTTCTGATCTTTAAGGTTAATGAACAAAGAGCACAAAATATGCTTGCTTAAGTGTTTATTTGTGACCTACAATAATCGTCTATGTAATTTTGAGCTTTAAGGTTAATAAACAAATAGCGCAAAGTCTGCTTGCTCAATTGTTCACTTGTGACCTAAAACAATTGTCAAGTTAGTGGAACCTTATATTTCATTAAGCAATTGTCTTCACGATAATCAAAGAAGCCACGAACAGTCCAAAGAAATAATTTGGATCTTTTGTATGATTGCTGACATATATGGAATTAGTTGTCACTATTTGAAGGTAGTTGTCTTGTACTAAGGAGGACATGGGTGCAGTAGAATATGCTTGGATTTAAGTTCCATGGAGATTGATTTGAGGGATTTCTCGTTTTGTCTTGAGAAATCTATAAGTGATCTTATTAGCACAGTCCTAACCTAATGATAGATTGATAGGGGCATACTTTAGTTTTGATCATTGTAATTAGATAAGTGCACTAGGATGTTTACTTGATTGTTTTTACAGCTCTTATTAATGGTCAAATTATTAGAGTAACTTAGTGCTTTGCTCATATAGATTATCAAATTATTAGAACAGTTTAATGTTTTGCTCATATAGATAGTCAAATAATTAGAACATCTTAGTGCTTTGCTCATATAGTTGGTCAAATTATTAGAGTAACTTAGTGTTTTGCTCATATAGATAGTCAAAATATAAGAGTGACTAAGTGTTTGCTCATTGAACTTTAGTTAATTAGTTTTTTTGATATCTAAGTAATGTCAAGAATATACAGTTGGCCGTCGCAGTTAAGGTAGTAGTTTGGTTGTGGAGATTCTAGTGGCGCCTTAACATAGCGCCGTGTAAACAGGATGATGTGTTCATCAGCTATGATTGTATGTCAGTTCTAGCATATATAAATATTGTGTTCGTCGCAGCTTCGTTCCACATTATTAATAAGCTTTACAAGCTTAAGGGATATAAGTGCAGGCGATGTCTTTCCCTTTTTGTGGTGTCTTTTGGACTTAGGGTCCATAAGGATAAAACATTGCAGACTCGCTACTAGGCTGGAAGTTTAGGCTCATTTGTGAGCTGGTAGACGAATAGCGGTAATGGGAGAACCAAACATATTGGCATTATTTTTCACTACACATGTTTAAGATAGAGTTGCAGAAAGGGAAGTGGTCTTAGGCCCATACTTCGTTATGTTTTACATTCTGCATTTAATGGTTGAGTTTATTTTGAATTTAATGTATTGGACACCGTGTGATATTATTTCATCATTATATGATTTTGTATTCATATTGAGATGATTTTTTTGATGTTGTGAGCATACATAAAAGAAGTCGATGGGGTTTGATTAATTCTCTCACACGAGCAATCGCCTTAGCATTTAGATAGCGAGCAAGATGAGACATTGAGTTTTTGGTTGGAGAAAGAATTTATCTTTATCATATATGTCGCCTTGACAATGAGGGTCAAGATAAGTTCTTTTAAAGAATTGAGCATGAAGGTTGACCGCACACCTCATGTAACTTGAAGAAATCTAAATACGAACTTTCAGACAGGCGCTAGGAGAGCAGTTAGGTTAGAATGTTCAGGTTAGACACTGAGATAGTGATGAAGGGCACTAAGATAATGACTAGACTAAGATTCGTATGATGTTATATACCTTCGAGAATGAGTTTGACATGTCCAATTGTGTGGGAGCTCCGCTATAGTATATATTATATACCGTATGTACTATTGATGTGACCTTTAAAAAAAGTGAACGAATGTATCCCTATTTCATCACTGCATGAGCTTTGAAAACTTTTTTGAGTTCCACTGTGCCTTTTGTGACCTAGGACTACGTTATGAAAAGAGAGTTTGATGTTGGTACTTTAGCATGTTGCTAAAGAATCATGATTGATGCTGTCTAGCGGGGCATGTCTAAGAAAGCAGTTGAGTTCGATTGGATTAACGTAAGTAGCTAAGAAAGACGGTTCTATAATACACTATTGTGTTGTGACTCGTTGTCCAGGCGATCATGTCAGTTTTGTGTCTATCGATCTAATCATAAGTACAATACAAATTGGATGGTCCATACATCGTGATGAGATTAGTTCTCCTAAGGGGAAACAGATACTGAATCTAGTGTAATAGAATAGTCTGGGGCATAGACGAGATCAATTATGTATTTGTAGTGAGGTATTATGTTAGTTTGAGGGTAGCTTAATATAGTACTCTTACCCTAATCCTTCTCGTCTGGTCGCACGATCCATTTTTTGTATGTGAAACATGATGCAAAGAGCTTAGTACTCAACCTATGTGGATGAGTGGGAGATGTTGGACATTGGGTTATGTGGACTCAAGTCCGTTTGGTATTCAAAAGATTTGCGCAGATTATGATAATTATGATAAGAGTTTATATGTGGTTAAAACTCTTATCCGTTTTGGTTGATTTGACCAATTTAGATATTATCACGTAAGTCTTGCGGTTATCTCATCAGTTGTGGTCGTGGGATATAAACAAGTACGCATTGATTAAGCGTAATGAATTTATCCACATGTAGTTTCCCAAATTCTCTGAAATTCTTCTTGGGTAATCATCATAGTGTCATTGGTCTTGGATCGTGAAAATATATAGGCGACTCGATCTTGTAGCCGTGCTATTTGACGAGGAGGATCTCTTGTAGTGTTCCAAGCATCGTCGTGGTGTTTCAAGAAAGCTCGTAATACAAGTTGCATCTTCCGCTTCTACTGTTCTTGATCTGAAGAGGTTATTGGGTTAATACTTGTTTGTGTTGTTTTATATATTTCCTTCAATAAAAATATTTAAGTTTTACAATTTCAATTAACTAAATTAAATTAGGGCCGATTTGGACATCCAATGACAATTAGATTGCTCGACTTTGTTTCAAATCACACTTAGAAATACAAGAAGGCCAATGGACCAAATGAAAGTCGTCATTATGACAATTGAAAGCCAAAGAACAAATGGAGAGGTAGGTGTAAGAGCATATTGATGGGTCGAGTGCTTATAGTATGTGTCTTCTACTTTCACAATGGTCGAAGGAAATAATTCTTTATTTCCATAAAATTCAACATGTCTTCCTTATAGTGTTGAATTTTAACCAACAATCAAATGAAAATATGGATTTTTTTATAATTAAAATGAAAATACTAACTATTCTTTTTACCTAGGAAGTAATTGGGATAAAGATGATGATCCATTAGCCCAGAGAGTAGGAGAGGCAGTTGAGGAACTAACGACAAACCTTGCAGCCAATGGACGTTGACAAACAAAAGGATTTTGTGGAATTGTTCGAAGTAGAACAAAACAATTTGCCTTTTGTTCTCATAAACCTTCATATTCTAAATAAATTGAAGATAACGAATTTAATCCAATGATAAAAATTATGATAAAGAAATAGCCATAAGGTACTATCATTCGGAGATTGTCCTATTGCAATAAACAACCTATATTAAGCAGCAAAAGAATGCAGTAACATTTGGTCTCACCTCTGTCCGTATGGTGAGGACTTGTTTGAACTTTCTTGTAGTTCTCATCAATCGGTTCTTCAAGTCATCTACAACTATTGTTAAATGATTCGTAGTGTCACTAGAGATATTCTTGCCCTCATTTCAAGAGTTATAAAAAAGCTGAAGGTCAATTGCAGTTGAGTTAAGTGCAGCAATATCCTGCTTGATAACTGCCACCAGTTCCAGGATTTCTATAGTGGGGTCATAAAAAACTGAGGTCCTCTCTGCAATTGTAGATAAGATAGAATAATGATATAGTTTCTTTTACTTCACACAATTACCAAAAATAAATAGCAAAACAGTCAAGCCAGCTTACCAATTATAAATAAACCAACTCTCATTCAAATAATATCACGTAACATTTTGTGTAACATTAGGCAAACACATAAATGTCTAAGGAAACGTTTATGAGTCTATAAAGCCCCATGCAACTTTAAATCTTTTAACTGCTAAGCAATGTCACTTGATGCTTGTTAATAATTACTAAAAATTGGTGTGCTAATCTCCAACCATAATAAACTTCATGTAAAAATATCAACATGGTAGAGGGAGATTCCTTAAGCAACAGTTGTTAAGCAGCAGATGACAAAATGAGGTCCACAGACATGACTCCTACAATCTCTAGTTAGAAACTAAAAACCTCAAGAATGTTGAAAATGAGAAAAGACAGATGAATTAGGACAAAGGCTTGTTAAAAAAAACACAATAAAAACTAGTTTAAAAAAGAAGAAGAAGAAGATAGGTAGTGATATATAAAAATATATATTGATATGAAAGTGATATGTATATATAAGCATCAGAAAATATTTGTGCTACAAAAAACTTATCCAATATTACACAACAACAGAATTGAAAGCACACTATGTATTATAGGGAACATTACTTGGTTTGAAGGCACAAAAAAAACTCAAAGATCCATCATGCAGAAATTCTTTAAAACTCTTAATGGTGTATTAGTGGGAAAATTGGTTGACACAATCCCAACCCAATAAATGGGAAAACATGACCAAATGTTTTAGAAACTTGAAGTTGGGATTGAGGTGAGGAATCCAAATCAGGCCTAAAAAGGGAACAACAATACTTTGGGCATCTAGCCAGTATAACAAACACTTATACCATCACACACATTACCACCAACCCATATACAGTCACTATTACAGCTAAATATGGGCACCTCATGTAGATCTGAGCCTACCATCACAGTTGATTTACTTCATGGAGAAATGAGCGGCCAATCTACATCACACCTCCTAAAATTGCCACATAAAGCCAACTTATGTACATTTAAGAACGAGATCAATACAATAAAATAAAGTACATAAAGGAAGACAACGTGAAGTATAGTAAGTTATAACGCATGGACACTCTATTTTACCTCACGTTTCTGTGTCAGACACATGTTGGACATCCTCGGACATGTAAAAAAAGAGTATCTAATTTTTTAAAATTTTGGACACATCCCAAACAAGTTGTTGACACGTTTTTTTAGTCCTTTTGTTGGATTTTTTTTTTAATTTTTCCTTTTTTTTCCATTTTCTTCTCCTCTATTTTTTTATACACACAAATATATACATCTATACACACACACACACACATTGGTTAACAACTTTTTTTTTGAAATTTGAATCATGAATGTTGATTATTAAATAAAATTCATAATTTTTTATTTAATACCTTTTTATATATATTAATAATACTTACGTGATTTATGTATTTTTATGTTAATTTTTATTATATAATCATATAAAAAAACATATTTAATGTGTCCTCAATGTATCCGTACTCTACTTTTTAAAAAAATGTTGTGTCTGCGTGTTCATGCCATGCCGTATCCGTATCAGTATCCCATGTCTGTATTTATGCTTCTTAGATAATAAGTAATAACAAAGCCTAAGTCCCTAAATTTGTTTCCAGTTTGTAAATTATGCATTAATAGTATTCTACTATACTGATAAATTATAATTTATCAAAGTATTTTACTACACTGATCCATGTATTAAAACTCACTCAACAACTATAGAGTGAATATAAACCAACAATTGTATCTAGTCATTAAGCAAATGTATAGTTGCATAAAGACAAGCTAAAAGGAAGAAAAGAAAAAAGAACACAAAAAATCATTAGTTGCTCACTTATATTGTATATATGTGGACATTCTACAGATTATGTGATTTTTGTATATTGGGATATCATACATTGTATTATATGACTATTGATTTAGATGTGGCGTGGGCTTATATGGTCACGGGATATTACTTAGCACCCTATTTATAGTGTGGGCTTGCGAAATATTAGTAGGATATGATATTGAGGAACACCCCATGTGTGGTGCGAATGTATGAGACTTGGTACTATGAATGAGAATGTGAATGTTAACTCCTTATGATACATTGAATGAGGAGTGATGCGAGGTTATCGGACTTATGATACCTTGGTTGATAACTTAATGAAATGAAATTAATTACAGAATAGCGAGAGTGTGTGCTAGTGAGATTTCACTATTATCCATTAAATCTATTTTGATGGGGATTATGTCTCCCTTTGGTTTTCGACCATAACCCCGCGCGAGTGACGATATATTGCCAACTAGTTAGTAGCTCATGAAGCGTCAAGTCTTTCGGGGGACCGGTTGATAAGCTAAGTTTTCAAAGTGTTAGAATCCAATATGATGAATGGAGAAGAAACTCAATCTGTGATTACATGATATACTCTTATATTTCCAAGTGACCTATGCAATGTTTTTTCATAATCATTGTGGTTATTATTAGTTATATTGCTATTGGATATATTGCTCTCATTGCTTTGAATAGGAAATGTAGGTGCATCGTGAGGTTTGTATATATAGACACGTATCATGTTTAAATATTTATACTGAATGTATTATTATCATTGTTATACCGCATAGAGTGGTGTCTTATACGCTTGATTATTTTATCGGTAATTGTGATCTAGTAGATGATATTGTTGTGTGCTTGTGATTGCATACTAGACAGTAGGGATTGTCCTCATTGGACTTGCATTAGTTTTGCATGTTGTATGCTTGTGTGTTTTGAGAAACCCTATTGAGTATTATGACTCACCCCTGTTATTCATGAGAATAGCAAGTAATGAACTGGTAGATGACAGTTGTTGGAGCAACATGAGATGGATAGAGACTTGCATAGCATTGGTTTACACTGTTGCATTTATTCTTTGTATTGTAAACGGTGCATATACCTTTCTTGACTTAATGTACATATTATATATTGGACTAGTAGAGTTACCTCTATACATTACCATGTTGCATACTTTTGATGAATGTTTTTGGTTTAGTTATACCCCATGCAATCTATTTCATTTAATCCCGTTACGGGACTTGAATAAGTCTAATCATGAGAACGAACTGAGATTAAGTGAAGAAAAATTGTTTAAAGGAAATCAACTCTAAAATAAATAGATTATATTTTATTCACTTGATAGGGATGATTAGTCTGAATCATATTCCAGTTTGGGGTCCAATGAGCCCATAGTCAAACCCTAGGGTTAAAGGCATTAGAAAATCAATTCTAGCTCAAGGAATATTTCTTCTCTCCTAATCGGTCCTTACTTTATACTTTTGTGACAGATTGTCATTATCAACCAAGTGATGTTGCCCCCTAACATGGACTGATGTTAGTCAGTCTCACATTTCTTATAGTAATTTCCAAACAACTTGCTTAATTCTAGGTATTTGAATTGAGCTATAGATATTACGTCCAGTCGTCATCATCTCATTCTCAATTTTAATTAAAGCATTTTCTTCCCATCTTCTCATATTTTTTCACCCTCTAAGAAGAACCATCTATAAGTTATTTTCCCAACGAAAATGCCTTCATTATTTTTCATTACATAAAGTGAAATGCCTATGCTATAGTAGATACAACAATAATAATGGAAAATGCACATCAAACACCAAATGTATATAAAATGAAACTTGAACACTTAAGCATCAACTAGTTCCATTGAAATGGCGTTTTGCAACCATAATGTGCTAGTTAAAATGATCATTTTTCTCAATTGACACAAATAAAAATCAAACTTTTAATCTCATCTCTCATTTAAGTGCCTTCCCAACAGGTTTGCCATTGTGCTATGAAGATTTTGGCACTAGCTAAAGTTATAAATAAAGTGACTATATTAGTTCGAACCGTTTGGAACTACTTGAATAGCATCCTCACAATTTAGAGAATATAAAAATAATTTTTTTTATTGGTAAATGATAATTGTATTATATACATGGTACGAGCAAAGGGCAACTTAAAATTACAAAAAAAGGATACTAGCTACCAAAAATTGAAGCCTAAGACCCTTTTAAAAATCAAAAAGTCTATATAGATACATTGGAGTTCTTGCTTAATCCAAAAGAAAATAGTTCATAAAAAGTAAATCTTTGAAACTCCAAGGTAATAATTCAACCCTTTTTAATCTTATTTCTCTCCCACCATAAACACCTATCCTCCATGCAATCCTCGACTCCTTTTAATTTTTCTACACGCCCATCCCAACAAAAAAACCTCATAGAGACAACAAAAAGAGAAAGTAACAAATTCCAAGTGTCCCCTGCAATATTACAATGAACAAGGAATGATCCACCGTCTCTTCCTCCTCTTTGCACATATAATATCGACTTAGAATATGGAATCCTCTCCTTTAAAGATTATACAGCATAAGAATAGTTTTCCAAGCCGTCAACCAAGAAAAAAATGTAACTTTAATTGGGACAGGACTTTTGACTTGCAAATCATCCTCCAAGCAAAAGACTTATCCTCTCTATTCACCAAACTTTTATAAAAATATTTATCAACAAAATTTTCATTATTGTTCATATCTATTAAATTATTTCCTCCCTTTTCTCACCCAACCCAACCAATTCAATAATGCCATCAACTTATCAAATTCCCTCATCTCCCAATTATAAAAGTTTTTTGTAAAACAAGAACTCCAAATCTTTTGTTCCCCCACAATAGCTATGCAATTTGTTGTCTATGTAAAGATCTGAAATTTTTCTTTTTAGAATAAATTTTTATTTTTTATTTATTTATGAAAATATTTGTGTATGTATGTAATGAGTATCATCTATGTACATGTGTGTGTATATATATATATATATCTGATGTGTTGTATATTGGTATGTGTAGTGGATTGTATATGTATACACAAGGTGGGAAACAAGTGTGTGTATGTGCAAGTGGGTGTGTGTGTGTGTGCTGCTATCTGTTTTTAAGGTCAGCTGGGTGTGTGTGTACAGTTGTGTGTGTAGTGTGTGTTTTATATAATATACATATAACACACAAATGTCAACCCACACATTAAATGCAAAGCTGGATTCTGATGAGAAGAAAAAGAAGAAGAAGTCAGAAACAGTAAGGCTAGCTATAGGTGCCTTGCGCGAGGGTATGTATATACCTTTATGTATATGTAAAATATGTGTGTTGGTTAGAGAGAAAAATCAGAAATGGAGAGGCTGAGTTGGAGGGGTCGTGAAACACTAGGAGATTCAAGGACCGGCTTGAACCAAGAAGAGGGAGAAGAAGGAAATAGAGGAACTACACCAAGGAGTTCGAAATAGGTATGTCAAGTTTAGCTTTTGTTTTAAAATTTTCAAGCATGATTGTTTAGTCTTGAGTATAGGGCCTTACTAAGCTTGAAATCAGAAATGTTAAGGAAAAAGAATCGAAAAGAATGGCCAAGAAATGAAAGAGAAAATCTCAGTTACAGGTTTTTGAAAATAATTCAGTTTTAGCATTTTCAGGTTTAAAAACTTGTTTAAATGATGAGGAAACATTCCTCTTAAGTGCAGAAAATGATTTGAAGAAAAATGGGGTTAAAACAATGGGGGAAGAGTCACGAAACTGGAAGGAAATGGTTGACCGGAAAGTCAGCCGAAGAGGTTTGACCTTCTATTCGTGATAGTCTAGTAATTTAAATCCAAAACCGAGCTTGGATATGAGATCCTTTGGAAAAACCAAAGAAAACCACATTTAAAAATCAGTGAAACTCAACTGAAAATGGGTTGCTGTTGCCGGAGATGGCGACGGAACCCTAATGGATACTCACCAGAAGAACGGGGAAGGAAATGAACAGGGTTTGGCCAAACAGGTGTCGTGTTAGGGTTTGGGACCTTGATACTACGTCGTTTGGGTTAAGAGATTTTAAATTAAAAACCTAATTGGGCTTGTTTGGTTACAAGCATATGAAATTTAAATTGATTTAAGTCGGAACTGGAATATCCTATTCCAGTTTTGAGACATCGTCCGCTGTTTGGCCTCAATAAATTTAGAAAAATAATGGAGCAGAGGTTCCTACGACTCCAACCCTCACCCACGCGTGTTGGCACCCACATTTAACCATTGAGCCACGTGTGCCCTTATGATTAAATCCTCATTAAAATATATATATATATATATATTATATAAACAGTGATAAAAATCAAAGAAATAAAAAAGGGGGGTGCGCAGGGGCTAAGAATCGAACACAGGACCTTGGGTTAGAGAAGGCACATATAACCAATTGAGACAGAACAATCCCATGTCCTTTTATTGCACCAATATATATATATATATATATTATATTGTAACCTTATTTAATTAATTAAATTAAATATAACAAAATGGCCCGGAGTTCAAATGGGACAAGTAATTAGTGTGTTTCGAATATCTCGACCATTCTGAATCCAACGGTGAGGTCCGTGCCATGAGACGGGGCCTCGAAAAATAAAAGACGCGTAGGAACATTAAAAATTATCAAAATGCCCGTGAGTTAAAAAGTAGTCAAACGAACTCCGATTAAAGTAAAAAAATAGTGAATTTTTATTATTTTGAATATCCCGGACCCAACCGTGGAGTTCAATTCGCGAAAAGAGATCTCAAGAAGTAAGAACCCGTAAAAGTGTAAAATAACCATTTTGCCATTTTTAGCCCGAATATCAAAATTGAATTCTGCGAAAGCCTAAACCGACTTTATTCGATGTTCCAGACTCAATGGTAGAGCCTATTTTAGTAAAATAGAAACTCAATAAAAGCATAAAATTTGATGAATAGCATAATTCAAGTAGCAATAGACTGAATTATATTTCATGCTTTTAGGAACACTGAAGGGAAAAGAGAAAGGTGGCCTGACCTTCCACATTCTCACTATTTAGTTCAGCTACACAGCGAGCATGGATTTCTAGGGTTGAGACAAACCCATCAAGTATGATATTTTTCTAAGTATGAAACAGGATTAAGTTTAGGAGTAATTTCCATATTGACTTAATGATCCATATGTTTGTTCGATTGTTTATGTGCTTATGTGTTTCTTGTTATCTTCTTGAAAGTTTGGTTAAGTAATAAATGTGGATCATGGCTATATGTATATTCTATGTGTTGGCATAGTGTGTGACTTATGTTTTTGGAAAAACTATTAAGATTGTGAACGTGCAAACCAATCATGTATTTAGATTGATTGTTCATGATATATAGACTTGTGGAAGAAGTGTTATGATTTAATGTCATTGTGCTTTAAGTGGATTGTGCATTACTTAAAGTACGCTTCATGTGTTTATAAAATGTTGTGTTGAGATTACATTATTACATGGTGGAACCAAGGCATATTGGCATAGTGTGATTCCTTGAAAACATGGTGTGGGTTGAGCATGTGGTGTTATACATTATGAGGGTGTAGATCCTGTAATACCCTGACCCGAATTAGTTGGTACCCGAACCCGGTAGACTAGGGTCATGACATATAAACTTGAGCTATAGGCCAAAATATAATGTGAGTTAAGTTGAATATTAAATCAAAGTATAAAATTATCCAAAAATCTTAACGACAGTGATCATAGGCCATGGACAAATTAAAAATGGACGAGCGACAGTCAGTTATCCAATAAGACACGTAAATCAAGAGATAAACGAAACGAGTCGATTCCTGAAACCAAGATATAAAAATAATAATGATAATAATAATAAATGAATAAATAAAGAAAGAAATAAATATAATTGTTAAAGAAAATTACGAAAATACCCCAAGTCCTTAAACAAGTCAAACGAAGTCCAAATAAAGTAAGCAAATAGTGTATTTTGACTATTTTGGATGTTTTGAACCCAATGGCTGGGTCCATTTCATAAGACGGGACTCTAAAAAAAAATAAGACATGTTAAAGTATAAATTACCAAATTGCCCCTACTTGCCCTTAAAACCAAATGGAAGTCCGAGAAGGTCTAAATTGACTTTCTTCGACGTTCCGAACTCAATAGTGAGATCCATATTATGAAATAAAGTACAAAAAAATGTGACATGTAAATACTTAAAGTAATAGAATTAAACTTTAAAATGTAACAAAGCTACCAGAAAAGATTTAATGACAATTAAATCGAGTGATAATATAGAATATAACCGGACTTTGAAATGTGTTTTTAAGGAACTTCAAAGGAAGGATTTTTGGAGTTGAGCTTTTGAAATTCAGGTGAGTGTTTTCATACCATATTGAGGTAGACATTTTCATTATAGATATAAATATCAAACTTTTTTATGATGTATCGATATATGATATCATTTCCATTTATAGTCTTTGTTTAACAGTTATACTGTATACGTTTTGAATGATCTATTGACAACTATATTGTCTTCTTTGACTTAAGAAAATGTGTTTGTAAGATACTCAAATGTTATATGATCTTCTTACAAATGTTTGAACTGTTTTAACTAAATATCAAATAAAGAACTTAGATTTGAGTAATTGAACTGCTATTAATGATTATTGATTTTGGATATAATTTGGATGCTTTGAATAAAACACTCTTCTATGATTGGTCACTTATCGAATAGGTTGTGATTTATAGAACCCTTCCCACAAGGTGTATTGTGGTGAGCCGATGTTGATACAACATATCGAACTAGCTAGTCTATCGATCTTAGTCAGCGAGGTTCTAATTTACTGGCCATAGAAGTGGAATATATAATTTTGAATGTGAACCATGATTGAATATGATTTATCGAACCGTAATTTTGAATTATCAAACTATGATTTATCGAACCATGATATCGAACTATGATCTATCGAATTATGTTATCGAACTATGATTTATTGAACCAAGACTCATCGAACTATGATTTATCGAATTATGATATCAAACTATGATTTATTGAACTATGATGCATCGAACTATGTTATTTTGATTTATTGAACTAGGTTATTGATTATCGTTGAATTGAGATTTATTGGAAGTGAATTTGATACCGTTATCTTGTACTATAAATTAAGATAACATATGATATTTGATCATTGACATTTCAGTAGTTGAATTATATAGTAGTTTTGAAACCCTTAGTATCTTATGGAATACTCACGAGCTGGGATACTCTCGAGCTGTTGAGCTTATAGGATTTTTATCCAACATATTTCAGGTATCGACAGTGGCAAGGGAATTACAGTCTCAGTCAGGATAACCAAGGCTTATAAACTATGAAACCTTTTTGTAGTAGGATTTTGCTAGTCATGATGTAGTTGCTTTTGGAAATTTTGGACTGTATATCAAATATGACATCAGCAGGCTTGAAAAATTATATCATGTACTTTTGTATCTACTATGGAATGTATATATAGATGACTGACGTTGACTTGTGAATTGACGCTTCCACAATAAAAAAAGAATTTTATTCTGTTGCATTGATTCAAGGAAATGAGGAAAGTATCGTGATCATTGAAAAAGGCCTCGGTGGCCGATCACGAACCCCTGATCCGCATGGGCCGGGTTTTGGGTCATGATAGATCCTATGGTGAAAAGCCCAAAATTGGCCATTGCATTGGTGCCCAGAATCCAACGGATGTGTTCCAGTGAACGGGTGTTGGTACTCAGGGTCCATCGAATGTGTTCCGAAAACGAGACATGGGTGTGGCATAGAGTTGCATGGGTGTGTCACGCATATTTTTATAACATTGTAATCAATGAATTTGTAGAGGCGGTATAGAGTTTGTATGAATGCATTCTGAATCTTGTCAGTGCATTGTATGATGATATTGAATGACATGTAAATATTAATGTACACTTGCACATGCCACGCCTTAATTTTGTTCCTTACATTAGCATTATATTATACCAACAGTTGAGCTGACTCATTCGTGTGATATCATATTACAGATGACGCCCCTGCTACATGAGACTTGATGAGATCTTAACAAAAGAAAGTGAAGGGGACTTGGAATTGTAATTGGCCCTTGGGACACTTTTTGAGATGTAAGGGTTTAAGCCCAAATGATATGAACGATATGTTTATCGAATGTATTTTATGTGTTTATGTATTGAGGGGAAGGGAGGCATGTTCAATTGAATCCATTTAGATTGTCTTTTATTTTATTTTCTTTATTTCGTTTCTCATTCACTCCCTAGGTTCGTGGAAATTCGGGACGTGACAGTCTATGTGTAACATCATGTGTTTTATAGAATTAAATAAATAATATATATAATAATGCATTTAATACATATAATATTGAGTTAGAAAATTTTTAGAGTTGAGTTAATTATATTAATTGGTCGTAAGGGAAAAATAGTCATTTACGCATTAGGGAACCATGAATGTGTAATAATTGAAAGATATCTTACTATAATAAAAGTAGATATAGACATGTACAAAAATTTAAACAAGATAGCTTTTCTAACTTAGGATAAGGTTGTGTGTTCTTGAGTGTTCATACATTTCATTTCATCAATGACATTGTATGTGAATATTGTGTATGAATATTAGCAGTCTCATGTAAATACATGATTTATGAATACTCAATGTTCATATTGTAGATATAAGTTTTTCATCATAATATCATCTTTAAAACCATGATTCTATGATTATGATTATCATGATTTGATCTATGTTTATGTCAGTTTTGTGAGTGCATGATAAGTGTTTGATGAAATGCCTAGATGGTTCTTTGTTATCGACACTTTCAGATTTTTTTTGGACATGAGTCAAACACACAAACAAAAAAATGTCTAATTTTTCTTTCTTCTAAATTTTAGACACTTTATGGGCACATTTTCTTTTATTTTTTATATTTGGATTTTTTCTTCTTTTTCTCATCTTCTCTTTAGTTATATATATATATATATATATATATATAGACACACACACATATATATTTTATGTAATAGTTAGTAAATTTATTTTAGAACTTGAATCATATATATTGATGATTAAATGATTTTTTTAAATTTTTATTTAATGTCTTTGTTATTTTAATACTTAATAATATTTTTATGATTTGTATTTTTATGCCAATTTTAATTGAAAAAACGTTAGTTTTTTATTATATGGTTATATAAAATATTATATATATATATATATATTTAATGTGTCTCTGATGTATCCATGTCTTACTTTTTTTTTGAAATAATGTATCTACGTATCTGTATCATATCGTATCCGTGTCACGTGTCTCTATCTATGCTTCTTAGATTTCTATATGTTGCTTATATATTTATCTCGGGGGATTGAATAAGGTATATTGCAAATATTGGTTTCTTTTAGGAACTTTCAATATGAAAGTTGTAAATGCACAAATAAATAAACAATAAAGAGAGAAAGAGGAAACACATCAGTTTTACGAAGTTCAAAAAATTTTCTACGTCCTTGACTCAAGCATCCACATTTGAGTTTTTCCATTATTATGACCTCCTTGCAGGTAAAGACCAAACATTTACAATGCGAAGACCGTAACTCTCTTATCCAAACAAAATATATATTTTTACCTCACCGGGTAGCACCTATCCATAAGTTTTACCTCAATGAGATGATACAAAGATGTTTATCAAATAATACTTTCTTCTAAAGTAGTTTGGGTGCAATAAGATGCTCACTTTTTATAGATAGATCAGGTGTAAGCTCTAAGTATTTAAGATGAGTAGAACTTTCAGATCTAAATTTGGAAGATATTAGATCTAAAGTCAATAATAAATATGTAGAAGTGTAAGCATGTAATAGATGACATACAAAGCCTTAGAGAACCTCTATTTATACACCTTTAAAGAATGCGTCTAGGTACTTTTCAAAAAGAGTTATTTTTTTCATTTCTGTCTGTTCAAAATTTGAATTTGCGATTGTCGAACCGACAAAATCAGTCGACTATATCATTAACCGGTTGACTACAATGAGGACTGGTCGACTAATTTAGTCTAGAGGGGTTGAGGTTCATTTGGTCAAGAACAATCAGTCGACTGGTTCTTTGAATCAACAATTGGTTCTGTTTGTACATTATTTTTTCTTCGAGAAATGGTCGACTGATTTTTCCATTAGGTCGACTGATTTAGACAGTATGTTTAGGTAATATATCAAAATGGTTATTCAGTCGACTGGTTCTATTTGTACACTGAATTAGCCTGTGAAATATGGTTGACTTATTTTTATTTTAGGTTGATTGGTTTAGACAGTAAATCTTTAGGCTATTTTGAAAAATATCACTTTTGGTCGACTGATTTGATCATTGTAAAAATAAGCCTTTAAGAATCAATCGATTGGTTCCATGAAACTAGTCGACTACTTTGGATAATAAGGGTCTTCTAGCTTATTTTTTCAGTGTACTTTTATCAAAACTTTTTAGTCTTTCAAAACTTAAGATGTGACAATTTTTTATTTTAAAAAATTATTTGAAGTTAGTTCTTATCATTTTAAATAGTGAAAGCTTACAACCAATAATCAATCTAATCTTACATCACTCAAAACCCAAAACCCAAAATAAGGAAAATAGTAATCTTCACTTTGAATTGTTTTGAATCATTGGGTTTGAGTGTGTCTATTTACTTGAATCATCAGTAGAGCATTCTACTTTATTTTATCTTTGTTTTAGAGTATAATCTTGAGTGAAATTCTTTAGCTTGATGAACTTTGTTATTTCTTAGTCAATAATATATTTTCACCTAAATTACTTATTTGTATTATCGCTTAAATAACACATCAGTCCTTTAAATACTGTTTTGTGATCCTATAAGTTATGAGATGTTTTTACAATTTATTCTAAATAAAAGAAACATGGAAAGAAATGATTAAATTACAATTATTTTTAAATATGCATCTAGTTATTCTTTTAAATCATATAATTTATAAGGTAACAATATATGTCATAAATTTGGAATAGAAAAACATTAAGCATTATTGAAAAATAATTATTATTATTTTTTATGGAAAAAAAGTAGTATCTTCTTCATGAGGTTGTTCAAAAATCTTTTAAATGGTAAGTATCATAAATTAAATTTATGACATGCTTTTCTAAGTCAACTTGCATTCCCGGACTCTTTGGCCTTGGTTGGATAGAAACTTAAAATGAGTTTCAGAAATCAACTTTTTCCAAAAAAGCGTTTGGATACATATGTATCCAAGTTATATCCAAACCACTTTTTCAACTTTTTCCTATGCCATATCTGAAAAAATCTTTAAATTTTTTTCATATCTCCCACTCTCACCCACTGACACTCTTATCCAACTTAAAGCTATTCACATAGAATCATTCGGATCTAGCCGTTGAACACCCACCGACTCATTCACGATCTCTCTCACACTCTCTCACCCAACTTCAAAGAGAAAATCTACTCGATCTCTCTCTCTCTCTCTCTCTCTCTCTCTCTCACCCAGCGATAATCAACACCATCAATCCCTTACATCGCTACGATTCTATCACCCACCGACTCATTCTCTCTGCCCCTTGTTTGCGTTTTCCATCGATTTCTTGGCCCGATTTGAAGATCTCGTTCAACTTGATCTTGTAATGACATGAAATTTTTTTATTATTATTATTATTATTATTTGTTTTTATCATTATTATTATTATTATTATTATTATTATTAATGTTGTGTTGGTGTACATGTATGCATGTGTGTGTTATGGTTTAAGTGTGTATGTGTAAAGATAGTTATATATATATATGTGTATCAGGTTGGGCAACTGGGTGTGTGTGTGTGTGGACTGCCGTACATGCAACAGTGCACATGTGTGCATGATATAGTATATGTATATATATATAGGTATATAATATATAACCAAGGTCAACTTTGCATTAAATGCAAAGTTGATGGAAAAGAGAGAAAGCTGAAGAAGTATGGGAAGAGAGAGAATAGGGTTGCTGAAGTGACCTCTTGTGGAATAGTGTATCTGTAGGTGTGTATAGAAAATGGCAGTGCATGGGTTAGAGAGAAAAAGCAGAGAAATCCGAGAGAGAGAGGCTTGAGAAGCTGAGAGGGAGATTGTAGAGTTTGGGACTTGGGCCAAGGCTTGGAACAGAAGAGGAAGCTGGAGGTGAACCCAACGAAGAAGGAGAGATACCATCACCAAGGTAAAAGCCAACCGTGCACTTTCTCTCTCTAGAAAATTCCATATATGTGCAATTTGTTTTGAAGCATAAGGGTAGATATAAATTGTAGGGCTTGAATCTACATAAAATTTAAGTTATTTTGAAAGAAGAACCAAATGAAATAACCAAGAAATGAGGGAGCACAGTAGAGTTGCAGGTATTGGGATGGGTTCGGGTTCACCATGATTTCATGCATGAAACCTCAATAAAATGACCTAGGCATGACCCTATAAGCTTCAGAAGTATTTTAGAATGAAACTAGAGTCAAAACGGTAAAGAGATAACCTAGAAAAGACTCGTCGGAAAAACATGGGGGCATGGCCGAAAAACCGGCCTAGGTTTGTGCATGGGGACTGCTCAAGGCTCGCAATGAGTTCTAAATGATTTCTTAGAGTCCTAGGGTTCGCTTGAGGAGGAAATGAGAAAAAGATTGGAGGTGGAAAGCGTGAAAACCGTGAAGGTTTGCATTTTCTGGCGAGATAGCCGGAATATCGGCCGGAGAAGACAACCGGCATCCTAGCCGGAAAATCGTGGGGAAGGAGGGGCGAGTGGGCTGTTGTCTTGGGCCTATTCCCTTGGGCTTATTTCATTTAAATTGGTTGGGCTTGCTTCATTTAATTAGTTAGGCTTGTTTGGGTTTGAAAAGGGGGATTGGGCTGATTTAAGTTAAAAAGGGGCCATTGGGCCTGATTGGTTAGAAATAGTTTTGGGGCCCAACCGGTTAAAAAAAAAAAAAAAAGTAAAAAGGGACGCATAGTGGCGTCCTTGAGATTCGAAACAAGGAAGTATGAAGAGGGGGGTGACACGCTGGCCAGTGTGCCAACCTATGCTCACCCGCCTCTTTTCACATATAATATATATATATATATATATGTATTATACTTTATGTAATTTAACTAATTAAATTAATTTAAGTAAGTTAAATACTCCAAAAATGGCCCAGAGTCCAAACAAGGCAAGCCATATATGTTTTCTTACTATCTTGGACCTTCTAAGACCAACGGTAAGGTCCGTGATGCGAGACGAGGTTTCGAAAAATAAAAGACCCGTAGGACTTTTAAAAATTATCAAAACGCCCCTGAGTCAAAGTGCAGTCAAACGAACCCCAAATTGAGTAAACGAATAGTGAAATCTTATTATCTTGAACACTCCGAACTCAACCGTGGAGTCCAATTCACGAGAAAAGGCCTCGAGAAATGGGAACCCGTGAAAGTGCGAAATGATCGTTTTGCCCTTTTTAAACCGAACGTCCAAATTAAAATCCACAAAGGCCCAAACCTATTTTTTTCGACGCTTCGGACCCAATGGTAGGACTTAATTTAGCAAAATAGAAACAAATGAAATAAAGACATAAAATTTAATGAATAACATGATTCAAATAGAGATAGACTAAATTATATTGTGTAATTTTAGGGACATCAAAAGACAAGGAGAAGGAGGTTTGATCTCCTGCTCATCATTGTTAGTTTCACCACCCAGCGAGCACTATATCTTAGGGTTGAGATCAACCCATCAGGTATGGTATTTTGCTAAGTAAGAAATAGAATTGAGTTTAGGAGTAATTGCTATGTTGTTGATTAATTCTATGCCTATGTGTTTCTTATTGTCTTCCTGAATATTGGATTGAACGATAGATGTGAACCATGACTATATGTGTATTTTATGTGTTATCATGGTGTGTGATTTATGGAATTGTTAAGATGATGAATGTGAAAACCAAGCATGTGATCAGATGGATTGTTCATGATATGTGGACTTGTGAACTGAGTTGTTTGATTTGATTATTGCTTTAAGTAGAGTATGCATAACTTAAAGCATGCTTCATGTATTGATAAATTGTTTCGTTAAGATCATATCATTGCATGGTGGAATCTGGGCATATTGGCATAGTGTGATTCCTTGAAGCATAGTGTGAGTTGAGCACGTGGTGCTATGCATTATGAGGGTGCAGATCTTGTGGTGAAAAACCCAAAATCGGCCATGGTACTCATGCCAGCGGGGACGGACCGTAAAGTGAGAACAAGGTGACTCAGGCCTTCGGGGAAGGACTGTAAAGTGAGACATGGGTGTGGCATAGAGTTTGCATGGGTGCGTCATGCATATTGATCATGTGTTGCATGGATGACATTGCATGACATGTAGAGATAAATGTACACCTGCACACGCCACGTCCTTAATTTTGTTTCTTGCATTAGCACTCTATCATACTAGCAGTTGAGCTGACCCATTCGTGGGACACCATATTACAGATGAGGATGCCCCTGCTACCTGAGATTTGGTGACATCTTGATAGGAGATTGCACTTGGAGTGTTTTTGGCCCTTGGAGGCATATTTTGATGTCTAAGGGCTTAAGCCCAAATGACGTGTGAACAATGGATTCATGGGATGTAATTCATGTTATTTTGATGTATTGACAGTAATGGATGTATGCTTAGTTAAATTTGTTTAAGTTGTCCTTTATTTTATTTTATTTATTGTCTTGACAGTCGCGCCTCGGGTTTGTTGAAATTCGGGGCGTGACAGATCTCCACTGGTTTTGCGCAGTGCCCGGTCTTCTGATTTGAAAATCTGTTCCACCTTGAACTCTCTCACCCACCGACGAAGCTCGTACGCATTTTCTCTCTCAGTTTCGGTGTATAGATTTGAATATCTCGTTCCAAGATCTGAAGTGGTCTTGCGTAGTTCCTTTTATCCGAGATCTAGATCTTAGTTCTACCTTTTTCTCTCTCACCCACCGACGAAGCCCCCAGTGATTTTCACATCTCTGATGCTAACAAGAGGCCAAAAGAAAAAACAAGCAGAAGCTATAGACAATACCGAGTATAGCTACACCGACGAGAACCAAGTCCCAGTACCACTATCACCGTTCAAGAAGGTATGAAAACCCCTGATCTATTTTTTTTTTCCAGCATGAACTGTCGCAACCCCTGTCATTCATATATCATTCAATATGGAATATATATAAATATATATAAATCGTATTACATGCTTTGCAAAGTTCGATTCAAAGATGTGATTGGGAAAAGGCTGAAATCTGAATCACTTTTTTTTTTTTTTGCTTCTTGTTTTTACCATAACATGATTCCATGATTTTTGTTGTTTTCTTGGACATATGGGCTTCATGCCAAACTTTTTACTTCCACACAAATGTGAGAATAATTTTTTTGTTCTTTGTAAATTATCACTACATTATTATCTGTTTTGATTTTTTTTTGGGTTGATATATTTTGTCATTCCATGAATTTTTTATCAACAATATATGACCACACTTGCATGAGTTCTTAGGCTAAGCTTGTATATGAGAGGATTTCAAGTAGAAAACTTCAGTGACTTTGTAATTAGGGTGAAACAAGTTTGTAAAATCCGAAGATTTTTTTTTTTTTATTAATTTGGGGATTGCAATAATTGACATGTGTTTGACTCAACTATAATGTATAATTACTGCTTTGTATACACAAATTATCTTCACCAATTACCACAATTGCTTTAGATGTCGAAACAATTCGATGAATTTGAAGATTCTGTGAACTGGCCTCCAAGGGTGGAGGAAGCATTTATAAGAATGATGGTGGATGAGGTTCAGAAGAACCTTGTACAAACCAATAGTTTTAATAACCGTGTGTGGCAGAAGGTAGATGAACAACTTTTTAATTTGTTTGGCAAGCGGTACACGGTGCAAAAATTGAAAACAAAGTACAGTCAGCTTAAAATGAAATATTGGGAGTTCAAAACACTGTTGGGGCCAAACGTTTCTGGATTCGGTTGAGATCCTGAAACAAACACTGTCACTGCCACTGAAGACGTATGGCAGAAACATCTTCAGGTATCTATTGCAACCTAATTTTCATACTTGTAAAAGCAATTTTTTTTGGGTCCAAAGTTTGTAGATATGTTGGTTAACATGTTGCCATTTCACATATGTAGACTTATCCTAAAGCACGTCAATTTCGATGCAAAGGGTGTGAACATTATAATTTACTGTATATAATTTTCAACAATACCAACTCAAGTGGGTCTTTAGGCTAGGTCATCATCCCAGTTGCCACCAAATTCAGATGAGTAGAAGGGATTTAGAGGAGGAATTTATGGGGGGTGCGGCTCACGACATTCATAATACCGGTATGCCAGATGACTCTTCGTTGGATGGAAAACGTGTTTCCAGCAGTGGTAAATGTGCTGCTAGTGGGCAATCAAGTGGTAGAGCTAGTAAATGTAGTAAGGTGTCTAGTATGGACATCGCATTGGAAGCATTTACAAATTGTTCTAATGCCCGCAAGAAGCAAATAGAAGGCAATACCACTGCTGTTGAAGCTTCCTCTAACTTAAAAGATCAGTACTCAATTCAAGCTTGTATGGATGCATTGAATAGTTTTGAAGATGTGGAGTATGATCAGTATATGAAGGCAACAAAGTCTTTCTCCGATGGCGACTAGCGGGTCATGTTCATAGAAATGCGAGCATCCATGAAGCTGAAATGGGTTCAGAGTTTGTAGGGAGAGTAATGGACACAATAACTTATTTTATTATTTGTATAAGTTTGTACTGTTTATTTTTTCAAACCCTATAGTTTACGCACTGGTATTCGTGTGGCTTTAAGTTAATTTGCATTGAATAGTTTAAATCATGTCTGTTATCATATTATTTGTGCCTTTTATCTTACCTTTTTATTATGTTACCAACTTCATTTTTATTCTCTACAGGATTGCTAATTGGAGAATATAACAAATTTTTAAATATTTTCCCAAAACTTATCTCAGGCGTTGTAAGTATATATATATTTTTTTAATGACAGTTATTTTTTCTACTCATTTTTGTTCTTCCATTTTCTGTGCCTCAAACTTTGCTTTAGTAATTCTGGTATAGCATACGATACAAAATTTAGTATACAACAGCAAACTCCACTTTGCTAAAATTTGACTCAAAGTTATAGGTAAGTGTGTGTTAAAGATATTTGATACTGTGATGAGATTGGGCATTGGTTTACTATGCCAATTAGCTTGTGGAATTGTTCTCACCCTAATCAGAGAAAAAAAGTTATAATAGATAAGCAACCAGTTTGACAATGTTTGTGTCTTTTGGTTGGAGGATGATAAGATTTTTTATATGGATCCAGTGAGATAAAACGTACCAAATTATATTAATTAGATAGTTTGATTGCATGAAACAACCTCAATGATCGATTATTGACCAATCAATTTTAGCAATGAGCTATACTGGTCTTGTGAAGAAACTGATTTTGCACAAAATAAATGTAGTAATATTACCCTGGCAACAGTGCATATGTTCTAGCTGTAGGGGGAGAAAACTAGGAGAAAACATTTGGTAACTTGATACTAAATACACTAGTCTTTATTTACTGGATTGCACATATAAACGTAAGTTTTCAGATATGATGTGGTATAACTTGAACAATCTGAGAAACACAACATTCTTCTAGAGGCTAGAACAATTAAGCAATGGTTGTGCAAGATGGAAAACAATGCTTTGTGTCACCATATTCAAGCCTTTCCCCCCTTCTCTTAGTTTTGAAATGCTTTAAATGTAAAATATGTAGTTTAAATAAATAATGTAAAACACCTTAAACATAGAGGATTTTCAATTTGTTTGGCCATTTACTTTGCAAACCACCAGTTTGTTGACCAGATGACAAAACACTGTGTATTACAATAAGAACAATATAATTTCAAATCAAATAATAACTGACTTTATAATTAATGACAAAAATCATAAATTACTTATAAATAGAAAAGATAAATGACTAATAAATTAATAAATAAAGAACAAAAATGTAAATTAGATAAAATTATAAATTAAATACGATAAAAAAATAAAAAAGATAAATAATGAAAGAATAATAATTAAAGAATAAAAACTTACATATGTGAACTATTTCATAAATTATTTTCATGTACATTTCATAAATAATAAAAGAATAATAATTAACCTTTTTACTGTTTTTTATATATTATATTATTAAATATGTTATAAATACTTATATAAAATGAATAAATTAACAGATTTATGAAAATCTTGAGTCCTCAGGGTGTGAACATTTATTTTTGTCTAACTATATATTTAATGCAGGAAAATGTCTTCAGAGCCTTCAACTGAATCTGATACAGAGGATGTAGATATGATGATGGATTTTATTATGTTAAATCAAATGCATAATCAACTGACAAATAGTCTTCCAAAGCAACCATGTAGGACATCGGCCTTAACAGGGGTTGAGTATGTACATGAGTTATTATCTGGTCACCCAACGTGAATATATGACATGCTGCGAATGGATGCACCTACTTTCATGTCACTTTGTAACACATTAAGGAACGGGTTCCTTGATGAAGGTCCTCATCCTCATGTGCGAATTGAAGAATCGTTAGCAATATTCTTGCTAACTGTAGGTCATAGTACTAGGCAAAGAGTTGTGGCTGAAAGATTTTCAACATTCAAATGAAACAATAAATCGTCATATCAAATGAGTTATGAGGGCTTTGGCTAAATTAGGAGTGTTAATAATTCGACCGAAGGACCCACACGAAATAGCCCCAGAAATTGTGGAAAATCCGAAGTTTAACCCATATTTTCTGGTATGTACCATGATTTAATTTCACAGCGATTAACATTTCATTCAGCTTTGATTATTGTTTTCATACTTTTCCTCGTATATTGATAGGATTGCCTGAGTGCAATTGACGGAACGCATATATCTGCATGGGCACCTGCTTCTAAACAGACAGCATTTCGAGGGCGCAAATCAACAGTCACACAAAATGTGTTGGCTGCCTGTTCTTTTGATATGCTATTCACATTTGTATACACAGGTTGGGAGGATAGTGTACATGACTCTCGTGTATTTTTAAATGCTATAACATCGCCTGAAGTCAAATTTCCTATGCCACCTACTGGTAAAAAAATGTGTACCATTACGCTCAATTAGTAATAAAGATCTAAAACAATCTATACACAATTTTTTTCTAACCTATAAATGATTAATTTTTTTTTGTTTATTAGGTAAATATTATGCAGTTAATGCTGGATTCACCAATGTGGGTGGATTTTTATCCCCATATTGTGGTGAGAGATACCACATGCAGGAATTTCGAGGCAGGACTCGTGCGTTTAGTGGGCATCGGGAGTTATTTAATTATAGACATTCCTCTTTGCGTAATGTAATTGAGAGATGTTTTGGCGTACTGAAGGCTCGTTTTCTGCTACTTAAGAGTATGCCAAATTACAAGCTCGTTCGACAGGGACCATTAGTGGTAGCTTATTGTACAATTCATAACTTTATTCGGTTAAATGCAAGTGCGGACGGACTATTTGTTGAATTTCAAAGCAAATGACATAGAGTTAGAGATGACTAATCATCCTCCTTATCCTGATGTTGACATGTCACAAGAACAAATGAATGCTATGACGCGCTTACGCGATGAAATAGTCATGCAAATGTGGTTGAATTATGTAAGCAATAATTAAGGAGCAGTATCTATATTTATATTAATTGTTTTTATAATTTGGTTAACATATATAAATTTTGCCTATTCATGTTAGTTTATTTTAAAATAACTTAAAATATGTTGAATACATTTAATATTGAATCGTATAAATTAATATATCATACGTTGAAAAAAAAATAAACCTAAAAATATGTTAGATTTATTTATTTCATAAATTAATTTTGAATAAACGGATTAAGAGTTAAGCTTGAGTAATTTAATATTTTATATAATATTAAAATATTTATTTATTAATTAAATTAAATTAATAAAATTTACAATATGTTCGGACTTAATAAATTATAAGTTAGAATTGGGCAGAGGTAAACAATAGTTCTTGTTTTTGGTATTTAGAAAATTTTATATTCAAACGTATTTTCATAATTTTTAACTCAGAATTTAATAAATTATAAGTTCGGACTTAATAAATTATAAGTTAATAAATTATATGTTCGAACTTAATAAATTATAAGTTAGAATTAGACAAAGGTAAACAATACTTCTTGTTTTTGGTATTCAAAAAATTTTATATTCAAACGTATTTTTATAATTTTTAACTCAGAATTTAAATTCTGATTAATATAATCAAACATATTTTTACAATTTTTAAAAATTAATTACAAAATTTTAAAACACATTTTCAAAAATTTTTTTAAAAAATTATATTTGAATCATTGTCCAACACAACCTTTATTTTTAAATTAATTTGGTGAAAGTTTGGAAGCTCCATGTCGGGCGTTCTAATTGGGGCCGTCATCAACTTCTCCATGTTGCGCAGCCATCTTTACATTTTCTCTTTTGTTTTTTATTTGACTACGTCACCATTTACAGTTACGACTTACGAGCATCACTAAAACCACCTGCCAGTTTACCTAAAAAACACGCACTCGCTCTCAACACTTCACTAGAGTGGCATTCTCGAAATTAAAATTGGACATGAAAACGTGTCACTGATATCGAGCGAGTCCAGACCATTTCACCAACTAAAGCGAGTACCCCTACCAGGTCCTTTATGGCGCGTCATTGCTTTACTCTTTTTGAAAACATCTATGGCAATTCCATAGTTTTCTAAACTATTAGGACCGATTTATAAACCTATAAAAGGAATAGTGAAATTAACCTTTTAGCAAATATGAATACATATTACTCGATTGCTTAACTATCGAACTTCTCTCAAAATCTCTTCAACTGTCGACCGTCCACGTCATCCATTCAACCGATCCTCACCGCCCATCTTCTGCCTAAAAACTCGATCTTTGTTTCATATTATTAGGGTTCCAACTACTCAGAGCCAATCTCGACCCTAGAATTCTCAATCTAACGGTAAGGATCACCCCAAGCAGTTTCGAACCTATTATTTTTTTAAGTTTATTTTGTATTTTTCGCAAATCAGATCACTTTACTCTCGTGAGCCCAACGAAACCCTAGGAAGTCTCTCTCCCGTCTATTACGGTAAAAAAAAAAAAAAATTTAATTTAAAAAAATCGAAAATCATTTGAAAAATCGACAAATCAATTTTAGGGTTTTAAATCGGACTCTCTCTGATTCTCAGATTCAAGCCCTAAATCGATGCTTCATGTGTTTATCTGAACGAGTCGGTTTGTACCGTCGACGTTCGATGTTATCTAATGCAGGTATGTGTGTGCATTATATACATGCATGCGTCATTGTTTAGATTTTTTTTTTCCTTTTCGTGTTTTGATCGATTTGGTTCAGGAAATGGCGTAGTTTTTGTGTAAAATTGGGGTTAGTTTGTGATCAATGGTTTGAATTCGTGGTTCATGTTGAAGTTTTGTTGATTTTTGATGTGAATTTATGGTTACAGATCTGAAAAGTTGGGTAGAATATGTATGATGGGCTATAAAGATTGGGGATTTTTGTTTTGGGCGTTTGGGTTGAGGGATTGTTGATGGAAAATATCGAACGAGAGGTAAGTGGTACGGAAACTTCCAAAAAAACTAGATCTTTGGGACTTCAGAGTCTTTATCAATCTAAGGTTGCAAAAGAGGGGCATGGTAAGAGAAAGAGTGGCGTGGAGGATGATGGCGACATCAGTAACAAGAAAAGGAAGATTAGGAAAGAGGTGTCTCTAAGTAGTTTCCAGCCCACGGGCAAGAAGAGTAAGAGTTTGGATAAAGTGTGTGTAGATGGGGTGAGTTCGGAACTGGGCGATTCAGACAAGTTACAGTTGGGTTTGAGTCAGAAATTGAATAGTGGTAGTGGGTTGAATAGCGTTTCACTTAATTTGGATGATAATGGTAATGTTATTTGCATCCCAAAGCGCCGGCGAGGATTTGTTGGGCGCAGAAAGTTTGAAAGTAATCATGTTTCGAAGCTTTCAGGGCTATCCAGTAGTAAAGTTGGTGGCTCTATTGATCAGATCACGAAGATGGATGGTGAGTGCAAGAAATTTCAGAACAATCAAGTTGCTAAGATGCCTTCTGGTAGTGAAGCCTGTTCAGTTGATCAGTTAGTTAACTTAAATGGTGATTCTGTGGGTACAGTTGTTACTCCCAGGCTTAGGCTGAAAGCAGGATTTGATGGTCTTAATGCAAATAGGATTAGCAGGGTTAATTCAGCTCGGCATGCTAAGGAGGGAGATGGTCATTTGGTTGTAAATAGTGGGGATGCATCTTCTAGGAAGTGCCGGAGCAATCATAGGAAAAGGAAGGATTTGGCATCTGGCAGTGAAAGTGTTGCAGATAAGGTTGAACCTTCTGTTGATGGTTTGATAAAGATTTGTGATGATTTCCAAGATGAGGATGAAGAGAACCTTGAACAGAACGCAGCAAGGATGCTCTCATCTCGATTTGATCCACGGTGCACTGGATTTTCTTCAAAAAGCAAATCTTCTACATCACCATCTGCAAATGCGTTGTCTTTCTTGATTCCTTCTAGTCAGGATTTTGTTGGTCGAGGGGTCAACTCCTTAGATAGCTCAGATTTGGCAACAGCTGATGCTGCTAGCAGAGTATTGCGACCGAGGAAGCAGCACAAAGAGAAGGGACTCGGAAGGAAGCGACGCCATTTTTATGAAATTCTTTCTGGGGACCTGGATGCATATTGGTTATTGAACCGGAGGATCAAGGTATTCTGGCCGTTGGATGAGAGTTGGTATTATGGCCTTGTGAATGATTATGATCCAGAAAGAAAGCTTCATCATATCAAGTATGATGATCGAGATGAAGAATGGATTAATCTGCAAAATGAGAGATTCAAACTCTTGCTTCTCCCTAGTGAAGTTCCTGGTAAGTCGGAGCCAAAAATATTTGCTCTGGGGGATAAACTTGCAGATGAGGAAGAAAGAGAGTTGACCATGGACGATGATAGCTATTTAGGCAGCTACATGGACTCAGAACCCATCATCTCATGGTTGGCTCGTTCTTCTCAGCGGGCCAAATCTTCTCCTTTTAGTGTTATGAAAAAACAGAAAACATCCCATCTATCTCGAAATTTTGTGCCACCATTGTTGTTTGACAAAACTGACGATGCCAACGGGTCTTTGGATGTTGGTTCCTCAGAAAGGGATACAGATATACCATCTTTTCTTTCTGCATTGCCAGAAAGATTAACCGATGCTAGTAGGGGTGAGAAGTCTATGTCAGAAAGCACTATCACTAGCTCCAAAGATAGAAAATTACCTATTGTTTATATCAGAAAGCGGTTTCGCAATAAAGGTGGAGGATTATATCACCTATCTGAGAACAATGCTTGTGGAAGTGCACCCAGCTATGTTACTTCTCTTGCCCCTGTTGTTGACAGCTTACGGGCTTCAAAAGAATATGATAGTTTTCTTGGATGCTTGGATTCTAGGGAGCTATTGTGGTCAATTGATAATGCAGGCTTGTTAAAACTAAATATTCCATTGATACTATCAAAAGAATTCAGGTTTGAGTTGCACTTCCCAGTGCCTTATTTCCTAAAGTACACATTTGGAGCAGAGCATTTTTGGTTTTTTCGCACCATATCACTCCTTCAGTATGGTCCTATTATGAGTACATGGCCTATGGTTCATTTAGAGATGCTTTTTGTCGATAATATTGTTGGATTGAGGTTTCTTTTGTTTGAAGGTTGCTTGAAGCAGGCTGTAGCTCTTGTTTTCCTGGTCCTGACAGTGTTTAACCAACCCAATGAACGGGGGAAGTATGTTGACCTGCAACTGCCTGTAACTTCGATCAGGTTTAAACTTTCTTGCATCCAAGATCTTAGAAAGCAGCATGTGTTTGCATTCTGCAGCTACTCCAAAGTGAAATATTCTAAGTGGTTGTACCTAGATCATAAGCTCCGGCAACATTGTTTGCTCACCAGGCAACTACCTCTTTCTGAATGCACATATGGCAATATCAAGGCACTGGAAGGTGGAAGTGATCAGTTAGACACAAATTCTGTTAGTGGGGAGCCCTCCTCATTTGAGGTATTTATTACTCTCTTTTTTTTCGGTATTTGTTTCTGAAGCTTTTATTCGCAGAAAATTAAAAAAAAATTGCTTCTATGATTGGGGGTTTTAGATTCCAATTTTTACAGTTCTTCTTCCAGCCTGAGTTCAGATTTGTGATATTTGTTTCTCATTTCTTTCCTTTTTTTAATGCACATGCCACACACACACATTCATACTCAAGGAGATCAAATATCAAGCAAGAGAACTTGTAGGCTATACTTGCTGTGGCATAGTTAGGCAGCGGAATGTTGGTAATGCACTTTAATATAATTTTGTTTCACACTGGGATTAACTGCTATGAGTTTTCTATCAACCAGGGTTCACGGAAGAAGTATATGCAGGGTATTATACCCACGGGTGTTCTCAAAGAATGTTGCAGTGCAAATATGAGCCAATCTTCTTCTAATTCTGATGTGAAGCATGGAAACATTCCTCCATTTGCTCTTTCTTTTACTGCTGCCCCTACTTTCTTTCTTAGCCTGCATCTCAAGCTGCTTATGGAACATAATGTTGCTTGCATCAGCCTTCAGGACCATCATTCAATGTATTTACTTGAGAATTCTGTGCACACTTGCCGACGAATTGCAGATGACTGCACTCTGGCTGAGGATTTCTCTGAGAATATTCCAGAAATTACTTCTGGGAGTAATTTGGTAACTTCCCGGAGGGAGGCTACTTGTTCTGGATGGTTGTCTTGTGGCAAACCACAGTTGGGCACTGATGCTATCCCTGTATGTGACGACGGTGCTGGGTTAAAATCATATAGGAATTCCCAAAATGGCAAAATAAATGTTTCTGAAACTTCCGCCTACCCCAAGGATCCTGGGAAAAATGCGGTTGATGAAGTTGTCCAATCGCAGAATGGGGGATGCAATGATTTAGAGTCCAAACAATTTGTTACACCACCACAGCTTGTAGTTCTTGAAGATAATGCCTCTTCAGGAATGTCTGGTGCCAGCAGCTATTCTAGTTTGAATGGTATAAGGGTTGCAATTCCATCATTTGACCAAGTTGAAAGGCCTATTGATCGGAGAACACATACACCACACAGTGCCCAATTGTCTGCTGATTTGGCATGGAATGTGAGAGACGACATTGTCCACAGCCCCAACCCGACTGGTCCTAGAAGTATGCTGCATCGCAACAGAAATAGCTCTAGTTCTTTGTCCTTTGGAGATTTCTCGCATGCTTGGCCTGATGGAAAAGCAGACTTTATCGGCAATGGCTTTGGCAATGGGCCCAAGAAGCCACGAACTCAGGTCCAATACACAATGCCTTTTGGAGGTTTTGATTTTAGCTCAAAGCATAAAATTCATAACCAGAAAGGGGTTCCTTACAAACGAATTAGGAGGGCTAATGAGAAGAAGTTGGATGGCTCTAGAAGTTCTCAAAGAAACTTCGAGTTGTTAGGTTGTGATGCGAATGTCTTGATTACACATGGGGACAGGGGGTGGAGAGAATGTGGGGTGCGGGTTGTTTTAGAACTTGCAGATCACAATGAATGGAGGCTTGCTGTAAAACTTTCTGGGATGACAAAGTATTCATACAAAGCTACTCATTTTCTGCAGCCTGGGTCAACAAACCGTTACACACATGCTATGATGTGGAAAGGAGGAAAGGATTGGGTGTTGGAATTTCCTGACAGGAGCCAGTGGATGCTTTTCAAGGAGTTGCATGAAGAGTGCTATAATAGGAACATACGTGCTGCGTCGGTTAAAAACATCCCCATTCCTGGAGTTCACCTGATAGAGGAGAGTGATGATAATGGAACAGAAGTATCATTTGTTCACAGTTCTCCTAAGTACTTTCGGCAGGTTGAGACTGATGTTGACATGGCTATGGATCCATCACGTATCTTATATGACATCGATAGCGATGATGAGCAGTGGATATTGAAAAATCAAGAGTCTTCAGACACTACTGAGAGAAAATGCGAAGAGATTTCTGAGGATTTGTTTGAGAAGACAATGGACATGTTTGAGAAAGTTGCATATTCCCAACAGCGTGATCACTTTACATCTGATGAAATAGAAGAGCTCATGGCTGGAGTTGGGCCTATGGAAGTAATTAAAGTCATCCACGAGCATTGGCAGCAGAAGAGGCAGAGGAAAGGGATGCCATTAATCCGACACCTCCAGGTACCTTTCAATTTACCTGTCCATTATTCATCATTTCCTTGCTTTAGGTTTCTGATTCAATTTTTTTCTCTCCGCTTTTAAAAGTAAAGTCTGTAGCTAATTCAGATGGCACAGCATTTATAGTACACTTGAGAAGAATGAGTTGTTGACTGTGCTGAGGTTATTCTCACATTATTTTGTTCCATCTGAAGTGCAATTTTTTTCTTTCTTCTCCTCGTCACTTATTTTGATGGCAAAAACTAATTGGCTGATATTTCCTGTAATTCAGTAGTCAAGTTCTGTTTGGGAATCTTTAATCCCTGTTTCTACTTTTCATTGTTTTTTTTTTTTTGTTTCTGAAAAATAAGTCTGGCTAATTGAATGAGGGGTGATCTAAAGTTTAAGACTAGAAAAGTGAGCTTTGGATTAGAAAAAATGGGGGTGGGAAGTAGCGCTTAGTCTTTGATGTTTTTTTTTTTTTTCCGGTAAATGAATTTCATTTCAACTAAGGTTGGGGGACACCTCAATACAAGAAGAAACCTACAATACAGACACTTACAACCCAACATCAAAACCAGACACCTGACTGACACATCAAAGCCTATAGACAAACAATCACATGCACCAATTTCCTAAACTTGCATTACAGGGTTAAGGATCAACAACTAACATTCATTCCTTCTCGAAGATATTGTTGTCAGCACCAGCACTGAGACTGAGTAACCAATTTCCTTCATTCCTTGGGTCATTTCTCCAGGTTGAGATCACCTCAGCTACTGATTTCCTGAGGTCTGTGCAGAGGGTATCCAAGCCTTTTCTCTGATTTGAGAAACATGTTCTATTCCTTTCCATCCAGATGTGGTAAAGAGTAGACTTGGTCTTTGATGTTGTGAGTCTTGTGACATTAAAGTCATTGAGAATAAGTCAAAAGAATGTGCAGCAAGTATAGAATTAGGATAAAGAAAAAATGAGTACATAGAAAATTTGCCATTATGTTGTTTGATTACTTAATTGACTTATTATTTTTTTGATCAGTAAAATTATATGTATATAAGGCACACCCCCGAGGGGGTCAGACCATGGATTTAAATCGCGGTCGCAGGAAATGAGTTGGTTGCGGTTGCAGTGTAACGATATTGGGAGTATCGGGTCATTCGTAACTAGAATCGGAAACCAAAGAAGATAAAGGATCCCCTTGCCTTGGTCCCTAGAGCTTGCCAGAAAAACCCCTGCACCCCCATTCACTAAGATTGATAACTGAACTGTAGAAGTACGTCTTGCCATCCACCTCTGCCAACCCTCGCCAAACCCCATACCCAATACATGAAGCAAGAAACTCTAGTTTACATGGTCATAGGCCTTTTCAACGTCCAAGTTACAAATAATACTTAGGAGCCTCATTTTCATCCTTGAGTCAACACATTCTTTTTTTTAAGGACTGCATCAAATATCTGCCTAACCCTAACAAAGGCATTTTGAGGGGGCAAAACCACCTTAGCCAAGACCATTTTCAAGCAAATAGCCAAAGTTTTGGGCAAAATACTTTCCTCCAAACTGATAGGATGAAAGTTCTTCAACTTTGAGGCTCCTCTCTTCTTAGTAATCAACGCTATAAATGAAGCATTAAGTTCCTTTTTGAATGTACCATACTCGTGGAAATAATGCATCATAGCCGTTGTCACTCCAAACAATCTCCCACCAGTGTTGGTATTGGGATGTGAATTTTTAAGACCATTTTCAGCCGACTGGGGGATTTCATGCGCTAGGGTGCTCCAAAACACTATATAACTGTACATCTATCCTCCATTTGAAAAAAAAATCTGTTAGATCTTAATCAAGACTCTTGAGTATTCCAATTTAATGGCAAGTTTCAAACTAGTTTTGATTTTCTTTTTGTGAAGTGAGGTTAGGTTTACCTACTAACCTAGATCTCTTGTTTGATGTTCAATTACGAAATTTGTTGGTGAATCCATTTTGCGTTTTCCTGCTCTAGATCTCTACAGATTTATCTCATTTATTTTATAATTATGTGATATTGAGACTGATATTTTTTGAATGTGTTTTAACTTGTGTAAATTTTCATCTTTAAGTGCATTCGTGGACACAAGTGGTGAAAGATTGTAAAAAAATAGAAAGCATTTCTTTTTGATAGTCACTTATTTTTTTGGATGGGTAAGACAAGGCTATGTTACAAACAAGGCACCAAAAGGGGGCGCAGCCCATTTTCAAAAGAATACTGAGAGCTATATGGATCCCTCATTATCATTTAGCTCTCCCAAGTCCCAAAAAATCTACAAAAGCAAAAGAGAAATGAGATATTTCCCTACAACTCAGAAATAAAAAGTTTCTAAAATACGTTTCTTTAGAGTATGTGGAGGATTTTCAATCCCCTCAAAGATATGTCTATTTCTTTCTAACCAAATGTCCCACATTATACACAAAGGAGCTGCTCTACATTCCTTTCTAAGCCTCCCAGACAGGCAAGCTGCATCCCAACATGCCATTAGCTCCCTTGACCAAACAAGGCATAACCCAAAGAATCCCCAAAACACTGCGAAGCATATCCCACACAAAGGTGGAGCTACATGGTCTTTAGTTGTGTCAAATGTCCCCACTCAAAATTTGAAAATTATTGACCCTATTTGACATTATCTTAAAGGTTTTGAAATTTTATGATTGATCTAACTAAACTTAATTATTTGAATTTGAAAAATTAAAGTTGAAGTCAATTTGTAATACTAAAAAGTAGTGAGAAAACTTTTACACAACAAGAATAAAAGTTAATAAAAGTTATAGTTTTAAGTTTTTTGAAATCAATTGTTTAATTTTAATTTTTGATTAGTATTGAGCCAATTTACATGATAGTATTTCCTATATCTTATTCAAGGAAGGCGTGACTTCATAGGGAGATATAGAGGTTTATGGGTAAGGAGAGGACTACTTTCTTAAGTTGAAATTAACAAATTTAAATCTATTATTATTTAAATATAAGTAATGTGTTCTTAAATTAATTAATTAATTAATTTTTATTTGAATCAATCTTGCAACTTGCGATTTTACTAGTAATTTTTTTGTTTAATTTTGTTGTGATTATGATTTTTTTTTTGTAATGAATTGACAATTTAATATTTTTTAATGAAAAACTTTTTTTTTATTAGTAAAGGTTTATTAAAAATGGTGCCCAAGGGGGGCAAACCCAAGAACAAGCAAAAGAAAGACTACAAGGGTCTTAATGACCCCAAAAAGACAACCATATCTAAAGCATTTATAGGGAAAGCCTCGTTGGTCCAAAAGAATAGTAACCGCAAAAAATTGTCCTTCAAGGACAAGATAGATTGCTCCTTATCCTAAAAAATCCCGTTGTTCCTCTCTTTCCAATGGCACCACATTAGACAAATCAGAGCCATCTTCCAAATCCTCAATATATCATCGCCCAACTTGCAGCTTGACGAACCTAAAAGTAGCTCCTTAACAGAAAGAGGCAACACCGACGAATACCTAAAAATAGCTAGGATCAAATACCAACATTTCGAAGACACTGTACAATGAATGAGTATGTGATCCACACTCTTTTCCTCTCGTTTGCACATATACCACCAACTTGCCAAATAAAAACCCCTTTTCCTCAAGTTTTTTGCCTTAAGGATGGCCTTCCAGGAGGCCTCCCACACAAAAAATGTTGCTCTTGGCGGGGCACCAGAGTGCCAAATCAATTGCCAAGGAAAATTCGTAACCACGGAATCTATCAAGCTCCTGTAGAATGACTTGACCGAGAAAGACCTTTTGGCCGGTTTCCACACCATAACATCCTCCCTCCCCTCCCTCACTAGCTCCCTGTGGATATGAGCGTGAAAAGACCCAACCTCCTCCAACTCCTAGTAAAAAAACCCCCTTCTGAACGTAGGGCTCCACCACATCTCCTCCCCAACCCTCCCTCTCCTTGCACTCCCTCACCCAAGCCCCCCTGTCGTTCACTAGAGTGACTAGACTATATAAGGTCAGAAACAAGATCCTCAATGACTCCTCCCCATTCCAAACATCCTCCTAGTTGAAAATTTACTCCAAATTTCTTGTATAATATAGCTGCACACTTGTATATGAAAAATGTATTGTGTTTTAACAATTTAATGTTTATTGTGTAGAATTTTCTTTTAACCAATAAGAGTAGTCAAACCTCTAACCCACCCCCTTCTGTTAAAATGCGATTTCATTACTTAGCTATTTTGATACAATGACTTTGACATATATATAATTTTTGTATTTTTAAATTTACATGTGATGTTGATGAAATAAATTATTTTTTCAAGTAAAATGTATCTTTGTAAATTTTATTAAATAAAAAATATTATTATTAATTAATTTTCATTGACCTCACTAGTGGCAAATCCTGGCTTTGCCACTGATCCCACAAATCTTTAGCCAATAGACAGTGGACAAGAAGATGATCCACGGATTTGGTCTCCTCCTTGCACATGCAACTTGAATTTTTTCCTGGTAGTCGCTTAAAAACTAATATAAAATTTCATCACCCATATTAACTCATGCTTATGGATTAAACAAAATTCATTGAAAATTATCAAAAACCTAAATTTATGAATTCTAGGGGTTAAAACATGTGGTTTATATCTTATTAAAAAAAAGTGGTTGCTGCGGCTTTAGTATATGCACCCCTTGTGTAATATCTGTTACAACCTATGTCAGCGTCTTCAAACAGCAATGGCACCCGTTACTGCAATTTAAAACCTTTGTAAAAGTAAGGAACCTGAACTCTTAACTTAGGGTCCAATAAGAAAATCCCACCATCCATGGCTGTTTGTTATGCAGCAGGGGTTAAGCGCCATGGTCTAATCTATGTGAAAAATCATTGGACCTCAATGTTATGAAGTATGAACTATCATTTTCCCCATCTGTTTTAAGCATTTGGAGTCTCTGCACTAGCATTTGGAATAAACTAAAGCTAGGAATGAGAAGCTACCTACTTCTGTTAGCAGAACTAATCCCAAGAAGTTTAAGAATTGTGACGAAGATAGTTTTTTTGGAGCAAGTTGCTAATGGTTTCCACCTTATTGGATGCACAAAATTAGGTATCTAATTCCTGTGAAACCCTGGTGAACCGGCTGGAAATTCACAAATGTATGTACTTTGGAGAAAATACATTTGGAATTTGTGGATTTAAATATTAGAATCTGTAGATTTTGGGCAGGACTGGCATGGGGGGATGGTTTCAGAATTGAAAATTATTGGAAAATAATGATTAAGGAGACTTGTACCCTCATCAAAGGCGGAAAATCATACGCCCATCCACTGATTTTGATTTATGAATTTGAACTTATCAAGCCGGTGAAATTTATTAGGATTATTCACATAGGAATGTGACGCAAAGCACAGGAGATATTGGTCTTTTGGGAGTTATATGATGCTACACAGATTGGTACAACTTGATATTTCTGATTCACATCAACTTGGTCATGTCTTTTGACTCTTTATAAATATTAAAAGTCTGTCTGTAATATCTTCACTGAGCTGCAACTCCATTTTATGGTTGGTGGTGTTACAACTACACCTTTTCTAATTCAGGAGCATTCTTTTCAATTCTGAGTGTCATCCACCTAAAATGATTATCTATGTTAGACCCTGTTCTGCAGTAATGGATATTTTTTTTATTTTTTATCAGTTAATGGATATTTATTATGAATATCAGATCTCTATTCAATCCATAATAGCTTTTAATATCCCATTGTTTCTCTTTCCCCGTCATTCTCAGTGGATTGTGTTGTCTTGAACTCCATTTGAGTGCTTTTGGTGTTTGTGGTCACATGCTTTGTTGGTAAGGTGATGGTGTTTCCTAAGAAGCATGGACACAAACAGGGGATACAGATCCGACATGACACAGACATGCGGACATGGTATTTCTCAAAATAGTAGGATATTGATATGTTGGGGACACATTAAATATATATTTTTAATATGACCATATAATAAAACCTAACATCAATTCAATCAAAATTAGCATACAAATCCATAAATCATAACAATATTTTAAAGATATTTTTTGGTAAGTATTGATTTCATTAAATGGTGAGGGCACATTACTAGCACCCACGAAAACAATGTTCCCTAATTCTACAAGCCTCAATTACTGGACAAAAAAAAAGCAGCTATCAACAATGTTGAAATAATAAGAATATTTATCACATGAGTTATATATATCTTGCATTATTAAATAGATATAACATCACATTTATATATACCTTTTCCCTTAAAATCTATATACATTTGTTGCAGCAAATTAACATACCATATGATTATATAGACATAGATTGTTGTACCTAATATAATGGTGAAGGAAGACAGATTTTGAATTCCATTTTTGTTTTTGACCTCAAGTGTTAAAGCCTTGAGTATTTGTATCAAAAAGTTAGAATTGAAATTCCATACATACAAGGAAAGGAATATCATTCCTCGTGCAATTCACTCACCGAATCTATATCTATACTATATATAAAAGCACGAATGGTTTTTGTTTTACACTTTTTATGCTCCAAAACTACTCTTTTAATTCCAACAAAACCACGCTATTTATTTCCTTTTAATCTGTGAACAATAAAATTTTATGCTTCCATAAATCAATTTGAATTCTATTAAACTTCTAAGAATCACAAATTGATTGAATAGAAATTCTTCTATTCAGCTAATACAAATACCCAGTTATTACTTATTGATTGTTAGGAATCCAATATTCTCTTCCGAGTCTCCTCTCTTATCTCCTTTCTTTTACAACAAGTTTAATTTCATCAAAACTCCTCACTTCTTCTGATTCCGCTGTGAGAATCGTTTCATTGCCAACAATTTTAATTGCATCAAAACTCTTCACTTCTTTTAATTCCTTTGTTTTACACTTTTTATATTCCAAACAAAATCACTTTATTTATTTCCTTTTAATTTTCTTTTATTTCTTTTGTTTTACACTTTTTATATTCCAAAAATACCCTTTTAATTCCAAACAAAACCACGCTATTTATTTCATTTTAATCCGTGAACAACAAAATTTTATACTTGCATAAATCAATTTGAATTCTATTGAACTTCTAAGAATCACAAATTGATTGAATAGAAATTCTTCTATTCAGCTAATACAAATACCCCCCGTTATTTCTTATTGATTGTTAGGAATCCATACCCTTTTAATTTGAAAAAAAAACCACGTAATTTATTTCCTTTTAATCCATTATTTCCTTTCAATCTTCTTCTAATTCCTTTGTTTTACACTTTTTATATTCCAAAAATACCCTTTTAATTCCAAACAAAATCACGTTATTTATTTCCTTTTAATCCATGAACAGCAAAATTTTATACTTCCATAAATCAATTTGAATTCTATTGAACACCTAAGAATCACAAATTGATTGAATATAAATTCTTCTATTCAACTAATACAAATACCCCTCGTTATTGCTTATTGATTGTTAGGAATCCATGCCCTTTTAGTTAAAAAAAAAACCACGTAATTTATTTCCTTTTAATCCGTGATTTCCTTTTTAACCTTCTTCTAATTCCTTTGTTTTACACTTTTTATATTCCAAAAATACCCTTTTAATTCCAAACAAAATCATGCTATTTATTTCCTTTTAATCCGTGGACAAATTTTTTTTATATTTCCATAAATCAATTTGAATTCTATTCAACTTCTAAGAATCACAAATTGATTGAATAGAAATTCTTCTATGCAGCTAATACAAATACCCCTTTATTACTTATTGATTATTAGGAATCCAATATTCTTTTCCAAGTCTCCTCTCTTCTCTTTTCCTTTACAACAAGTTTAATTGCATCAAAACTCTTCACTTCTTCTAATTGCGCTGTGAGAATCCTTTCATTGCCAACAATTTTAATTGCATCAAAACGCTTTACTTCTAACTCCTCTGTTTTACACTTTTTATATTCTAAAATTACTCTTTAAATTCCAAACAAAACCACGTTGTTTATTTCCTTTTAATCTTCTTCTAATTCCTTTGTTTTACACTTTTTATATTCCAAAAATACCCTTTTAATTCCAAAAAAAACCACGATATTTATTTCCTTTTAATCCGTGAGCAGCAAAATTTTATACTTCCATAAATCAATTTGAATTCTATTGAACTTCTAAGAATCACAAATTGATTGAATAGAAATTCTTCTATTCAGCTAATACAAATACCTCGTTATTACTTATTGATTGTTAGGAATCCGATATTCTCTTCCGAGTCTCCTCTCTCCTCTCCTTTACTTTATAACAAGTTTAATTGCATCTAAACTCTTCACTTCTTCTCGTTCCTTTGTTTTACACTTTTTATATTCCAAAAATACCATTTTAATTCCAAACAAAACCACGTTATTTATTTCCTTTTAATCCGTTATTTCCTTTTAATCTTCTTCTAATTCCTTTGTTTTACACTTTTTATATTCCAAAGATACCCTTTTAATTCCAAACAAACCACATTATTTATTTCCTTTTAATCCGTGAACAACAAAATTTTATTCTTCCATAAATTAATTTGAATTCTATTGAACTTCTAAGAATCACAAATTGATTGAATATGAATTCTTCTATTTAGCTAATACAAATACCCCCCGTTATTACTTATTGATTGTTAGGAATTCTTACCCTTTTAATTCATAACAAAACCACATTATTTATTTCCTTTTAATCCATTATTTCCTTTTAATCTTCTTCTAATTCCTTTGTTTTACACTCTTTATATTCCAAAAATACCCTTGTAATTCCAAACAAAACCACGTTATTTATTTCCTTTTAATCCGTGAACATCAAAATTTTATATTTCCATAAATCAATTTGAATTATATTGAACTTCTAAGAATCACAAATTGATTGAATAGAAATTCTTCTATTCAGCTAATACAAATGCCCCGTTATTACTTATTGATTGTTAGGCATCCGATATTCTCTTCCGAGTCTCCTCTCTTCACTCTTTTCCTTTACAACAAGTTGAATTGCATCAAAACTCTTCACTTATTCTAATTCTGCTGTGCCAACAACTTTAATTGCCTCAAAACTCTTCTCTTCTTTTAATTCCTCTTTGAGAATTTGATTGTAGCTTATCTTTTTAACAGTTTAACAAATTTTGATAAAAGAAAAATGAAAGCCGTGGAAACTGTGTAAAACATAAAATTTTAAAAAAATAGATAGAAGAAAAAAATATTGGATGCCAAGGAGTCCACCTCATTATTTAATTCCAAAATTTCAATTGGATTGGTTTGCACAATTTTTTCCGTTCGTCTAAATCAATCTAATTAAAATAAGTTTTAGAATTGTAAAACAAATAAAACATGTGTAAAACATATATATATATATATATTTTTTTGATAAGTAAAGAAGTATATTAAAAGAGCCCAAGAAAGGCAGCAAGAAATTACAAAGGCCTTAACGACCCCAAAAAATCCACGAAGGAAGAAACATTAACAGGGAAAGCCTCTTTGGCCCAAAAAAATAAATAGCGCAAAAAAGCATCTTTGAAGAAAGGAGCGGGGAGCTCCTCATTTTCAAAAACACGGTTGTTTCTTTCCCTCCAAATACACCACAACAAACAAATAGGGGCGAGCCTCCAGATTCTCTTGATCTCTGCAGAAGGGTTGTGTCCTGCCCAAGCCAAAAGAAGATCCCTGACGGAGCCAGACATAACCCAAGAGACGCCGAAGAGAGCAAAAACAATGTTCCAATAGCTCCAAGAAACAGGGCAATGGATGAGAAGATGAGCCACCGATTCCTCTTCCTGCTTACAGAGATAGCACCTACTAGCCAAGAGGAATCCTCGCTTCTTCAGATTATCCGCAGTCAAGATGGCCTTCCAAGAGGCTTCCCAGGCAAAGAAGGAAGCCTTAGGGGGGGCTTTAGAGTGCCAAACAAGCTTCCAAGGGAAAGAGGATCTTTCCAAAGTCACTAAGCTCTTATAAAAGGAGTTGACAGAAAAAGAATTATTGTTTGGCAGCCACACCCTCTTATCCTCCCTCCCTTCCGAAGCATGGTAATGACATAAGTGGCCAAGGAAGGAGTCCACCTCCACTAACTCCCAATCGTAGAAGTTTCTCCTAAAGCGAGGAGTCCAGACAAGCTTGTTCCCAACACTTTCCAAGTACTCGCAGACCCAAGCCTCCTTGTTGCTAGCCAGATTGTGTAATAAAGGAAATTTCATCCTAAGAGGCATGTCACCGCTCCAAATGTCATCCCAAAATTTGACACGCCCACCATTTCCGATAACAAAGCAACATTTATCATTGAAACCCCTCCAATCCTTTCTAATGGGACCCCACAAACAGCATCCCTGAGGCCCCTCCACACTGCCCGAGCACCAACCTCCATTATCATAACCGTACTTAGCAACAATGATCTCTTTCCATAGCTCTCCATTGCTTTCATCGAACCTCCATAACCATTTCCCTAAGAGGGCTGTGTTGAAGAGACCCAAGTCTTTCACCCCTAGCCCTCCAAGAGACAACGGCTTTTTGAGCTTATCCCAAGCCACTAAGTGAATCTTCCTGCGCTCCCCTTCGTGACCCCATAAGAAGTCCCTTTGAATCTGCTCAAGTCTTCTGCTGACTGACTTCGGCATGGTAAAAAGAGACATGAAATAGGTGGGGAGGTTAGCCAAGGTGCTTTTAATCAGAGTGAGCCTGCCTCCCTTGGAGAGAAACTGACCCTTCCATCCTGATAGCTTGCTGAGGAACCGTTCTACCACAGGATCCCAAACCCCTATAGAACGCGCAGGAGCACCCAAAGGCAGACCCAGATAAACCAGGGGGAGACTTCCCACACTACAGCCTAACGAGCTGGCTAACATGTCCATCTCTTGAATCGGACCGACCGGAGTAATACTGCTTTTGGAGAGGTTAATCCGCAGCCCTGAAACAGCTTCAAAACAACCAAGGATGCAACGAACAAAACGAAGTTGGCGAACTGTAGGATCACAAAAAATAATGGTGTCGTCTGCAAACAGCAGGTGTGAGATGGTGACCTCCCTACCCCTTCTGTCCCCTACCTGAAAGCCTTTGATAAGGCCTATTTCCTCAGCACGGAACAAAAAACGGCTCAATGCCTCCATAGCGATCACAAAAAGAAAAGGAGATAAGGGGTCCCCCTGTCTCAAGCCTCTAGACGAGCGAAAGAAACCTGCTGGGGAGCCATTGACGAGGACCGAAAAGGAAACGGTAGATATACACGACTGAATCCATTTCCTCCACTTGCACCCAAAACCCATCTTGGACAGCATATCCATTAAGAAGTTCCAGCTAACGTGATCGAAAGCCTTTTCAATGTCCAATTTGCAAACAAGACCGTTTCTCTTCTGCTTTCTCCTAGAGTCCATACATTCATTTGCAATGAGAACTGCATCCAGGATTTGCCTACCCTCCACAAAAGCACTTTGACTAGAAGAGATGATGCTACCCATAACCTTCTTCAATCTTAAAGAAAGAACCTTTGCAATGAGTTTGTAAATGCTGCTTACAAGGCTTATGGGACGGAAGTCCTTAATGCAGTTAGCTCCATCCTTTTTAGGGATGAGAGCGATGAAAGAGGCATTGAGGCTACGCTCAAAGCCCCCCTCCCTATGGAAAGCCCCAAATACTGCCATAATATCCGCTTTCAATATATTCCAGCATCTTTTAAAAAAAGCCATGGTGAAACCATCTGGTCCTGGGGCTTTATCCCCATTGCAAGCATCTAAAGCTTCCACCACCTCTGTTTCCGAAAAAGGGATCTCCAAGCGAGAGATTTCATCACCATTTAGACTGTTCAAACAAATATCATCCACTCCCGGTCTCCAACAATGCGGCTCAGTATAAAGGTTAGAAAAGAAATCAACAATTCCCCTTCTAATGGACTCCTCCTCGGAGAGAATATGATCCTCAATAACAATAGAGGAAATCTTATTCTTCCTATAGTGAGAACTTGCCATTCTATGGAAGAATTTTGTGTTGCGATCCCCCTCTCTAAGCCAAATGGCCCGAGATTTCTGTCTCCAAGAAATTTCCTCCATCTTGAGGATCTGCCCGATTTGACCTTTTAAACCTTCTCTTTCATTCTGTTTTTCACTAGAGAGGGTGCCCAACTGATCCTCTCTGTCCAGCTCCAGCAAGTTGTGCAACAAGGTCTGCTTTCTGACTTGGATAGAGCCAAAAACCTCACGGTTCCACCTTTTCAAATCGTCTTTAAGCAGCTTCAACTTTCGAGCTATACAGTAACTAGGGGACCCAGACACGTTGTAAGAAGCCCACCAATTGCTCACCATGTCCTCAAAACCTTCAAATTCCAGCCACATATTTTCAAAACGAAAAGGACTTTTACCTGCACTAAAACCCCCACAGTACAGCATAATAGGATGGTGGTCGGAGCAAGGCCGTGGAAGGCACCTTTGGGAGAGACCCGGAAAGACATCCTCCCAATTATTTGAAACCAAAAACCTATCCAGCCGGGACATAGCCGTCTGCTGACCTCCTCTGGACCAAGTAAATCTTCCTCCCTCTAGGGGTAAATCCACTAGATTCTGAGAATTAATGAATTCATTAAAACCCCTCATAGAAGAAGTCAGCCTGCCTCCCCCGAACCTCTCCACTGGGTACCGCACTGCGTTGAAGTCCCCCCCAAGACACCAAGGGACCAGCCAAGAGGAAAGCATTGACTGCAATTCATTCCAAAAAAGGCCCCTGTCGCCTTCAACCACTGGCCCGTAAACACCGCAAAAACCCCACTCAAAGGAGTTGGAAATCACACCAAACTTGCAGGCTATGGAAAAATCACCCACTCTATGCTCCGAAACATTGACCTGGCGGGAGTCCCAAGCCACCAAAATGCCTCCAGCCGTTCCTCGGGCATTCAATGCAGCCCACTTAATCCATCTAGACCCCCATATGGAACGAACCACTCTCCTCGAAATACTTTCCAACTTGGTTTCCTGAAAACAAATAACAGTAGGCTTCCATTCCTGGATTAATCCTTTAATAACTGAGCGTTTGTCTGGGTCATTCAATCCCCTCACATTCCATGATAAAATTTTTAACTGCATAAAAACGACAATTAGACCCTCTCCATGCCTTCCCCAGCAACCACCATCTCTCTACTGCCCCCATAATTGATTGTGCAAGACAGCTCTTTCATTACCCTCCTCAGACGTTTTGCTGATCTGTCTGAGATTTTTTCAGAAGTATTACTGCAACATGGGCTTGGCTGAGAGTTGCTCATTATAATTTCTCTAAATAAGTCTGACAGCCGTTCCTCAAAACCTGCACATGTGACTCCCAGAAGTTTACTCACTTTTCCCATTTTCCGAAGCACCCAGCCGTCCGAAAGTGTCTGTTGTTGTCGTTGAAGATCTGTCTTGTGCACCTCTTGAATCTGATTAGAATCGCTGGAAAATCCATCCGGCAAAACAATTTGCAACGGATTGTAATCCTCTACATTTTCTGAAAAATTCTGACTTCGCAACACCATTGAACCTCTATGATCAACTACCAAAGGCTGCATATCCTGAATGGAAGACAATTCCTCTTCAGGCGTAAAGGAGCAACCTGCTCCGAAATTGAGTTGAGAAGGGTCTGAATAGTAACTGTGTTCCAGATATTGAAGGAATTCACGGTCATCTGCCATACTACTGTGATCGGAGTCATGCCAGTCCGAAGTGCCCTCCACCTGCACCATTTGCTTCTCTGAGATTCCAGGTCCCCTGTCTGTGCCTGTCGTCATTCTCCTGTAGGCGTCACTATGGTTACTGACTGCAGCTCCTTCAGACATTGGAGCTCTCTGTCCCGTAGCTGTTCCTAACATTGAGGAGGATGGAATAGAACTTAAAGAGGTCCCTGATAATTCCTTGCTACTTAGATTCTGGTTTGATATTTGAGGGAGGGCCGTGGGAGCATCACCAGGCTCATAGCAAAAGTTTTCAATTGATTTAAGCTTCAGATGGGCCGGCCCAGAACCTTCTTTAGCTTTGCCCTTCCTTTGGGCTAGCTGGTGTCTTTCCCTGGACAGCCCAATAAAAGGCTGGGCTTGGAACATATGAGTCTCTCCCCGAGCTAGAAGGCGCCCCATATTGGGCTTCAGTTGGGCCGGGCCAGACCCTCCTTTATCTCCTTCTTTCCTGTGGGCTAACATGTTTATATCCTTGGACATCCCAGTGAAAGTTGCCCCTTGATTGTTGGTTCGGCCCAGTCCATTGTTGGAGACCTTGGTCTTATAAATCTGGCCCAAGCCTTGCGGCCCACCAGAGAAAGCTTTTGAAAAGCCTTGACCGTCAAAACCCCCTCTCCTTACGGGATCTGGATATTTCCTGCGCTCAGGGATCCGCCTGCCATACTTTCTCTCTTTGTCCGAAGATTTCTTTGCTTGCAAATCCTCTGAAAAGGCATCAGAGAGATGGCGTCCAAGGAAAGCCTTGTCAGGTCGCCGTAATCCCTCATCAGAGCGCCGAAGCCCCAGATCTGAATGTCGTACTCTCTTGTCAGGTTGTCTTACTCCCTTGTCAGATCTGCGACTTGCGATCCAACGCGCCCTTGGCGCGTGAGCTCCCGAAGCAGCCATCACGTCGCCGTCCCTGATCGCTACACCCTCCGGCCAGCTTGAGGCAACCTCTGCGCACTGCGGCCCAACTTCCGACCAGATTGGGATGGTGAAAAGCCAACTGCCGCATTTGATACTGAATGAAGCGGGAATCTGTTCTGGCCGACTACGAACGAGAATCCTGGCCCATCTCAGATGCCGCCGTTCCGCCGTATCTTTGTCCATCGTCACGAAGTCGCCGCATCCATTGCCCAAAACACGGAACACATCCATGCTCCACAAAAAAGCCGGGAGCCCCATCAGACGAATCCATATATGGCCTTGTTCGTTCTGCCCCGAGCAACATCCCGATGGTGACCAAGGTTGAATCGTCACCGGGAGTCCTTCGAACGACCACTGATTACTCTGGAGAATCCTATGCACCTCCTTTTCCGACGGCAGTTCGAAGAGAAACCACGCACCATTGAGGTCGAGGGTCTTCAAACCTGCTTGGATCCTCCAAGTTCGTAGGGCCCAGTTGTGGATCTTGAGTCTGTCCGGAACTGGAGTGTCCAAAGCACCAAACCGGCCGATCAAACACCTGCGAAGATGGTTCAGACGACTGCTGCATGACTCCATACGGACCTCGAATTCATTGCAAGCGGAAACTGATCTGGATTCCACCATAACTGGGTCCGCCGGCCAATCGTCGATACGGGATACATCCATGTAAGATCCTTTACTCTTGTTGGGAAGAGTTGGTTTTGATAAACCTAGAGTTCTGAAAGCTTGAGCATAAAGCGACCAACCTCCTTGAATTTGATCTTCCGGCAGAAAAACAGAGTGGATTCCTCGCTTCGAACGGCCTTCTAACTTCATGAAATTTCCGTTCCGGTTCGATCCTTTACGCAAGAATAGACTCCTATTGCGTCCATGCAGTCCGATCGGAAACACAATCCGTTTTCGACCTTCTGAGAATGCTTCCAATGTGTTGCAAATCCATTCCAATTCCCACCGTAGAACCCATAGTCTTCGGACAACACCTGTTCCTCGTTCTATGATTTGAAAAACATCACCCGGCTCATCCACTTCATGAACGACATCGAACGATTTATCCCCTATTTGAGCGAACATTTTAGAGCAGACATCTATAGATGGCCATTTTCTTTGCTAATTTAGCTCGTCTTTGTTTAATCAATCCATCATTGTGTAAAACATATATATATATATATATATATATATATATAAATTAAAGAAAAAAGAGGAAAAAGTGAAGTCAAATAGCTATTAAATCCTAAAAGAAAAAGAATTTAAAGTGAATGCAAATACTATTGTTGGATGATGTTGTTAAAGTGAAATTCCAATGAACAACAAATTTTGTATAAGCTTTTATATAAATTGGGATTCCATCTCGTTAATTTTTAATAAATTTTATATAAGCTTAATTGAAAAAAAAAAGAGTCCATCTCTTGATTTAATTCCAAATTTTTAATCAATTAGGAGACTTTAATGAAATTAAAAATAAAAACACATAATCCAAACCGACAAGCTCAAGTAGACAAGAAATATAAAAATAGATTAAAACTCTTCCCTCTCCTATTTTTTTCTTAGAACTCCCACACTTGGTTATTATCTTAAATTGAAAAGCACTACATATCATAGTAAGTCTTAATAAATTTATTTTTTATTTGATACAAGTTGCTTATTTTTTGCTTTGTCATTCTTACAACTAATTATTTGTTAGCAATCATGGTACTTTTAATATATTGGTTGCACATATTTTTAAAGGGTTAATTACACTTATCTCTCATGTGGTTTCTAACAATTGCAGATACCTCCCCTATGCTTTATAAACCTACATTGGCCCCCCTGTCAGTATTCAACGTTAAACAACCGTGGCAGAACATGTAAAAATACTAAATTACCCTTCCTATTAAATATATATTTTTTTGATAAGTAAGAATTGTATATATATGGTGCCCAAGAAGGGCAACCAGGGCGAAAACCCCGAAAACTTACATCTGATTAAGAGAACCCAAAAAAACTATAAAAGAAGAAACATTTACAGGGAAAGCCTCTTTGGCCCAAAAAAATAATAAACGCAAAAAGACGTCTTTGAAGAAAGGAGTACAGAGCTCCACATCTTCCAAGACACGGTTGTTCCTTTATTTCCATATACACTACAAGAGGCAGATTGGGGCCAGTCTCCATACTTTCTTGAGGTCCTTTGGGAGACTGCAACCTTCTCAAGCCAGAAGAAGATCTTTAACCGACCCTGACATTACCCAAGAGAAGCCAAAAAGAGCAAAAATAACATTCCAGCAACTCCACGAAGCATGACAGTGGATAAGCACATGATCCACCCCTTCCTCCTCATTCTTACACAAAGAGCATCTACTAGCTAAGGAGAAGCCTCGATTCTTCAAGTTATTCGCCGTAAGGATAGCCTTCCAAGAAGCTTCCCAAGCAAAGAAAGAAGCTTTCGGGGGAACATTAGAATGCCAAATGATCTTCCAAGGAAAGGGAGATCTAACTGGAGCTACCATGCTTCTATAGAAGGAGCAGACAGAAAAAGAATTCTTATCTGGCCTCCAAACTCTCTTGTCCTTCCTATCTTCCGTAGCCTGGAAATTGTTAAGCGAAGGAAAGAGCCCACCTCATCAAGCTCCCAATCATAAAATTCTCTCCTAAAGCAGGGGGCTCAGATAAGCTTGTTCCCAACTTTCTCCAAACACTCGCTAGCCCAAGTCTCTTTGTTGCTAGCCAGACTGTACAACCTGGAGAATTTCACCCTCAAAGACTTGTTCTCCCTAGTCTATGCATCATACCAGAATTTCAACCTATCGCCATTTCCGAGGACAAAACGGCACCTTTGCAGACTGTCACTGAGAATCGCCGAGAGTTGCCTCTTGCCGTCGTGAAGAGTCGCTGCCTGCCATTGTGGAGAGTCCCCCGTCGTCATGTAAACACCCAAAACTTTGGTCATCTCACCGTCTTTGTCATCGCTCTCATCTCACTACGCAGGATGTTGTCCATCGTCGCTGATCATTGTTGCTGACCGTCATTGCCTGTTGTCACCTGTCGTTGTCATCGTCATGAGAATTTTTATCTTAACTTATCACCGCTGCTATTTGTAATCACTTTGTCTAGGAAGATGAAAACTCAATTATGGGAAAATCTCTAATTGCCGCCACTCCCATGAATCTAGACCCCTCAATTTTTAAAACCTCTAATTTGTTAATGGTGGCAAAATCAAAATACAGAAACTTAGGGCTTTGAAAGTCCACATGCAACCAAATCAAACTCATTAATTGTGCTCGATGTGATTACAACTTTTGCTTTGGTTTTGATTATGTGAGGTTGAGTATGTAGTTCCCGTTTTAATTGGATTTTCAATTATCAATTTGGTCATGATGGTTGATTGGGGGTGAGGGCTTTAACTGGTGGTTGTGAGGGTTGATTTTGGTGCAAGAAGCTTGAGCTGTGACTGTGGGGAGAAAGAGTGAGGTAGTGGTCTTCAAAAGTGGTGGTGGTGGTTGTTGGTTGTGGTATGGAGATGCGACTAACCAGAGGTGAAGGTCGTGAATGGATAGAGAGAGAGTAGTAGTAGAGAGGGAGCTTGAGATTTGCAAAGAGGGACGAAGAGTGTTGTTTGCAGGGGTTGTTGGCTCTCGGCAGTTGATGGTGGTGTTCTTCATAGAGTGATTGAGAGAGGAGTTAGAGAACTAAGGGTATTTAATAAAAAAATTATGCTTACATCATCGATTTCCATCCATCTCTGTAATGCTAACTGACGGCAAGGGGGAATCTACAACTGAATCTCAAAGCAAAAGGGGGACAGTGTAGGTTTACAAAGCACAGAGGAAGTATTTGCAACTGTCAGAAACTACAGGGGAGGTAAGTGTAATTAATCCATTTTTAAATTATCAAACATACTGGTATTTTCTATTTGTATCTTATATTTTCTTTTTAATAATTTTTACTTTTCGATTATATAATTTTTTTGGTCTTCTAAATATTTTTTTTAATCTTTTTTCTGTATTTTTTTTTTTTTTGGGTGATTGCATGGAACTTTTGTGATTAAAATATTCAAACAATACATCTAAGAGAAGAAAAAAAACACAGAACAAGTTAAGTGAATGTATGAAAAAGTAAGAAGTGCTACAAAAGGAAAAACCAAGCTCTTTGGCCATTGTAGAACTATTATATAATTCAATTTTTCAAGAGTTTCATAAACGTTACATATCATACATACTTTATTTAGTTTCATTTTCTAACTTTTTTTTTTTTTTGGAATAAATACTACTATAATTCTTGCATTTTCAAATTTCATAATATTTCAAAAATTGTCTTAAATATCAAAGTATATACATTATCTTTGTAAAATGATATATACCAAAAGAATGATAACGATAACATCCATTTAAATGTCTCATTTTATATGATATGTGATTATTAATTTTTATAATTATATTTGATTTGAAAAGATTTTGTTACTATTTAATTATATTTGACTACAAAATTCTCAGTAGCATTTACTATATTTATTGTATTATGTATAATTAGCATACTATTTTTAATATAATTAAAAAAATTATTGTACTTGTTTTAAGATATATTGGTTACATAGAAACTTAAAGTCATTAGTAAACATAACAAAATCAGCCTAAACATGTTTTTACATTAACCATTATAGGTGTTTCTTTTAGAAATAATTTTTTATTCGAAATAAATAAGTTGACTTTACTTAAATTTAGTTAATTTTGCTTTCATTTTCATACTCCTTTTTCAATTTAATTTCTCTCCTTTTAGTTTTGTTATTTTGTTTGGACTTTAGAATTATTATTAATTTAACAATTCTAAGATAAATAAAATTAACATTAGCAATTTGATACATTATTCATGTGCAATGCATGTATTACAAAACTAGTTAAAACAAAACACTAAACTAACAAATTATCATGACAATAAAGTTGCTTGCTTGCTTGCTTCAAAGTATGTACAGATCTTTTTTGGGTAATTTGAGAGTGCAGGAAAAAGAAAATAAAATGTGAGGTTAAAATGCAAAATATCAAAACAGATGGGACCAAACAGGAATATGATAAAATGCAAGGGCCACAAACACCCAATAAAGGGCCATGGACAAATAAAACTCTTGACCGAGATAAAGATTAGGGTTTTGATGAGGATCCTGTCCCATTATATATTAGAAGTAGAAAAAGCTAAGACTGCCACACCTTGAAGGTGTTAAAACCCTAGAGGAAGCCGGGGACTGTACAGTCAGAAGAAATCAAGAAAGAAAAAAATAGAGGGAAGAAAAAGAGACGGTTGGAAAGAGCTGATCGGAGGTTGAAGAGAGATGATCAGAGAACAGGAAGAAATCCAGAAAGAAAAAAAAAAGAAAAAGAAAAAAGAAAGAAAGGATAGAAGAAGAGGAGAAGAAGGCATGCTTGGGACGATTGGAGGATGATGTGACGATCATAGGACGATGATCCAACGTTCAACGAGAGAACTAGGGCTTCGAGCATAAATAGTTGTTTCTCGATTTGGAACAGATTTTTATTTATTTATTTCGGTGTTTTTTAAATCTCAGAAATGGCCCTTTGATTTTTTATTAATATTACGTAATGCCCCTAACATGTCCAAATGTGTCTGAATTCTAGAAAAATAAAAAGGACTATTTTTCCGTCTTTGACACATGATTGGAGCATGTCCAAGTCCGACACGTGTTCGTGTTTGACACTAATACGTGGCCTAAAATAGAGTGTACGTGTTTCATAAGGTGTTTCCATTGGATCACTCTACCATGGGAAAGGTTTTGAAATACCAGTTTCCCACCTATTCCTTTATGTTTGCTTGCTGGCTATTGAAAGAAAGCCTGTTCTGCATTATTATGTTCACTTCGTGTTGCACATTTGTAACTATACAGTAATTTATTTCGAAATAATATATTGATTCGGTGCTATGTTGATATGGAGGCTGTCTTTGGATTTGATTCACCCATCAATTATATTAACATGAATTTTTGAAGATATTTTTTTAAAATGATTGGGCAGCCGATATTGGTTTAGGACCAAAATTCTCAAGTGTAATCAAACTCCTGTTTTATCCTTTTTGTTTGTTATGGTTCTTTTTGTATTATTACTGTTATATATCAATGTTTTGAGACCCAATGCCGTTTGGCAAACTAGAAAGAGGTGGGGCGATGGGTCACCGGTTTAATTGTCTGGTTAGCTGAACTCAAACCTTGATATCATAAATATATTATTAATATTAATAAAATTATTAAGAATATGAAAAAAATCCTAAGAGTGTATCGTCCGTTAAAATACACACAGAGCCTGCATCTCTTACCTCATGTCATAGACATGCAACAGTAATTTTCTGGTTCTCTCGATAACCAACAACCTTGTCAGTTGCCAACCTACTGTCAGACACGATTGAGCATCATCTTCTTCAATGTTAGCAGCAGTAAATGCTTTATCAGTGCCTAATACAGCTCGGGAATTATTGAACATCATCTTTATCTAAATTAGTTGATGAGATTTCCAGTGGCCGAAATAAAACAGCCAGGGGAACAAAAGTATTCAACAACCAAGAAGAAGAGTGAAAATTTTTCAGTGGGAGAGGTGGTTGGAGTGGAGAGTTTGGCTTCGGATTTGGGTTGTGGGGTGGGATCCATGCCTACTTTATATTTGGGTTTGCCATTGGAAGGCTCTACTAGATATGTTTTGGTATTGGATTCAGTGATCAAGAGATTTGAATGCTGGCTAGCAGGATGGAAGAGGAGGCACAGTGACTGTTACAAAGAGCACTTTGGCTACCCTTTCTACAAAAGTATATGTCACTCTTTCCTACGACACCTTAGGGGTGAAGAGGAATGGCAACGAGGCGGGTTTGGGGCGGGGTGGCCCTTTCCCAACCCTGACCCCGTTTATATTCCCCACCCTGTTTAGAAGTTTACCCGGACCTCGTTTATACGCCCCAACTCTACCCCACACTGCCCCAAACCCTGATATATATATATATATATATATATATTTTAGTCAGTTAAAATTTTTATTTTGATAGGTAAATTAAATTTTTATTGCCAAAATAACTAAAACAAGAAAAAATAATGTGTGATATAAAAAATCTTAAAACTAATTTTATATAGTATTGTTTATGGGTAAATATAGTGTATATAAGAATAAATAAGAAAAATTAATATATAAATGGGACGGCGTGATCATTTCCCGAACCCGATAAGATTTTAAGGTTCCACTCGAACCCTGTTATGAGCACCCAATACCTGGCCCATTAGGGGCAAGGCGGGTCACCAACGATGTGAGATAAATTGCCATCCCTAAGGGTAAAGAAGTTGGAGAAGTTTCAGAGTTATTTTTTGTGGGAAGAGGAGGGAGAAAGGAAGGTTCATCTTGTGGGATGGGATAAAATGAAGAGTCCAATGGGAGGGGTATTGGGGTTCAAAGATTTGAAGTTATTTAATAGAGTTCTCTTGGGCAAATGGATATGGAGGTAAGTGGTGGAAAATCATGCTATGTAGAGGAACGTCTTTGTAATAAGTATGGAAGTGAGGGGGAGGGTTGGTAGACAAAGGAAGTGAGGGAGGTGAGTGGGTGTGGAAGGCCATCCAAAAGGAGAGAGGCTTTTAGACATTTGGTGAGGTTTGAAGTGGGGCAGGGATCGGGGGTTAAATTTTGGGAAGATCTGTGGTGTTGTGATAGTAAGCTTAAGGAGAAATTCCCATCATTGTTTAACATTGCTTGTAATAAGGAGGCATTGGTGGCAGATTGTGTTGCTTTTGTGGGGGGTAACCTAGTTTGGAATCCTTGCTTTCGAAGAAACTTCTATGATTGGGAAATTTTTTGGGGGCGGGAGGGGGATGGTGGAGCTCATGGCAAGAAGGGAGGGAGGACATCATGGTATGGAAGAGGAATAAGAAGAAAGGATTCACCATCAAGTCCTTCTATCAATACTTGATTGGGAGGAGGGCAACAGTGTTTCCTTGGCATTTGATTTGGAAATCTTGAGTTCCAAAGAAAGTGGTTTCTTTTGTTGGGCGCCTGCTTAGGGAGTTATTGTTATGGTGGATAATCTAAAAAGGAAGGGATTTCAGCTCCCTAGCCGGAGTTGTATGTGCAAGGTAGGTAGGATGGCTCGTGATGTGTGGAAGCTTGGCTTTTTACTATTAGAGAAGTTTTCTTGAGTTGGAGGTGTAGCCGAATTCAAAAAGAATTGAAGGTGCGTTGAGGGTGGCTCCTTTATGCTTTGTTAGGTGTCTTTGGAGGAAGAGGAATAAGTGGACTAGTCTCTTGGGAGGATCTCTAGTTGGTTATTTAAGGGCGAATTTTTTTTTTGTGTAAAGAGGTATTTCCATTGTATTCCGACGCTGTTATAGCTTTTTGGGAGATCTAATGCTTTGATTTTTGTAGTCTTTCCCTTCTTTTGTACATGGGTTTGTTCCCCCCTCTCCTTTCAGGCACCACCTTGTTTATAATACAGCCTTGATAAAAAAGAAGAAGAAGAAGAATGTTCCAGAACTTTATTAACAAGTGGAAATAACTGAAAACTAAAAGGTAACATTCTGTGGAAAAAATTGAAGAAAGAAAAATGACTGTTGGTACCTGAGGTGGTCACTGCAATCAAGCACTGTTGCCATCGGCCTGTTGCCCACCACTGCAGCTCCTGTCACACACTCACTGACCACCGTTGCCCATTGCAGATGGGTCAGTCTGACAGCATTGATTTACACATGTATGCGTGTGTGTTTTTTTTTTTTTTTGGGGGGGGTGGGGGGTGGAGTTTGCTCATATCTTATTTTGTTTGGTGTTGTTTAGCATGATTTCTGACTATCTTGTGCTTTATCAGCCTCCACTGTGGGAAAGGTATCAGCAGCAAATGAAAGAGTGGGAGCAAGCAATGACCAAAGCCAACTCTTCCCACTCCAATGGATGCCATGGGAAGGCTCCACCAATCGAGAAACCACCCATGTTTGCTTTCTGTCTGAAACCGCGGGGTTTGGAAGTTCCTAACAAGGGTTCAAAGCAAAGGTCGCAGAGGAAATTTCCAGTTTCTGGGCACACCCATACTGTTTTGGGAGATCATGATGCTCTGCATGCTTTTGGTAACTTTCTTCTGTCTTTTATGGGTACCGCTAGCCAATAACCATTTCTGCTTTGGCTTTTAACTCTTCTTTAATATGCTTTATGTACCAGGGAGACGATTAAATGGGTTTGCTTTTGGAGATGAGAGGGTTATATTTCCAGGCAACATCCACGAATCTTCAGATGTTTCCCCATTGCTTCATACATCAATGAAGGCATTCTCACCACGAGATGCTGGTGGCCCTGGATATTTCTCGATGAGCAGTGAGGGTTCTGAGTGGAATCATCACCCCAAGCTTCACAGGAACAAGTCCAAGAAAATTGGGGCATTTCTACCCCTGAATGATCAGCAGGTGGTGGCTTCATACAATCAGAGAACAATAGGCAGTAGGGGAAATGGGGTTCATCAGTGGAATATGGGCTTGCCTGAGTGGCCGAGTCAGAAGCATTACCAAGCGGAAGCATCTCAGAGGCATCACATCGAACAGTTGGATAGTTCAGATCTTGATGAGTTCAGGTTGCGTGATGCCTCCAGTGCGGCTCAGCATGCACGTAACATGGCTAAGCTCAATAGGGAAAAAGCTCAGAGATTGCTTTACAGAGCAGATCTAGCAATCCACAAGGCCGTGGTTGCTCTCATGACTGCTGAGGCAATCAAAGCTTCTTTTGAGGACTCAAATGTTGATGGGTAGAATGACAAGATGAATTATGAGTTGATGGGGGAATGAAATTAACTAGCCTCTTCAGTTGGCTGTTGTGGTCCAAGAGTTTTATATAGCTTTTGAGTTGACATTGGTTTTTTGCTAGAGTGGCTCTGGTTTTTCTTTTGTCGGTGGTGGTGGCCTTTAATCATTGGCTATAGATTCCGGGTAAACTGCTAACACAATGGCTTTGAGTAGTCAGGGGAGCGGAATTGCTTACATCTGCCTATTCTTGATACTGAATTTGCCAACACACTGTTGTCATTACCGATGCAGTTTTGTTATGACTTCCAGTTTTTCTACCCACTAGTTCCTTTTCCAATGTGGCTGGTGGAGTGCTCGTGCTGGTAAGGGGTGTGGAATATTGACGCCGATCATTGTACATATTTTACCACCCTTTTCTGTCTATGTTCCTTTTTACACCTTAACCTTGGTTCAAGTGTTCGATATTGAAGGAGCAATTATGGGCCCGAATAATACAATACATCTCTTCAGATTGAATTACTGATTCTTATGTGATTGGACTTGGTGCAGTTACGATTTATGTTCCTACCAGAGCGCTCCATCCCTGGATAAACGAGAGACAGAAAAAGAACTACTGTAAGTAATTGTCCCATAAAATTTCCAAGGACTTTAGAGGCTCTTGTATGCTCCCCCCATCCCCACGCCTTTTTTTTTTCCCAAAGGTTCAAGCGTATGTACAAATGGGTTAGTCTCTGTTTGGGTTATTGATTCCTGATCTTTCCCTTTGGATGAAGTGCATCATAATCTATATTTCGGATACTTCTTGTTGATCTCTGTTTTTTGCTAAGGTGAATCAATTTTTTTTGCGGCAATTAATGGGACATAACATGGGAAGCCATTGCAGGAAGGGTAAGCACTCACAAGATGGGATTATGGTAGACGAAAAGAGTTGAGACGATTTGAGGACCTAGTGAGACTGTTAAATCTCATATTTATATTTATCTATGTGTGTGTGTGTGTGGCTTTTAGGAAGAATACTTTAGTTACTCATCAAGAGATAAAAGGATTGCTTTTAGGCGTGGTATCACCGGAGAACACGTACCTCGTGGAGCTTTGTGGCAGTGGTGCTGGCCGCTGGTCTTTTTAAGAGCTCAGAATGGCTTATTATAAATTGTCATTACTAATCAATAATTACACTGGAGACTCATTTGATGCTGGTCTGTGTTTTATAAAGATATGTTCGGAAAGCAATCTCAAACACTAGCTTAGCAAATAAGAGCGCAACTTTCGGGTTTGATTCTTACCAAACACTTTGGGAACTTCGCTACTGAGATAGGGTCATATGGACCCATAGCAAGGGAAGCAAAGTACATGATAGCAATGTCTAGTGACCCATTGTTAGACATTGTGACCACTTAATTAAGGTTTCCTTGACTTGGTAATTGTCACCTGGCAGGGATGGGTCAGGATTTTACTCTGTTTTTTTGGGTGGAGGGTTTCCTAATTTTTTTAGAAAAATTTAGGGAAAATAATGGTAAAAAATTAAAATTTCGAAAGTTTGAGAGGGGTCCTAGGTCCCTAGCCTCCTCTTTAATTTTTGTATTTTATTATTGTCAGTATGCCAACTAGTCATGTGCAAGATGAGTTGGCTATCACTTAGAGCAACACTAAGAGGGGATTTACTTTTGGACTCAAAGAACTTTTTTGAATGTTGCCATTGTTTATACATATATTAATGACTCTTAGCATTATACATTAATTCAACAGTAGTATTCAAAAGAGTATTTATTTAATATTTTAATATATTTTTTTCTCATTTTTGTATCTCTTTTTAGTAATCTATCTCTTTCTCTCTCTTCTAACTTTTTGCATCCCTTTTCTATAGCATCTATATTCACATCTACTTCCTTGCTATTATTCATGGTTGAATTCAAAAAGGGTGCTAGTATGAGTTCTATTGGAGCATGAATAGTACATTAATGTAAATCATATTAGCAGTTGGGAGAGATGACTCCTCTTCTAAAGTCACTCTTGGAGTTTCTCTTAACAAAACAAATTGCTTTTCTTAAAAAACTTGATTCCCATGGATAATCAAAAGGATGAAGAATATTGTCGTCAATGCTCTCTGTCCCATTACAATTTTATACACCCGACCTTCATTTATAAACACCATTCCGTTCTTATAATGTGCAACACCCAAGACCATACACATTGTTAAATCGCTGATTTAAGAACTCAAGTGCTAGAGAGAGGGAATATGGAGAAGGGGAAATTTGGGTTCTTAGAAGTTAAATACTACACAGAAAAACCTGACGACATTTCAAAGTTTTAAAAGCTTTTTTGTGACGAAAATTGAGCATCACTAATAATAAAAGCTATGGATGACATTCAAAGGTGTTGTTAAAAGTCTCACAAAGTACTTATCCGGGGCCAATTAGTTTTACTATTAGAGTTGCACTCACTCGTCGTTGATGTCCTACTGTCGTTGCAAAAGATTCCAGTCAATAGCCATGCAACTCGTCACCTATTAACAACATGCATTGAAAGCGTCACAAATACCTACTAATAGCAATGCTGGCTGTTGGGTGCTTCACTAATATATTCGTCATTAAAACAAACAAGTGTAGTCTTAGCTAGTATTCTTTGAAATATTGCTCTTAGCTATTCTTTAAGAGACTAAGGTCATTTTTGTTTTATGGGGTGGATTAGATATTCACAAAATGGATTTTTACAAAAAAACAGAACAAATCACAAAATATTATTGAAGCACACAGTATGAAGAGATAAAGCTAAAGAAAAAGAGAGATCATTGAGAGTAATTGTTGAACCAGTTTTAATCAGAGGCATTAGAGAGCTGTAACTTCAAAATCTTCAAACCAAAGTTGTTTTCACATTGAATGCCCACTCAACAATCTTCGTTTCTCCCATGTTTTCACATTCACCCACTTGCAATACATTCTCCACCACAAAATCTGAACCATTAATTGTGTTCTCGAACATTGAAAGCTTCATTAGGTTATATGCAGAGGCCCTTTCCGAAAGCTTCATTAGGTTATATGCAAAGGCCCTTTCCGACGGGTCTTGATCCAAGCACGACTCAACCATGTCCCTGAAAGAATCCGAGAAATTGTTCTTGCGGTTATGGTTTTTCTCATACTCGTATTCGCAGAATCGAATTCGAAAACGCTCTTTGACCTTGATGATCAGAGATTTGGAAGGAGGGAGGAGAGAGAGAGGCGGCCTTCCATGGGCTAATTCTAGTGCAGTTACACCAAAAGACCATATATCACCCTTCAAACTCTGCCCAGGACCACCATATATCACCTCCAACGGCATCCAATACGGCATGCCGTAAATACCAAACAACAACGATGACGATCCCACGACAAAATATGGGTCGTAAATTGAAGACGAAACGCCAAAGTCGGAGAGCTTCACTGACCCATTTGAGTCTATGAGAATGTTACCAGGCTTGATGCCTTTATGAAGATGGCCATGTTCATGAAGATAAACCAAAGCTTTGAGTGTTTCTTTGAGAACAATGGCAATGCATGGTCCAGGCAAACCATCAGGGAAAGAAGAAGACATGATGGACTGCAGAGATCCACCAGACATGAATGGCATGACCACCCAAAGCCGACGATCGACGGTGAAAGTACAGTGCGCTTTGAGGATGTTGGGGTGAAAGAGACGAGACATAGTCTCGCCTTCACGTCGGAGAATATCCTCGAAATCATATTTGGATCGATCAAGATCGATGGCTTTGATCGCCACCACAGTCGAGTTCATTGGCAAGCATATGGCCTTGTAGACTATAGAATTCATGCCTCGGCCAATCTCCTCCAGAATTTGATAACTGTTGGAGTCAAGTGGCTATTCTTCGTGAGTCATCAATGTATGTCTTGAATTGGTTTTGAGTGATGGGTTTGCGAGAATTCTTGAAAAAAAGAGATGAACTATCTTTACTGGTATGGTGTTAGACCCTTTTACACTTGACACGGCGGCTTGGGGCATGGGGAGGCATGTCCGGCCTTGGTGACATTGGCATGGGCATGGGGAGGCATGCTATGCCTTGGAATAACATTCAGACTTGGAATGTTATTCAAGTGCGGAAAGACATTCGGGACTGGGAATGCTATTCAAGGATGGAATAAAATTCGGAAGTGGGAATGACTTTCCAGAGTTGGGATATGTCAAAAATATTCCAAGTATCGGATACTTAGACAATGCAGAGTTGGTGCAGCCGATGGCTTGTGAACAGTTGGGTGCATGGGTTGCCTTTGGCAAGGCAGATGCACATAGAGGGAAGGACTGGTTTTGCAAGTGGTTGTATCCACTCTTGTCAGAGGAGTAAATTGTACTTTGACATATCTAGGGGGGAGTACCTCCTCGAGGCGCCCATGGGCGAGTGGCCTATGCGGCTAAGGAAGACCAAGGCGTGTGGGGGCATGGCTTGGCAACGATGGCTAACACGGAAGCATGGGATGGGTCAAGAAGTGCGCGGGTTCAAGGCTGACTATATATGGCCGTGTCCTTGAGTGAGGGCTCGGGGTTGGCAGTTGCGGCGCAGAGAAGTTGCGTGGCAAGGCAGTTGCGTGCGGTTGTGCAAGGCAGTTGCGTGCAGTTGCGCAAGGCAGTTGCACAAGGCAGTTACGTGCGGTTATGCAAAGCAGTTGCGTGCAGTTGCGCAAGGCAGTTGCGTGTGGTTGCGCAAGGCAGTTGCGGGGCTGACAGAAGGCGCAAGGCGACTGTCTGCTGAGTTGGCGCATGGATAGTGTGCGACAATGGGAGGCACGGATCCTCACAGGTGGCGCGTATCCCAGGCTTCAGATAGCCTTAGCAAATGTGGGCGCAACTGCAAGACACAGATGGCAGTCTGTGACAAACCCTAGCAGTTGGGGTAACTGCATGTCATGTGCATGTCACATGTGAGCGGTTGAGACTTCTGGCTATAAAAGGGGTGCGAGGTCTCTTGTAAAGAACAGATGTGTATACAGAGACAGTTATACACAGAGGTGTGGACGAATCTGTGAGGGAGAGTCTATTTTTGTAGCCTTTGGGCGGTGTCCTTTGTATTTATATGAGTATATAGTGAATAAAAGGTTGGGAAGAGTTTCCTGTAAAGGCTTTGTTCTGTGTGTGTGTCTCATTTCGTGTTTGGCATTGAATTGTGCAGTCCCTTCGGTGGTGGAATCCCATTCTAGGGATTCTGTTTTCCTTTCGGGGTTGTGTGGTTGGCTGGTCAAGGCCGCGGTCTTGATGCCGCACAGGGGGAAAAATTTGGGCGTAAAATTTGACCCTATGACATATGGTAAGTTTTCTTCAAGAAAATGAAACCAAAATAGAGAGCGAAGTTAAAGCGGTTTTTTGTAGTTAAATTGATAGAATAAGATAGTGTTATATACACGGGGTTAAGTGATATATATGAGATCGAGAGAGTTGGTTAGGGCGGTTAAGTAAGTAGTTTAGATATTTGAAGCATTACAACAGAACTGAGAGAGTTGTGAGAAGATAAATTAGGATAAAGGATCACATAGTAATTAATTTCATACTATGATGGATCGATCACATGGCAGCTGGAGAGATAAGATTGGTACCCAAATTCAAATAAAGCAAAAGTGAAATTATATAAATTGGAAAAGAAGAAGAGAGATAGATACCAATTGGCAACGTGGAGAGGAGAGACAAATACCAATCAGCTCAATTTGGGATGACATGGAAATTAATCATTCAAAAATAGATAGATAGCTTTATAATTACTAGTCATCGTGCACGTGCGTTGCACGTGAAATAGTTACTAATATTAATAAAATAAAATTACAATGCATAAACAATTTGAGTAATCAAATTGTGTTGCCTTCTATTTCTTGATGACTTTCACTTCAATTGAACATGCAATTATTTCAATATTCACATGCCAAAGAAAGAAAAATAACACAAAAGGAATTTCAAGAGAGGGAATTAATCCATACCTAGAATAATAGATGCATCACACGTGTTTTTTCATAACACTTAAAACATCAACTATCTTATATTTCTTTGGCTTATGTTTGCAATTGGTAAATCTTACTGCATCATACTTCCTTTTCACAACACTTATAACATCAATTATCTTATATTTAGAAAGAGAATTAACTATGACAACCAACAAAATTAACAAAAAATTGAAAACCTAACTACAAAAAGCTACAAGATAAAAGGCAAGGGATTAAGAACAGAATATATAATTAATGAACGCACATATGCATTATAAACAGCAGTTGGTATAATTAGCATTATAAACACGTGTTCGGAAAGTGTCCAAGAGTATCGGTGTTTGACACATGTCCGACATAGACACGTGAGCTAAAATAGAGTATCCATGCTTCATAGCCCATTACTCAACATATGCATAAATTCATATAAAAGCAATTGGGATGTTTAGTGTAGATTGCTATCTCATTTGCAAGCATGCAAATGCAGATTAAATTCATTTCAAATAACATAAAAAAATAAATATCATTTTTCACCTTACATGACAATGAATATCACATTACCCATTCATTTGACAAATTTCATGTGCTACTTTGGCTAAACAAAACCAGAATGCCAATTTAAGCACATTTATAGTATGTTGTATAGTTTGGTCTATGTACCTGTATCTACTTGCTAGGATTGACAAAAAGAGCACGGGGAATTAAGGAACTCTAATATTATTTTTGAAAACTTGAAGACCTTCTACTTCTTTGTCTTGCAATAAAACCGTGATCCTCTATAGATTTGAATGAGGTCAAATACTTGATCATGGAACTGGAGGTTTTTTGCCCTCATTTTTGTGATCCTTCACAGAATTTGTTTTCTTGATAGGCTGCAAATCTTATTCAAGAAATCATTAGCATTACATAATTAGAATTAAAGTTAAAACAGATGCACATCATTTAAGTGAAATTAGTAATTAAATAAATGGAAGCACAAATTATTAATTGTTGGCATTAATTTCAAAGGCTGAAACTAAATGAAAGAATACAGTAGTTCCCAAATTCAATAATGAAAACCACACTAAGACCATAAACATAATAAGACAAACAAATTTATAGAGGTAAAACATTTATCAACACCTTTAATATGTAAAAATCACTTCCTATCAACGTTGACATATCATAATCTTATTGACACAACACCAATGTCCACAATCTAGTCACATTTGAACATAAACCCAAATATATCATTCTACAATGATATTTAATCATTGCCTGCTCGAAATCGTGAATATCTTACTCGAATATTTAAATCCTTTAATGGTTCCTTAAATAATTGAGTTAATAATCAACTAATTACACATAATTCCCTCTCTTTCATATCTCACATTCTTTAGTATGTTCGTAAGGAAGGAAGAGGAGAATGCTTTTGGTGAATTTGTTCATTGACCAAGTCAAGAAGAGAGAGGGAAGCAAAAAAAAGATAAAAGTACCTTTTTTGGGTACTCCAAGCGGTGAGAAGAAACCATATTACTGCAATCTCAGTCAGAAGTGCTGCCAAGAACCTTTTATACTTCCATAACAACACATCTGCAAATGCATACTCAATTCATAAATTTATCAAGATCTTTTCTTAAGTTTTGTAATGAACTTTGATGGAAGAATAAACAAATAAAAGAAAATTGATGAATAAGACATGTGACTTAAAAGAAAAAGAATTGTGGAAACTCTCGGAAGTATATTATCAAAGAAAGTCAAATGGTATCAGAATCCTAAAAGAAAAATAATTGTACAAAATTAATAATGTTGTGAAAGAAAGCCAAATGCTATTAGAATCCTAAAAGAAAATAGTAGTACAAAATAAATAAATGGAGACTCAATATTTAGTGTTCAAAAAGTAAAGAAATTGAATTACAATTCTAACACAATTATAAAATACCTAATGGGAATTATGCTTTATCAGGTTTTAATTTTGTGATTGATCATTGAAGACCTTTCCTTTTCAAAATTTACTTTCCTTATATTTTAGAGGTGTTTTATGCCTAAAAGAATACATTCATATTTTAGTGAAGTTGTTCTTTTTTCTTTTCCTTTTTTGCCTCAAGGAACATGTCGATTGCCACATCCTTGGTCATATCATTCGGTGAATAAGCTTAGGTCAATATAACCAGTGATATTTTTTATAAAAATAAAAGAGCTATGTTATACATAACAATTTTTTGTGCACCATATTTTCTCACTCCTAGCCACAAGGTGGTAAGTCTAAGAGAGAGAATCCATTATGTTTAGCATTTTTCTTAAAAAATTGGGTTTCTCATTTGACAACATAACACTGAACTGTACAGGAAAAAATCATAAACAAATTCAAATATGAGTCCCAGCCCCCTAAATCTAAATCATGAACAAGTTAACAATTTGAAGATCAAAATTTAAAACCATCAATATAACAATGAATTAGGCCTATAAACGGATTGGGTTCGGATTCAGATTCAGATCAGATCAAGGTTGATTCGTAATCTATTTATGGGATTGGGTTGGAAATTCTAACAAATCTATAAATTCCTAAATTAAAATACATACTTTTAATAAAATATATATAAAAAAATTAATATACAGGTTATATATTATCAGATCTGATCATAGTAGTTTAATCATATCTGATGCATTTAACTAAAAGAGTTACTGGATCTGGATTAGATTGGATCATCACATCAAATTTTTTATGCCATATTGGATAAAGAGATCGAATGTGGATCAAGATACAATCCATTGACAACCCTACAGTGAGTTACATAACCATAAACTGCAGAAACTACATTGTTTTAGAAACTCAAAACACGAGATCGTGTGATCGCTTTGCAGCCTTCGTAGAGAAGAGCGAACAATCTGACAATGGTATTTCCTACTATTTTTGCAAGATCAAATATTCATAATTGTACCATAAACAATCAAGCAAACTAAGAAAGTCCAAAAAAAGCAAGAATATAATCTCATAGTCATAAGCATACATGATAAAAGGCTATCGCTTCACCTATGTTTAAAGTTGAAGAGTTTTGGCAGGTCATTTTAAGCTATAGATTTAAGATAAACAAACAAGTGTGATAAATATAAGTTCCTTTACTACTAATCAAAAATAAAATCAGTTCCCTAAATACAATTCATTTCAACAGATATATTATTTTACTCATTGAAACCAATTTAGAAGTTTAACAAAATTTTCACTAAAATTAAGAGAGAAAAGAAATATGATAATTGACTCAAGCTGTTAAATAGTCCTTATTTTGCCCCCAGGCAACTTTAATTTAATTTTATCTATCCTCAAGATTGATCAATAATTTCAACAAATGGATGAATGATGAGAAAAGGAAAAATGTTTACCATGGCACACATGAAATAAAAACCTTGAGTTATACCTTACAATGCTATCATGTGAGTAACATGTTTTATCCTATAGAGATCCTGGATTATGTAATGGGTGTTGTGTATCTTTTTCCAATCTCTAGGTTTTTAGTTGCTTTGGGCAGTATTTTTGTTTGCATTTTGAGGCATTTGCGCTTGGGATGGCTCCTATCTACATAGTTTTCTTGCGGTTCATGGGTGATGATAATGAGGCAAATAACTACAGTTACAAGCTCGAGGTTGGAGCGAACAAATGTAAGATGATTTGGCAAAGGGTTCCTAGAAGCATGGGGGATAGTCACAGGAAGGTGAGTGAGAGTTTTGATGATCTAATCATACAATGCAACATGGCTCTTTTCTTCTCCGGGAGGGATTGAAAGGAATGAAGCTCTAGGTGACTGCTAAGATTTGGAAAGATCAGTGATAAGATTGTCTCCTGGAAACTTATCTCCCTTAAATTAACAGTGCATTGAGTCTTATGGTCATGTATTTTTATTTTAGTTTTTAGTTTTTTTGCTGTTAAGAGGCAAATTCTCTTTCATTGTCTTGGTTGTGCATTAACGATAAGATTCCAAATAATTGGGACAAGGCTTTGCACCATGTGAGTTTTTTTTCCTCATTAGGTCGATGAGATCCAATGTCTCCTGATTTACAATAATATCCCGATGATTCTTTCGACATGCTGAAAATCTAGTCAACTTCGAAATTGGCTGAAAACAATTTCCGTAGCTCCTCAATAGGTTCAACATGCATAAGAAAATGAATAATTATAGAAGCACTATTAGCAAAGTCAAGTTGTATTCATTAAAGAAACACAAACTTCTTTCCTTAGTAATCCAGAAACTGATGTGACAAAATTGATTCAGATAAACCTAATATATCTAATAAGTTATATATAATTAAAAGAATATAATATACCTTCTGCAAGCGGTTTTGACAGACTCATCTTTAGATATAACCTGCAAAGTAAATAAAACTCATCTAATTTCATTGAGCAGTAACTAAAAAAAAAGAAGCCGCTGATGAAGTCCAGAGATTGATATCAAGTCTAGTCACTTACCCCAGTACCACTGCAAGGGGCGTCCAATAAAATCCTATCAGCTGTGTTGTGACCCAAAACTTTGGGCAGCTGAAATTGGGGGGGCAAAATGAAGCGGAAAAAGGTATTAGATATGTTGACAAAAATTGAGGATCTTGTTATAATTCTAATACATTTTGTTGTTTCCATTCCTCCAAATTTTGACTTTTTCCCTCTTTTTTTTTATAACTTTTTTTTAACAATTTAAGGACACCCCCCCCCCCACCTCCCCAAATTTTTTTAATATTTTTGCAATAAAACTTCTTAAATTTTTATTTTTTTTTATTTTTATCCCCCTAAACTTAAGATTTAAAGAGAGGTTTAAGGGGTCAAATTTTAGGTTAAAAAACAAAAAGGAAAAAGAAAAACTAAATTTAGTGATTCTCATTGGTAATTATTATCAATGTTAGTTTATTCATTTGAATATGTCTGTTCGTTGGTTTGAGGAAGGGATTAGACAAATTAGTTTTGATAAACTTGTGAAACTGATGTTTGGAAGAAAAAAAAAGAATTGAGAATAAATACTGACCTAGAACATAAATAAAATAATAAAAAGAGATTATTGAAATTACTAATCTTATCATTATTAATGAAGAAAATAACTAATTCATTCTTATTCAATTCATGAAACAAACATGAACAGACAAAATTACAAAAGAAAACTATCAAAATACTTTCAAGGTTTTCGAAAACATTTGAAACATATCGGGGATAATAAACAATTGAATTAATATAGAATCAAAGAGAAAAAAAGAAGATTTAAAAACAGTCTCCCAATTCTATGTCCAAATTATAAATACAAGTAATTTGCTATATAAAAGAAGATACATTTTCTCAACCCAATAAAGCATCCTTGACAGCGACGATAAATAATGCATCTAAACTTCAATTGATGCTGACACAGTAAAATAAAATGAACTTCATAGTGTATTAACTTTACCAATCCGAAAAAAGAAAAAAAGAACTTCATGATGTATTAGAGGAGTATTAAGGAAGATAAAACAAGATAGTAACCTCTCTCTCATCATAGTTACAAACTATGGTGTTTGTCACCCCCATGCGATGTAAATTTGCAGTAAGTGACTTGACTCTTGGCCCCTTCATTTCATTTGCAAAAATTACACCTGGTAACAATTGAATTAATATACCAACAGAAAAAAATAAAAAAACATATGGACCTTGAATAGACACTTGACAAAAAAAATCAACCAATTGACAAAATATACAGCAAATATGCGTATGTACATGTTCACAATGATGGGGGAATTGACAGTGTAACATGTAAGGTGCAAGCTAGAAAGTAGAGTAATTAAGGCCCCCCTCCCTGTATCTCCCCCACTCCTTTCTAAAGAAGAACATACATACACACCCACCCACATTTGGAACAGAGGAATAAATTGGAGATCATCACATACCACTGCTTTTCATAAGAGCGGCAACATAAGTTGTTTTGCCATTGGGAGCAACTCTGCAATACAACAAATTGCAATCAAGAGGCAGAATGCATATAAGAAGATACTATTGGTAGCGTATTGTAAGAATGAACAAATTTCACATATTGACAAATGGTTTTAAAGCATCCAGACGAACACGTGAGCAACCAACAAAACTAAATCGTTATTTGGAAAAAAATGAAGAAGACTTCAAAATTCAATACCCTTTCCATCGTGTATTTTAATATGGAAAATATGCCCAAATGTATCAATTTCTAAAACGGAGTCAATTAGGCCACAACTTACTTATTTGATAAGTAGCAAGAAGAGAGTGATACATGAAACTAATAGCAAGTATGAAGTAAAAGCTGGAATGAGATTTACAAACCATTGAAGATGAAAAATTAGATGTTTTCCAATTAAGATATTAAATGGTAATTTTAACAAAAATTGGAAGAATATTAGCCAAATCCAAAAATTATAAGAAAGAAAGAAAATAAAGATACCCAAGAAACATTTTAGAAATTTTAGATACTTACATGATCTAATTCGCGGCCTATAGGAGACTGTATTGATGGAGATTTCTTCAGAGGGATCAATCAAGAGGTCATATCTCACTTCTCTGCCAATACTTGTGCTTCCATTACCATAAATTTTGGTATCCAACCTTCAATCTTTCCCTTTGATGTTTCCCAAGAACAAAAATATAGTTCATCATGATTCTACTCAAATATGTCCCCTTTTGACATCCGTAATCCAAGAGGAAAAAGAAAAAACCAATGATGATTAAAAGATCGGAACTACAAAATACAAATGTGATTGAATAGATTGAAGAAATCTGTAAAGTATAACATAGGTAAAATTGATTTTATATTTTGAACATAAATTGAGGAATTTGTTATGGAATTCACCACAATCACAATGTGACTAATTCAATCATATACTTTAAAACTAAATAAGATATGTACTAATTAAAGAAACTTGCAAGAAATCTACCAGGGCGAGATTAATTTATCGAAGTGTGAAGGGTTTATCACACTTTTCAACATTAAGTCAAAATGGGAACTGCAAGGATATTAGAGGAATAAGAAATCCATTTGCTTGTGAAGAATAAAAAATCTATTTGGTTGTGAAAAATAAGAAATCCATTTGGCTGCTTCAGTGCTTGACCATTTGCATGGTATTGGGGAGTCATGAGCGCAACCAAAACAAGGAAGTGAACTCCCGGGCACAAAGCTGCATGGTATTGGGGAGTCATGAGCGTAACCAAAAGAAATGGGGAGTCATGAGTGCAACCAAAAGAAATCTTGCTGGTGGTAAAGTTCCCACTGTTTTCAGGGTTTTCAGCCCTGCCCACATAGCACCCGCATACGAATCTCCATATAAATACCTGAAAAATCCATTCGTATGTTAGTTCAGGTCAACACCATTGCCAAGCAGAATGCCGGAAAATGCCCTTTTAGTGTTCAGGGAAATTTGTGTCTTTTAACTAACATTCATACCATGAAAAGTGTGAATTTAGTAGATTCTTAAATTTTTCCTTCACATTACCATATTTCCAGGAGGCACTTAATTTCCTATATGTACCATTTACTAAAATGCCATTCATTGTAAGACTAAATTGAAGAAAGATCGCTCATCTTCCATACATGCATGGATCAGTTATAGACCGATAGAAATAGCCTCTTGTGATTGATGCTGATCCTTCGTTATTGTTTACTTTAGAGTGATTGTATCCTATTACTGGGAAAATTTGCATTGTTGAATTTACAGATGTATTCCCTCCTAGTGACTGTGGAGGAGTGTTAAGATAGGGGCCCTCGTATACACGCCAACCATAGTTCCCACCCTTGGTGATGATGTCCACCTCTTCATGTCGATCCTATATGATAATAATCGTTGTCAGAGTCAAACATGTAACTAAGAAAACAAAATCATATACTAAGGTGGTGTCCCACATAGAGGTCATTGAAATTTAAATCATTTCTTTGTGGTTTGGATGACATTTAAACAAAAGAGTTGGAAACATAATATAGGCACATCACCATAGAAATGAGATCATCAGTAGTAATCCTTGTTTCAAACAAGTAGTAATGCTAATTCAATTTCCACAGACAATCTAATGGCCATAGGCAAATATAATAATAGATTACTCAAAATTGTATTGTGTTGCTTGAACCCAAACCCAAAGGGAAAATAAAACTGAAGGATTTTACTCATTTACGGTTATGAAATTCTGTGAATTAGTAATTAAAATCTAGCAGGAATAATCTTCAAAATGTAACTATCAAAGAACTAACAAAAAAAGAAAAAGAAAAAATGCAGGACAAATCAAAGTTCTTACAAGTAAGGAACCTGTATCAAACTACTAAACATGTCCTTTTTTTGATCTGGAAACAGTAATTTGACAGTTTCATACACTAAAGATATGTAACAATACATCCAAGAGAATTTTCAACCACTACAGTTGTCCAATAACCTTGAAAATTTTGGCTTTGGGAGGGTTGAGGAAGTACCAAATAAAACCATGAAATTGTCAAAACAGGACTTGCTGGGTGTTTGTTTGGACAAGGGACTCCATGAGTACAATCTCAACTTTCAAAAAATTCTCCCAAATCAAGTGTATTTAGCAAATCTCCTTGCTAATGCATGGAACTCCCCTGGAATATAATTCAAAATAAAAGAAAACCTCTCAATGAAACAGTAAACTGTACACTTGCCAAAAAAAAAGTCCACTGTATTGCAAAAAAAAATAAAAATTGTTCTACAAATTATCATCACGAGACCCATGGCAGATGTTTATTAAAAACATGTGAAAGAAAGATACATAGTTTATACTTTTTTTCCTTAAATTTACTAAAATGCTCCAATAAGAACACTGAAATGTTCCCAATCAAAACAGAACATAAAAAACCTAGTGTCCCTTGGGTAACTCAATCAACAGATTAAATTTCAGGTAATAATGATAGAATAAACCTCATGTCCAAAGATACCAGAAGTGGAATAATATAATACCTGTCCAACATCTGCACACATAAAATAAGAAGGCCTTTCTGAATCAAAACTGCAGCGCCAAGCATTTCTTAATCCCAAGGCCCATATCTCAGGCCACAATTCTTTATGTGATTGGTAAACTCATCTAGGTAACAACACCAGTTGTCCAATTTGAAGCACTGAAGAATCCATGAAGGCAAAGGTTTTGAGACACAAATCCAGAATCTGTATATGCCCAAAAACCTCTATAAATAAACCTAAATAAAACAATCAAAGCAAAAATTAGTACAAGAAACCGCAAACATCTATTTAAAAAAATAGATGAAAACCCATAAATGAAGACCCTCTTTCTTTGTGAGCAACAAGGTTGGTGCTAAAAGTTTATCTATAGTTCGTTAAAAAAAAATAGAACAACAGGTTAAAATAGTCATTCACATTTTCTTCAGAAATCCCAGTGCAGAAACTTTTTCTATTGGAATAAGAAGCAAACCATAATATAATTACCATACATGTGTATAAATGCATTTCACCAACACAATTAAGGTAATCAAGAAGATTTTGTAGAATATATAAAAATAATAATTGATAAATATGTTGGAGGTCTTAGAGAAATGCTTACTTGGGACCATTAAGACCCTTTTTTGTCCCCAAATCACCGTTGAACGTCAACACAACAAGTTTGACCATCATCTTCTTAGTTTCCAAGAGTTCTGTGTTAAAACAGGTGATAAAAACCTCTTCATGACACACAAACTCCCTGCTAAACAAAAAAGGGGAAACAAAAATTCACACCATAAAACTCTCAGGGAAGAGATTTCTTACATACCTAGACTGCTGAACCTTTCAACCAAGGGTAAAAGAAGGAGAACCACGGCTGCGGGGAAGAGAAGAATTATCGCGAGAGGTCACGGAGATAACAAATTCCCTACAAAACAAAAAAAGGGGAAACAAAAATTCACACCATAAAACTCACAGGGAAGAGATTCTTACATACCTGTGCAGAACCTTTCAACAGGGAAAATAAGGAGAACCACGGCTGAGGGGAAGAGAAGAACTATGGCGAGTGGTCACGGGAAAGAAAAAAACTATCGCGGGTGGTCATGGAAATTGCAAGCAAGAATTGGCGCACAACGAGGACTTGAACAGTCGTTGTTGGTTCGTGGAAAGGAGAGAGTGGAAACTTGAACAGTAGTTGTTGGTTGGTAATTGTGAATGAGAGATGCCTTGGTCAAATTTATCAATGGGGGCAGTTTAGCAGTAAAAGTGTAAAATATCGGGGATCAGGGATGGTGGGAGTTGAACGGATTGTATTGGGGAAGAAGGGGGTGGGAGCTTAACGGTTTGTGACTGTTAGTTTGTGGAGTGGGTTCTTGAATGAGGGGTTGGTTTGGGGAGTAAGTTTACTGATTTTAAATGAGGGGGTGTGATGGGGGTATTTTGGTGAACTTAGTGTAAAATATTTTTGAAGAAAACACATAAAAGGATTCATACATTTATAAATAGTATAAATATAAATAACAATGATAAATATTTCACTTTAGAAATATTCTTTAGTTACTCTAAAGTATCACGTGATAATATGTTTTTTCAATGACACATTATTATATATATTATGTTTTACTAAAAAAAATAAGTCACATCATCACATAATATAATATCATTAGAATAATGTATTATCACGTGACTGTATCAGTCTTATTCAAAAAAAATTGAGATGGAAACATTTATTTTTATTCTTATAAGTAGGCTTATTGTCTAATCATGGTCTTAGAAGAGTGCTGAAAAGTAAATTCCTGATCATAGGACTAAAAACTACAATCTATAAATTGGATGACAGAACAAAGAACAAAATGCCCAATCTGTGTTCATGATATTCAACTTCAACTCTACTAAGAAGTATATGAAGAAGTACTTTCCAATTTGCAATTCAAGACATTAATGTCTTATTAAAACATACGTATGAAAAGATAAAGCCAGAAAGAGAGAGATGATGGAGATTAATTGTTGAACCGGTATTAATCAGAGGCATCAGAGAGCTGTAACTTCAAAAACTCCAACTCCATCTCCAATTCATTCTTTACCTTCTCATCCTCCAATTCAATCATCAGAATCTCTAATGCCTCCACTCTCTCTTCCCCATCTAACGAAGAAAGCATAGTAATAAGATTTTGCATCTGATCATCATAACTATACTTCAGAGACAGATTGCCCTCAATTACCTCCCTATCAAAATACCCACCAACACCACCATTGGCTTCCCCACCCACTTGGGACGTTTGTCCCTGTGAACTTGCATTAGAGGTGTTTGAGTCATGTCTCTTCTCTTGAATGACCGTTTCACCACCAAATCGGAATTGTTTGACAATGTTGTCATCTACTTTCTCAGTTAGAAACAGTACTACTGGGTCTAATTCAAAACTATTTACATTGAAGTTCCACCCATTAATCCTTCTTTTGCCATCTTCATCTTCTTTGGCTTTGTTCATCGATGCTAGTCGTAGAAACTTTGTTTCTATTGATCTCTGTTCAACAGTGAGCAAGCCTTGCAATACATCCTTGACTTGAAAATATGAATCTTTGCAGTTCTTGAAGAATGAATGCTTCAATAGGTTATCCGCAGAGGGCCTTTTTGTCGGGTCTTGATCGAGACACAACCCGACCATGTCCTTGAAAGACTCGGAGAAATTGTTTTTGCTGTTCCGGTTCTTCTCATACTCATAGTCGGAGGAGAATCGAAAGCGGTCTCTGATCTTGATGATCAGAGATTTGGAAGGAGGGAGGTCAGAGAGAGGCGGCCTTCCATGGGCTAATTCTAACGCAGTTATACCAAAACACCATATATCAGCCTTCAAACTGTACCCAGTATGTGAGTCTGAGTGTATCACCTCCGGCGACATCCAATACGGCGTCTGGGCAACATCAGAGAGCATCAGAGACGACACCTCCGACGATCCAGCAGCCGAATATGATTCGTAAATTGAAGCCGAAATGCCAAAGTCTCCGAGCTTCACGGACCCATTTGAGTCTATGAGAATGTTACCAGGCTTAATATCTCTATGAAGATGGCCTTGATCATGAAGATAACACATAGCTTTGAGGGTTTCTTTGAGACCAATGGCAATGTATGGTTCAGGCAAACCTTCAGGGAAAGAAGACAACATGATGGACTGTAGAGACCCAATAGACATGAAGGGCATGACCACCCAAAGCTGACGATCGACGGTGAAAGTACAGTGGGCTTTGAGGATGTTGGGGTGAGAGAGACGAGACAAAGTCTCGGCTTCAAGATCCTGGAAATCAGGTCTGGATCGATCACGATTGATGGCTTTGATCGCTACCACTGTTGAGTTCACGGGCACGCATATGGCCTTGTAGACTATAGCACTCGCGCATCTTCCTATCTCGTCCAGAATTTGATAACATTTTGAGTCAAGTGGGTACTGAACCACCTTTCCTGGTTCTTCTTCCTCATGAGCCATGAATGCATAAAATGATCTTAAATTGGTTTTTTGTGATGGGTTTGTGAGAATTGTTATGTATTTCTTGGAAAGAGACGAGTTTTGAAACTTCCTTAACTGGTATTCAATGGGCTTTCTTCAAGAAAATGAAAGAAAAAGGGGGGGAGAGAATTTAAGAGGTTTTTCTTGTTAAGTGTTGAGTTTTTTATTTTATATTATGATTGATTCTTGTAGATTCTCTTCTATTTTTAGATTGATTGTGGGAATCAAATCCCCATATTCCTAAGGGTTAATCCCGTGATTTGTGGGAATCCCTCCTATATAACCATGTACATTCTCTATGTAATATATGAATGAAAAAAAGGAATTTTTCCTCTGTATTTTTAAGTTGGTATCAGAGCCGCTGCTCAACCCTTGTGCCGCCGCTGTCACTGCTGGAGATCTACCGCGCGTTCAACTACCGGCTCACCGATCACGGCCTAGCTGCTCCTGGAACATCGTCATCTCTCTCAACCTAGAACTAAAGGTTGCAGCAAAGGAGGTTCTCGATAAAGCCCGTTTGCCGACCCTGCAAACTGTTTGTGAAGACCTCTTCTTCTTATGATCTTAAATAGAAATGACAATATTCATCGAGATTTACACATACATATGTATGTATTGTATTTTTGATTGACTTCAGTGTTGGGCATCACTATCAATGGGATTTCTAAGTCCACTTGAAAAAGGTTTATAATCTCTCAGATTTTCTCTCTGGATTATATCTGATATACTAAAAATATACTCTCAAATCAAGACCTAACACGTGTCCACTTTGGATTATACAAATAGAAGCACCTCACTATACCGAGACGATATCACCTCTGCACATTCAACAATTAAGTTCTGTTATTCCTTAAGATTGCTGAAATCCCTCCCAAGGCACGTCGGGATACCGATGTCATGATAATGGGACGACCATGTACCGAAATAAAATGTGACACGGGTTGTCATAATGAAAATACTGCCACCTGTTAAGCGGCAAAGTCTAGCTTAGTCTAAAGACAAGATTAAGCCCTAGCCCTACATTGCTGTCAAATCAGTGACGGATAGTGACATAAAGATGTCATGATGAATTTGCCCCACCGCTTGGCACTAAAGACAAAGCTCCATCAACCTATAAATAGGTAAAGAAAGATATGTAGAAAGGATCTAAGTTTTGACTTAAGCAAGAAAAAGAAGATATTATTACTTCAAGTGATATTTCTTTTCGTCATCTCATTTAACCATCGGAGCTGTTACCCACCGGAGCCCTCCCCGGTGGCTTTCTGATTTTATATATTTGCAGGTGCATTTACAGAGACGGTGGTATCCTTGACGAGCCAAAAATAGCTGTATCAATATCTCACTGAAATCGAAGATCGAAGGGGTTGTGTTTTGGATCATCTGTTATTGACTGTCGACTGCCGACCTTCAACAATTGTGGTGCGCCTGCCACTTGCTACTACACTGCGCTCCTATCACTGCTGCACTGCGCCGCTTGCTGCTGCTGTTGCTACACTGTGCCGCCTTCTCTGGCATCTAAACCAAAAACTGCTGGAGAAGAGTGAGTGTTCGGCTGCCTCAGTTTCTCACACAGCAGATTTCACGGTGCTATATTTGGAGGTTGATCACCTACAATTGTGGTCTGTGGTCTGACTGTATATTTCTAAAGCTCTTGTGAACTAGAGACCATCTTTGAATTTTTTGAAACTGCAAAATCGAACCAAACCCAAAACAACTATGAGCGAAAAAAATTTCTGAATCGTTTGGAATGAAATCAGTCCCTTTTATTGTTAAATCTAAAAGTGTTTTTACTATGACATTTGGTCCTAGTTGATGGAAATACATATTGCTCAGCGGAAAAAACTCTCCTTTATTCATGGCAAGACAGATCCACCTACAGAATCTGACGATGGATATGAAAAATGGTATGTTGAAAATCAGAAAGTCAAAAGGTGGCTATTGATGTCCATGTCTCCAGAAATTATGAAGCGTTATTTACGCTTATTCATTGCCCACGAAATTTGGAGTGCCCTTGTCCAAAGCCTTCTATGATGGAAGTGATGAATTACAGGTGTTTTTCTTGAACCAGAAGGCCTTCACCACTAGACAAAGTGAAAAATCACTCTCTGTATATTATGGGGAGTTGACTGAAAATTTTCAAGAGCTAGATCACCGTGATAAAGTGGTTATTAAAGATCCAGATGACGTTAAAGCATACCGAAAGTCCATTGAACGACTGAGGGTACACATATTTCTTGCAGGATTGGAAGACGATTTTGACCAAATTCGTGGAGAGATTCTGCGCGAAGAATTAGTCCCAAATTTGGAGGAATGCTATTCTCTGATTCGTTCGTGAGGGAGTATGACGTACCACTCTGAAAAGTGGGTCTGACAACTCTGAAGCTTCCGCCATGGTAGCTAAAAATCGCTCACACCAGCAAGAACGAGCTAGGCCTAATCATCCTAAACTCGCCAATGGTGTTGACAAGTCTACATACAAATGCACTCATTGCAACCAAACTGGTCATACCAAAAGTAAATGTTTTGAACTTATAGGCTAATCCAGAATGGTGGGATCATAGTCGTGATCCAGGGAAGAGGAATTCCAAGACGTCCTCTACTGCTGCAGTTGTCGAAACAAGGCTAGACAATTATGAGGCTAAACAAGCATCAGCATTGATAGCGACTGCAGACAAAGGTGGTAAGGTTTTATATATCCCTACATTTGTTTCTAATAGTGCATGGATAATTGATTCTGGTGCCACAAATCATGTGACATTTGATTTTAGACAGGTATCCCCTCTTAATCCATCCTTATAAAAATTTGTATCTATTGCCAATGGTACTACAACCCCTATTATTGGGAAAGGTTCTTTGTCTCTTCACTGATACTTTAAATTTAGATTCTGTTTTGGTTGTTCCATTCTTGAATTATAATCTTTTGACAATTTCCTAAATAACCATAGCCTTATCTTGTGTTGTAATTTTTTGGCCTAAATTTTGTGTGTTTAAGGACATCCGAACACGGGAAACGATTGGTTATGGTGATAGGCGTGAGAAGCTGTATTATTTGGACTTGGCGTCAAAGACTTCGGACAGGTTACAACAAGCTTTGGTTGTGGATGGGTCTAAGAGGGATAAGAAGAAATCTGACATCTTTTTTTGGCATCGATGTCTAGGGCATGCTTCCTTTGGTTCTTTGAAGAAGTTATTTCCTAGTCTATTTAAAAAAAGTGACATTTCTACTTCCCGCTGTGATTTTTTGAACTAGCAAAAAGCCATCATGCCTCGTTTCCGTTAAGTTTCAATAAAAGTCCAGTTCCTTTTATGATTATACATTCTAATGTTTGGGTTCTGTCCAAAGTCTCTACACTGGGTGGATCACGTTGGTTTGTTACTTTTATTGACGACTGTACCAGGATGACCTGGTTATGTTAATGAAGTCCAAAGATGAAGTGAAAGTGTTATTTTAAAAGTTTCATAAAATGATTGGCACTCAATACAATGCACAGGTTTAGATTTTGCACAGTAACAATGGTGGAGAATACCAGAGTTCTGACCTTCAGAAGTATTTGGAAGCACACAGAACTATTCATCAAACTACTTGTCCTGATACATCTCAACAGAACGGAGTCGCTGGGCAAAAAAATTGACACTTGTTACTAGGTTGTTCGTGCTTCATTAATAGAAGCTCATATGCCGTTATCCTATTGGGATAGAATCACTTACTTCTGCAGCATATTTAATCAACCGAGTACCCTCTAGCTCTATCGACTTTCGAACCCCATTCCAGGCACTTGCTGAAGCAGTTATTGCCCCTAACTGTCCCAAAATTACCTCCTCATATCTTCGGTTGTGTAGGATTTGTGCATCTCTACGAGCATCAGTGCAACAAATTGACTCATCGAGCGTTGTGGTGTGTATTTCTCGAATATGCTGTGCATCAAAAAGGGTATAGATGTTATCATCCTCCGACTCGACGGATGTTTATCACAATGGATGTTGTTTTCCATGAAGAATCAATGTATTTTTCCTTTGAGCCTGAACTTCAAAGGGAGTATCAGAAAGAAATTCAGACTCTAGACTATGATTTTCTAGAATATGATCTTCATACCTTTGAGGTAAGAGAATTACCTGAATCAGGTAACCAAGGTGTGACAACTTGGATTCAAATGGTAATGAACACCAAGAAACTGAAGGTATGGAAGAAACAGAAAGTATGGTTCCATCTCCACCACTGATTGAGTCCGAGTCCCTCGCGCCACACGCAACTGATACACCCAACCAATTTCTTGAAACGGATGTTCCTTGATTTAGTGTCTAAACCATCCAGAAAATAGTTACCACCGCGTCTCACTAGAGGTATTCCTAAGCCCACATATGAACCCGAACTGTCTAGTAAAGTTAAATATCTCATGAATCATTATGTGTCAAACCATCACCTGTCAGAATCAAATCAGTCATTTGTAAATCAATTATCTACTGTATCTATTCTTAACAGTGTGCAAGAAGCCTTAGCTGACCCAAGGTGGAAAACTGCTATGAATGGGGAGATGAAATCCTTGCAAAAGAATCAAACTTGGGATCTCATTAATCGATCACAAGGAAAGAAATCAGTTGGATGTCGATGGATTTACATCTGTGAAGTATAAAGCAGATGGTACAATTGAACGATTTAAAGTAAGCCTGGTGGCAAAAAGGGTACTTCCTAAACCTATGGGATCGATTATACAGAAACATTTGCTCCTATAACTAAAATCAACACAGTGCGAGTCTTGTTGTCATTAGCTGCAAACTTGGATTGGCCATTGCAACAGTTCGATGTGAAGAATACTTTTCTACACAGTGAGTTATCTGAAGAAGTCTACATGGATCTTCCACCAGGATACATGATATCAGAGAGGCACAGTCAGAAGGTATGCAGATTAAAGAAATCGCTAGTATGGGTTGAAACAATCTCCGAGTGCATGATTTGAAAGGTTTAGAAAGTCTATGACAACCTTTGGTTGCCGATAGAGCAACTTAGACTACACTTTATTTCTAAAGAAACAACAAGGAAAGATCACTGCACTTATTGTATATGTGGATGACATGGTGGTTACAGAAAATGATCTAGAAGAAAGGAAGGCTCTACAAAAGTACTTTGTCCTAGAGAATTCGAAATGAAAGACCTAGGTCCTTTGACATATTTTCTTAGGATTGAAGTGTCTAGATCTAATAAAGGAATCTTCCTCTCTTAAAGAAAATATGCCTTAGATTTATTGCAGGAGACTGGTATGACAGCATGTCAACCAACTCATACACTAGTAGAAGAAGGTTTGAAGTTATGTATTGAGTCTAATCAGGTACCAGTTGACAAAGGGAGATACTAGAGACTTGTTGGAAGATTGATGTACTTAGCACATACAAGACCGGATCTTACCTATCCATTGAGTATTGTCATCCAGTTTCTGCATAATCTTGGAGAGCAACATACAAATGCAGGTCATGCGCATTTTGAGGTATCTGAAGTCTGCTCTTGGAAAGGGAACTTTATTCACTAAAACCACAGATGATCAAAATATAAATGTATATATTGATGCTGACTGGGCTGGAGCAATAGATGACAGGCGATCTACTTCGGGTTACTTTACCTTTGTGGGTGCTAATCTCGTTCACCTGGAGGAGCAAGAAACAAAATGTTGTTGCACGATCAAGTGCAGAAGCTGAATATAGATTGATGGCACTTGAAATTTGTGAGACGTTCTGGCTAAGGCTCCTTTTGTAGGACTTGGGCTACTTATCTAGGCCACCGATTCGACTATATTGTGATAACAAAGCAGCATGTGATATAGCTCATATTCCGGTTCAACATGGTAGTACAAAGCATGTCGAGGTAGACAGATTCTTCATCAAGGAGAAGTTAGATGCAAGATGCGTGGAGTTGCCAAAGATTCGATCAGAAGATTAGTTGGCCGACATCCTTACCAAAGCATTCTCAAACCAAGTGTTCTCAAAGTTTTTAGGCAAGTTGGACATGTATGACATCTATGCACCAACTTGAGGGAGAGTGTTGAGTTTTTTCTATTTTTTATTATGATTGATTCTTGTAGATTCTCTTCTATTTTTAGATTGATTGTGGGAATCAAATCCCGAGATTCGTAGGAGTCAATCCCGTGATTTATGGGAATCTCTCCTATATAATCATGTACATTCTCTATGTAATATATGAATGAAAAAAAGAAATTTTTCCTCTGTATTTTTAAGTTTAAGATTGAAAGAAAAAATGATACTGTTACAAAAGTGGATATATATATATATATATATACGTACGTAATTTCAACTGCTTTACTAAGAGAGTCATCTAGAGAGAATTAGAGAGAGGCGGTTCAGATTAAACCTTGTCCTAATGATCCAATAGTAATTCGGATTGTGTATTATTAATAAAGTTTGATTGACATTAGTTTCTCATTGTTAGGATTTAACAAGTGCATGGTAAAGTTCCTAAAACTATGTACCACAATTAATGAACAAAATTATAATTAATTATTTAATTTACTTTTGTATAATATGTTAAAAAAATTATTCTGATATATTTATTTGAAAAAATTATTTTTAAATAAAAAAATGTTAAAATATTATGAACCAATAATTAGGGCTGAGGTTTTCTATTTTTGTAAAAGACTCCAATCAAAATATTAATTTTTAAATTAAAATGTAATGTAAAAAGTGAATATATTTATTTGGATTTAAATCTTACAATTTTTTTTTAAAGAGAGGAAAAATGCGATTAGCTCAAGCTAAACACAAGTAAGAGGAAGAAATTGTTTAAAAAAATTATAATGACTAGCAAATATTATAACATGAGAAATGATGGGGTTTGTTGCCATGTCCTTTCTCAAATGATAACTATTACTGGAATTGTGTTTTGCTTTAGGCTTTGACTTAAATTGATCCCACTTGAATTTTTTTTTGTAACATCCCACTTGAATTTCATGACAACAATAATATCTAATAAAATTAAGCATGCATGAGCCTAAATAACCCACTAAAGTTTTTTTTTTTCATATGATGACCGATGTTGCTTTTTTTCTAGTAGGAAGGTTTTCCGTCTTTTGTTACTTGTTAAAAACTTGAAATCAAAGGATTAGCGGGAAGACTCCGTTGGTAGCCGCTCCGATGATAAAGTCAGCAATGAAATCAAAATGGTAATTGAAGAGAAGAATTAAACATAAATTGAAAGTTTACCTTATGGTCTTATTTATAGGCTTTAAATCTCCTAAGTTGAGTAGGATTAGGAGTCGTGAGAATAGGGATTTGAAGATATCCTGAAGATAGTAGTTGCCATATTAAACTTTGTTTCCTTATTCTAAGCTCGGTAGGATATGGAAGGCGGTGATAAGTTCTGAACCCATTACCTCTGAACCTTCCGTGCCTGGTTGATCTCGATAAAATAACCCTCCTACGGTCTGTACCTTGAAAAGTTCATTATAGACACGTGTCACGCCCAGGATACAGTTGTCAAATTATGGTATATCAGCTACTCCCCCCCGAGCCTCCGTTATGTGGCATACTCAGAACTGAGGTTAGGGTTTCTGATATGTTACACATGTGCCAATCATAAATATGCCACTTTGCATTCCAAGGAGACAACGTTGAAGTGACATTTATTGCGTTAGCCGCCGGTTGGGATTATGATGCCATCATTGCCCTAATCATCATGGCGGTTTAGAAGCGAAGACCTCTCACAGTCGACACCTGTTGGATCCTTATAAAAGAGGGAAGGAGCACATCATTGTTCCCCCTTTTAACACTTTGTCATTCTGAGCGATTTCTGAGAGAGGTGAACTCTGATGTGCGAGGAAGATTAACTCCGATCTAAGCAGTGGTTATGTTCGGTTAATAAACATTTCTTTTGAATCTTTTCCCTTCTTCTTTCTTCATCATTCATTTTTTTATTTTGGACAATGTCTACCTTCGACGCCCAGTCAGGCACTGGTCACACAATTGTAGATCCTCAAGAAGTAAATAGTCAAGTAGAAATAAACTTAGTAGTCAGTAGCCCTTCGAGGAATATAGAAATTAGGTTATTGGTAGTTCATCCCCGAGTTCTGAAATTAGGATAGTAGAGGCTTTCATAGAGCCTAGGAATGTTGGTAGGGAAACCTTTAGAAAATCCCACAAGTGAGAGGAGGGTGAAAACGCCATGACTCAAAGCATGATAGATGCTTTGAGGGCTGCTTTTAACTTTCCCACAAATGTGTCCTATAGGATTCCAGGACCCATAAACCACCCTCCAGTGTTCAATAAGGTGAGATTTGTGCTTACCTTGAGTGGTTTGAGATAGGGGTTCAATTTCCCTTCCACCATTTTATTAGGAAATTTTTCAGCTAGTTCAAGATTTGCCTAGTTGATTTGAACATAAATAGCTCGAGGCAGTTACTTGGCTTTATAGTTTTGGGTTATTTGAACGACGTCGAGATAGACCTCTTATTGCTTAGTAGTAATATGGATCTGAAATACTTGAGGTCGGAGGGCATGTTTTATATGTCTTTTGATAAGGCGTTCAAACCTCTTTCCTCTATACCTACTTCCAATAAGACCTGGGAGAAGTAGTATTTCTATGTGAAGGGAGGCTGGGAGTTCGAGGACTTCAAGAACTAGGTTTCAACCTTCCCACGTAGGACTGGTATCAAGGGTGAGCCCTCTATTTTATTTTCCATTACTCGCCATTGACTTCTTAATTTTCTGTATTTGTATCTAAGTTACTCTCTGTTCGGTATACTTGTGCAAATAAAAAGGCGTGGAAAGAGGTCAATCTTTACTTCTGACCTTCAAAAGAAGTACAAAAAGCTTCTTTAGACTAACTATCGTTCTCACGAGGCCATCATTACCCCAAAGAACTTATGAAGGTTGGACTTGATGCAGGATCGCATTACGAGCTTGAAGAAGTCCCTGGTCACCGGATGGGTGCTAGGGAAGAAGAAGAAACTTGGGGAAACTTCATCCCTCGCCGAGCCCCCTCCCTCTAGAGAAACGAAGGAGGCTAAAAAGGAAGAGTTGGGGCACTCAACTCAAGGGGGCCTTCCGCCCCCAGTACCTACTGTACTGAAAAGGAAGAGAGGGAAGGCCAAGTCTGTTGCTACCCCCTAAGAGCCTGAGGATTTCGGCGTGACCATCGTGAAGAAGACTTTCAAGGACTCTTGGGCAACTGGCCTAAACAAGTTTACTGGGATGAAGCCCTAGAGGATAGCCAAAGATCTAATGGCTATCCATATGAAGGTGGGTTTTTGAATGATCCCCATTTTTTGTGTTATCTTTTTATATTCTGTATATCCTCAGTACTATTGTGATCCCTTCTGATTTTTAGGTTGTTCATGGCTTGGCTGCCATCATGGACTGTCCTTAAGATATTGAGTAGGTCGATACCTTGCAAGCTGAGCTCTATGAGACCAGACTTCAGTTGGGGACCACACAATCTTCGGTGGCAGCTGCTAAAGAGAAGCTGAAGGAGGCTGCCAACTCCTACTCCATCTTGGAGTCTGGGAGGAATGCCCTGGCTGCTAAGCTGAAGACCTCAAAAAGAGGTTTACTGATTTTCAAGCTGCTTCTATCAAGAAGATTCAGGACACAGTTGAAGTTTTCAAAGCTCAAATTGAGGTGGTTATGAAAGTTGAAATCCATGATCTGGGGAACGAACTGATCGAGCATGGATATCGAACCTTCGTGAAGAAGTTTTGGAAGATGTATCTTGACTTGGACTTGACTAGGGTAAACGACATTGTGGTCTCCCAAGTCGAGGATCGATACATTAGATGCTGATGATGAAGAGGAAGAAGCGGTTCCAGAACTCCCTCAAGTTGTCCCTATCAGAGACTGTTGAGCTAGCAATAGAGTAGAGTTAGCATTTTTTGTACTTTCTTTTTTTACTTTGTAATTTTCCCATTTTTGGGCTAATATGTGAAATTCTGATCATTCTAGAACTCGTGTCTTTCTTGATATCTTTGTGTCATATCTGACTTGAAGATAATTTCTTCAATATCCAGATCAGTAGAAAATATAAGTTTTTTTAAAGACTCCAATGTACTCATAATGTATTTTAGAGGTCTAAATGACAGGATATATAGAACTACAACACTTATGAATAAAATAAAATTTTTCAGGCATTTGCATACTGATAATACAAAATATACAGACCTATAATACTTGTAAATAAAACAAGATTTTTCTAGAGGTCTGTAGGGATGAGAAAATGTATCAGACCCATAACACTGGTAATGAATACAAGGTCTTGAGGGGTCTATACATTGATTTAAATGGATCAGAACTATAAAACTTGTAATGGATACAAGGTTTTTAGGGGTCTGTATATTGATAGAATGGATCAGACATGTGGCACTTGTAATGAACACAAGGCCTTAAGGGTTTGTACATTGATTTAAATGGATCAGACCTGTAACACTTGTAATAGATACAAGGTTTTTAGGGGTTTGTACATTGATAAAATGGACTAGACTTATAGTACTTGTAATGAACACAAGGTCTTTAGGGGTCTGTATATTGATAAAATGGACCAGAACTATAACACTTGTAATGAATACAAGATTTTTAGGGGTTTGTACATTGATTAAATGGATCCAAACCTGTAACACTTGTAATGAACACAAGGCCTTTAGAGGTCTGTACATTGATTAAATGGACCAGACTTGTAACACTTGTAATGGATACAAAGTTTTTAGGAGTCTGTAGATTGATAAAATAGACCAGACCTATAGCACTTGTAATAAACACAAGGCCATTAAGTGTCTATACATTGATAAAAGGGACCAGACTTGTAATACTTGTAATGGATACAAGTTTTTTAGGGGTCTGTACATTGATTGTAGGCTTTGAGGTGAATCAAAAGTAAAGTTGTTATTAATAATACTTGCATAAGTGTTTAATGTTCTAAGGCTTAGGTACAAACTTCTCAGTTAAATATTCTAACCAATAAGTTGTAGGTTTGACGATCTTGGTTACTTTGTAAGGCCCTTCCTAGTTAGGAGAGAGCTTCCCTATGGTGGGATCTTTAGTGTTTGGGAACACTCTTCTCAAGACGAGTTCTTCGAGCTGGAAATTAATGGGCTTTAAACCCTAGTTGAAACATTTAGCCATTCTCTGCTGGTAGGCTTCAGTCCTGATCCGATCTTGCTCGTGCCTTTCTTCCAGAAGGTCTAGATTTTCTATGAGCTGTTGGCCATTAGTCTCTTGGTCAAAAGTTCTGTTTTAAGGGTTGACATGCCAATTTCAACAAGAATGATTTCGTCAGTACCATAGGCTAGTGAGAATGGTGTTTCGATAGTTGGAATTATTTTAGTAATGCGGTAGGCCCAGAGCACCCCAAGGAGCTCTTCGACCCATTTTTCTTTGGCTTCGTCCAACCTTCTTTTTATGGCATCAAGAATAGTACGGTTGGTGACCTTAGGCCAACCCACTAGCTTGAGAATGTCTCAGAGAAGAGAAGTTGTGACTGATGTGCAAGTCTTTACAAAACTTTCCAAATACCTTTTCGATAAACTACGTTCCATTATCATAAATAATGACTCGAGATATACCAAACTTGCACAAAATATTTTTTCAAGTGAAGTTCTTTACTTCAACTTCTATGATGTGGGTTAGTGGTTCAGCTTCTGCCCATTTAGAGAAGTAGTCAATAGCGACTAGCAAGAATCTCCTGTTCTGAGGGATTTTTGGTAGTGGTCTTACGATGTCCATTCCCTACTAGGCAAAGGGCCAATGACTCAGCAATAGAGACGAGTTCATGCTAAGGTTGGTGCTAATAAGAGGCAAAACATTGGCATTTGTTACACTTTTGAACATATTCTTTAGTTTATTTTAGCAGACTAGGCCAGCAATAGCCCTGAGTCATTGCTCGATGGGCTATGGTTTTTCTACCCTTATAGTTGTCGCAAATCCCTTCGTGTATTTCTGCCAGAACTTAATGGGTCTCTTCTAGAGTTAAGCACCGTAGGAGAGGCTGTGTGTAAGACTTTCGGTAAAGTTTTTCTTTAAGAATTAAATACCGAGCTAGCCCTAATTCGAATTCTCCTAGCATGATTTTTGTCTTCTAAAAGAAACCCTTCTTGTAGGTATTGAATGATTGGAGTCATCCAATTTGGAGATTATTCTGAAATCCTGCAGATCTTATACTGCTTCTATACTAGGTTTTGACTGGTTAGAAATCTTTACCATTGAATCTTTTTCTGGCCTGAGATGGGAGGCCATATTCACTAAAGCGTCTGTCTTGGAGTTTGATTTCTTTCAATCTTCTGAATAGTGAATTTGTGAAAATACTACTTTAGTGATTCCACCAGCTCTGAATACCTGGTCATTCGGTTATCTTTGGTAAAATATTCTCCCAGAACTTGACTGACTAGAAGCTGAGAGTCAGAAAATATGTTAAGGTCCAAAGCTTCACACTCTAGTGCTAATTTTAATCTTAGGATGAGTGCCTCATACTCGGCTACATTGTTTAAGGCTCTAAACCCCAAGTTAATGGCTTTTTTTGTTATAACCCCCTTCATAGGACTGAAGTATTATACCTACTCTAGAGTTCTTGTCTATATATGAACCATCAGTGTAAAGTAGCCATCCCGAAGTTTCCGCAGCAGTTTGAGCTTTTGAGTGCTACGTTCTGGTGGATTCAACTATGAAGTCTGCTAGTGCTTGAGCTTTGATAGCAGTCCATGGAACGTAGGATATGTTAAATTATTCTAATTCCACTGACCATTTAACCAGTCGTCCTGACATTTCAGGTTTATGTAGGAATGACTTTAGATGATAAGATGTGAAGATCACTATAGGATAAACTTAAAAGTATGGTCTGAGTTTTCGAGCAGATATCACTAAGGCTAAAACCAAATTTTCAATTTTAGAATACCTTGTCTCGATGTCCAGAAGTGCCTTATTGACATAAAAGACAAGTCTTTGAATTCCTTTGTCTTCTCTAATTAATATAGAGCTAACCGCGCTTTCTGATATGGCTAGATACAGGGGTAGTTTTTCTCCTGGCACTGGTTTTGAAAGGAGATCTGAGGAGGCTAAGTACTACTTTAGTTTTTGGAAGGCCTTTTCATATTCAGAGGTCTACTCTGGGGCCTTACTTCATCTTAAAGCTTTTAAAGAACGAAGATATCGATCCGTTGATTTAGAGATGAGCCTATTCAGTGCTGCTATCCTTCTATTTAGTCCTTGAATATCTTTCTTAGTTCTGGGAGATTCCAGATTGATTAAAGCTTTGATCTGGGTAGGATCTGCCTCAATTCCTTTTTGGGAAACTAGGAAACCAAGGAATTTTCCTTCTGTGAACCCGAAAGTACATTTTGATAGGTTAAGTATTATTCTGTGTTTCTTCAAGATGTCGAATGCCTTGGCTTAAGTGTTGAATGTGTTCACCCTTTCGAACACTTTTGACTAGCATATCAGTCAATGTAGACTTCCATTCTATCCCCAATCTAGAGGGCAAACATTCTATTCATAAGCCTTTCGTACGTAACTCTAACATTCTTCAAACCAAATGGCATCACTCTATAACAATAGAAACCTCGTTTTGATATGAAGACCATTTTTTCTTGGTCTGGAGGATACATTTGGATTTGATTGTACCCAGAGTAGGAGTCCATGAAACTCATGAGTTCGTGACCTGTCGTTGCATCGTTTGATCGATTTTAGGGAAGAGGAAAGTTATCTTTAGGACAAGCTTTATTCAGGTCGGTATAGTCGATGTAGACTCTCCATTTACCATTCTTCTTCTTTGCGAGCATTAACAAGTCATTCAGGATAGAATACTTCTCTAATCATTCTAGCATCAAGCAACATCTGGACTTATTCATTAATGATTTTGTGACGTTCAGGTTGAATGTCCTCATCTTTTGTCTTACTGGAGGATGGTCTGGATCTGTCATTAGCTTATGAGAAATGAAGTCGGGATCTATTCCCCCCATATCTCTAGTTTCCTAAGCAAATATTAAAAGGTTAGCCTTCAAGAATTTAACAATCTTCTTTTGCTCTAAAGGAGACAGAGCTGAGCCAATGTGTAACTATTTTCCCTCTTCTTCAGTGCTGATGAACACTTTGATAGGCTCTTCCATTGGTTTGACCGCACTGTCCCTTCTTTTAGGACTTAGTGGCTTGTCAATCTCGGAAGGGACATTCTTTTATCTCATGAAGCTTTGGGGATGAGGAGTTTTCCTTTTCATGATGGTACTGTAATTTCTATTTGAAATTCCTTTCTTTAAGTGTGAGGGAATGACATTCCTAGGCAGTGGGCTAATAACATTTCATAGTGAGAACTTTGTTTTTATGAATATATTTTAGGCACTAATAGAGGGTTGAAGTAATTTCTCCCCATCTGGTGGATCCAGGATCTCTCGATAATGACATTATAGGAAGATTTAATGTTTAGGACCATGTATTCAGAGATTAGGGTCTTTTGGTCATCTCCCTTTCTTACCATGGTAGTAGGTTAATTCTACCCATTGGGAAGCCGAGGTTCCTATTGAATCCTACCATTACAGTAGTGGTGGCTTTGATGTTATTAGAGTCAAGCTTCATGTGTTTGAAGGGTTCGTAGAATAGCACGTTGGTAGAGCTTCCAGTGTCTATGAGGACCCTTCTGATCTCAAAATTGGCGATTTTGAGTGAGATGACAAGAGCATCATTGTGGGGACAGTGTATCCTAATAAGGTTAAGTTCAGAGAACTAGATCTGAGGTTCTGACTCCATATTTTTCTCAATGGCCGAGATTTGGATGATATGGGACTTCTACCCTTGCCTCCCGAGCATATCTTTTCTTGGCTTGGTTAGACGTCCCTGTTATCGTATTGTCAGGATGGAGCACGAAAATGACTTGATTATTTTGCCTGCTACTGGTTATTTCCGAACTTAATGCCTTTGCTCTGGCCTCCTTTGAGGGGGGTTTTTATCACGGGAGTTCTGTCTCCCGTATTATTGGACGAATTCCCTTAGCCATCCTCTTCTGATGAGATGTTCTATCTTCCTGCTTTAAAGCTCTGCACTCCTCAATCGTGTGCCCCTGCTCTTTATGAAAATTGCAATACTTGTTTTAATTTTTTGAGTCGGGGTGGCTTTTTAGTGGTTTCGGCCACCTCAGGTTTTCACGAGTCTGAATTTGTTGGAGTATATGAGTAAGAGAAGCATTCAGCGGGTATAAGTCCCATACCTTCCAGAGTTAGTTATTCTGGGTTCTAGATGTTTTTTTGTCGAGACTCCTTGATACTCTTCTTGTTGTATGACATTGTTATCCCTCTTCTGAACTTGCTTATCCTTCTGAGCTTGTTCTTTAGCTTTCCGGAAGGAGACTTTTGTATCTTCGAGATAAATATCCTTTCGGGCTCTATCTATGAGTGCTTGTCATATCGATATAAGGATTCTTGGTTAAGGAATCCTGAAAGCGTATAGGTCTAAGGCCTGAAGTGAGGGCGGCCACTAGGAAACTTGAACTGCAATCGATTATCTCTATAAGCTCGATATTAAAACTGAGTTATGTACTCCCGAAGTGATTCTCTCTTTACTTCCTTTATAGTTAACAAGAGTCCTAGCCCTTTTCTCAACTTCCTACTTGTTAGGAGGCAATCAAGAAAAAGCGTGTTGAGCTCGTAAAAGTTGCTAACTAATTTTTTGGAAATACTGTGAAACTATTTAAGGGTAGTACACTTTAGGATGGTTACAGAATTTTGACACATGAAAGCATCTATAGCCCTGTGCAGAGCCATTATGTGCTGATAATGAGATAAATGGTCTGTAGAGTCCTCAGACATGTCATAGAGAGTGAATTTTAGAACCAATAATGTCTTGGGTCGTTCCTCTATCATTATGGCAGAGGTGAACGGCGTGGAAAACCTACCGAGTAGTTTACTTAGCTCATCTTGTTCTAAAAGGACATAGAACCCTTTGGTTGAGATCGTTTGATTTTGAGAGTTTGCTTATCTCTTCTACCATTTGAGGGGCTTTAGGTAGGTTTTTTTGTATGATCGATACTCGTGTTGGTCATGTTCTGCATTTCCAAGCTCTGAATTCATCGGGGGAATTTGTCTGGCAATAGCAGAAAGGGTACTGCTCTCCTAAGGTTAGCGGATCAAGGAACTCAGGAGGCTGAAGTCCTTACTGCATTGCATTATCTCCAGAGACTGCTAGGATTAGTATTCTCGTTCTACTCTGGTAATGGACGATAGGATGGAACATTGGTACTCCTCTTCTTATAGTTGTCGATGATTGGGGATCGATCCCCATATGGACGGTACCATGGGGGTGTACCGACTGCACATTAGGCAACTTCCTCATCGTGGGATCCTCTGCCAATAGTGGTGGCAGGAGACTAAGGTTTTCGGTGAACAGCGTTAGTAGGAGGAGGAGGATTGTCCCTTTGGTTCTAAGCCAACGAGGCCAGAGCTTGTGACATGGTTGTAAGTTGAATCTTGCATCTAATCGGATTGCTGTTGAATTCGATCAAGTTCCTTTTGCAAACGGACTAGTGTTTGTCCCCTTCCTCTTCCAGCAGGAGGTTGATTCTGAGGGTTTTGGAAGTTCTTTTTAGGATGAAGGTTAGGAGTCATTGGTTCTTTAAAGAAAAAGACAATAGATTTTCTGTTGAAGAAAAATAATGAGAATGATTATCGTTCCCACAAACAGTGCCAAATTGATGTTTCTTTTTTCTTGTCTGAAAACTTCCTGTCCTTTGTTGCCTATCAAAAACTTGAGATCAAAGGATCACCGGGAATGCTCCTGGTGGTAACCGCTTTGATGATAAAGTCAGTAACGAAATCAAAACATTAATTTAAGAGAAGAATTGAACATAAATTGAAAACATACCTTATGGCCTTATTTATAGGTTGTAGATCTCCGATGTTGAGTAGGATTAGGAGTCGTGAGAATAGGAATTTGAAGATATCCTGAAAATAGTAGTTGCCATATTGAACTTTGTTTTCTTATTTTGAAGTCGGTAGAATATGTAAGACGGTGAGAAGTTTTAAATCCATTATCTTTGAACCCGTCATGCCTGGTTGACCTGAATAAAATAAACCTCCTATGGTCTATACTCTAAAAAGTTCATTATAGACACGTGTCTCGCCCGATTATTAAATTATAGTATATCAATAACTATTAATAGTAATAAATCGTATTTCTTTTAATTCGAGGAAATAAACATTTGTTTTATATATAAAACTACATATTTATGTAATCGTAATTTATAATTCTATAGATATATGCTATTATATATAAATTGACTACATATATAGTATTATATATATATATATATATCTGTCTCTCTATCCGCGTGATAGTCCAAAAGTACTGAGAAAGACTATCTAAACTAAGTCAAGTGGTGATGCGGGATGGTGGTGGTAGTGCAAAGATAGTAGTGGTGGGGTGGCGGTAATGGAAGTGACTGGGTGGCGGCGCAATAGTGATAATGGTGTGGACTAATTAAAACAAATGAAGTATAAAAATAATTTGTTTACTTATAAAAACAAAAGAAAATTTGTTTCTACTTAAAAGTACTTTTTTAATACTTTTTTTTTTTTTAGCATAACCCAAACATTACTTTTTATTTATTTGCTTGTTTTCTTAAATAAAATAAAAGTACTTAAAATACAATTACTAAAATGACACTAGAGATTTAAAGAATTGTACATACAAGTATATGTATCTCCATGTTAGCTATGAGAAAAATATTGATTCAAATTAATTTCTGAGACTTATTCAAGGACGATCCAACATCTAGGAGTAGAGCCTATTTTGAAGAGTGACATTAAATCAGCTATTTATTTTGAAGAGTAATAACAAATGGCCAATGGATAGAGTATTTAGATTTAATTCTGATGTCATGCATATTCTCTGCTTTGGTGTAAAAGATCAGTTTGATGTTGATAAAGCTATGAAGAAGTATATGAAGAAGTACATTCCAATTTGCAATTCATGTAGTCCAAGACATTAATGTCTTATTGAAACACAGTATGAAGGGATAAAGCTAGAGAGAGAGATGATCGAGAACACTTGTTGAACCAGTTTTAATCAGAAGCATTAGAGAGCTGTAAATTCAGAATTTGCAACTCCATCTCCAATTCAAAGTTCTTTTCCTGCTCATCCTCCAATTCCTGCATCAGATTCTCGATCACTTGCATCAGCTCCTCTTCTCTGCGCAGCTCCTGATCACCCTCTTCCCCACGTAATAGACCAATCATATTATTCACATTTTCTGTCTGTTCATCCAAACTATTCTGCAGAAACAACAGATTACCGATCACCACCTGCCCATCAAGACTCCCACCACGACCACCAATCTCAGCCTCACCACCACGACCACCACCAATGTGTCCAACAGCTTCTCGACCCTCACTGACTTCAGCACCCACTTGGAACATCTGTCCCTGTGAACTCCCAACAGAAACAACAGAGTCTGGAATGATCGTTTCACCACCAAGTCGAGCCTTTTTCCCAATGTCCATCACCCAGCATTGGGTCTAATTCAAAACCACCTGCATTGAATGTCCACAAAATAATCTCCGTTTCTCCCATGTTTGAATCTTCACATTCACCCAATAACTCTCTGTCGTCCTCTGTTTTTGGGAACCTCTGTTCAAGTGTGGGCAAGCCTTGCAATACATTCTCCACCAGAAAATCTGAACCGTTAACGCAGTTCTTGAAGAATGAATGCTTTAATAGCTGATATGCAGAGGGCCTTTTCAGCGGATCTTGATTGAGGCACAAACCAACCATGTGCTTGAAAGACTGGGAGAAATTGTTCTTGCTGTTCCAGTTCTTCTCATACTCATAGTCTGAGAATTGAATTCGAAAACGCTCTCTGATCTTCTTGATCAGAGATTTGGAAGGAGGGCAGGTGAGAGAGAGGCGGCCTTCCATGGGCTAATTCTAATGCAGTGATACCAAACGACCATATATCAGCCTTCAAACTGTAGCCAGTATATGAGTGTATCACCTCCGGCGCCACCCAATACGGCGTCCCGGTGGCATCAGTGAGCATCGGAGATGACGACGACGAAGACGCCGCTGGACGCTCCAGCAGCCGAATATGACTCGTAAATTGAAGCCGGAACGCCAAAGTCAGTGAGCTTCACCGACCCGTTTGAGTCTATGAGAATGTTACCAGGTTTGATGTCTCTATGAATATGGCCTCTCGATCGATCATGAAGATAAGACAAAGCTTTGAGGGTTTCTTTGAGAATAATGGCAATGCATGGTTCAGGCAAACCATCAGAGAAAGAAGAAGACACAATGGACTGTAGAGACCCACCACACATGAAGGGCATGACCACCCAAAGCCGACGATCAACGGTGAACGTACAGTGGGCTTTGAGGATATTGGGGTGAGAGAGAAGAGACATAGTCTCTGCTTCACGTCGAACAATATCTTCGAAATCAGCTCTGGATCGATCAAGATCGATGGCTTTAATAGCCACAACCGTCGAGTTCATGGGCACGCATACGGCCTTGTAGACTACCGCATTCACGCCTCGGCCGATCTTCTTGAGATCTTGATAACAGTTCGAATCATGTGGGTACTGAAGATTTCTTGGTTCTTCTTCTTCGTGAGCCATGAATGCATGCACACAATGACCTAGAATTGGTTTTGAGTGATGGCTTTACGAGAATTGTTGTAGAATTCTTGAAAAGAGATGAGTTTGGGAACTTTCTTGACTGCTATGGGAAGTTTTCTTCAAGAAGATGAGAGAGAGAGAGAGAGAGAGAGAGAGAGAGAGAGAGAGAGTTTAAGCGCGCGGTTTACTTATAAGACTGAAAGAGAAAGATACTGTTACACCGGATATATATATATATATGAGTGCGTTAGGGCGGTTAAGTTTAAAGATTTGAAGCATTTGTAAGTTGTAAGAAGATAAAAGGATCAGGATCAGATAGTTGCATGCATACCTGCTCTTTAACCCTGTCCGTATGATCACATAGCAGTTCTGATCGTGTATTATCATTAACTTCTCAGATTAGATTAGATTGCTAACCAAATTCAAATAAAGAAAAAATGATACATAACACATAAAAAAATAAAAGTTTCCGTTCAATTATTCATTCAAATTAGGAAAATTTGAATTTATTTTTTTTAAAAAAATATCCATTTTAGTATCTATTTTTTCTGAATTCATGTAATGTCTGGGAATTTCCTTTAAATTAATTAAAATAAATAATGATTGTGTTAAAACAAAATAAAATATAATTAGGATGAATTAAAATGCTTAATAAGTTATAATTATGTAAGCATTTGTAAGTAAATAGTAAATTTTAGTATTTAGGTAAATTTAATTGGTACGTGTTCATGTACATTAATCAAATCACTGAGTATTGAACACTTACAACTAATGTTAGTATTCCTTTAATATATATATATATATATATATATAGATATATTAGTAAAATTAATAACATAACGTTTAAAAGCAGTTATAAATAAATATTTATTGCGACATTCATAAAAGTATCGCAAAATGTTTACATATTTTTAAATACTCGTATAATAATGAAATTAGCGGTTCATTAATTCCTTATTTATGCTTGAAAGCATTGCAAATAAGTTTATTAAAAAATTTATAATATTTGGAAAAAAAAATTCTTCTGCCTAAAAGCAAACGACAAATGCTTTCCACAATCCATCCACATACAATGTATTAAATACAAATTTAGATTGCAATATGATATATTTTATTTCAAATATTAAGAGAAGAAAATCAAGTGTCCTGTTTTTGGTTAGTAAATTATTCTATTAATACCAAAGAAAAGAGAATTAAGGCTCTCAAACAAAGAGGCTTTCTGCTAGAAAAGCATCAACCTTCATACAAACCATCACCTTTTCCATTGCTATATTCATTGGCTGTTCCATCTGGATCTCAATTTTTTTTCCCTGTCCATCTTCAGCAACATCACCTTTTCCTCCATACCCCCCACATATATATTACCACTCCAATAGAGAATGACACAAGGCAAACCAACCACTTTCAGTTGTTGAGCTCAAGTTCACAACATATCTTGCCAAATCCTCTCATGTCTTCTCTTTCAATTAATTCGCCAGTGAAATCCTCTCCAATGAATGTTAACTCCAGGGTTCTTCATATTCATTCACAAAACAATAACAAAAGCTAATTGAATAAAAGCCTGGCAAAGGAAAAAAAATAAAATAAAAATAAAAAGAAATGATAATGTTTGGTCTAACTGAGAGGATGATCTTAAATAGAAAACAATGATGAGACACAATTTATGTACCCTGACTTCAAATAGTTGGGATAAGACTTCGATGAGTTGAATAAAAGTAGCAATGGTTCTTAAAGAATGCATATGAGATTCCTACCATCACTTCCAAATTTACGAGAACTTTAGTAGACTCTCCCCAATCCCCTAACTCCCTTGGTGGGATTTTCTTTTCTTCTGACATTTTAATTTGATCAGAAAACTCAAAAATAGTTATTTTTCATATAAAAATGCTAATGATCTTCGAACCTAGACAATTCAATAGCTTTATCCTAGATAATTAAGGGAAAGGACCAGGTGAAGCTCCATTTCAAGTATTATACAGAATGTTATAAGGGTAGTGCTAGTTATATGCTTGACACTGTTAGCATTCTTCAAAGCATCATAGCAAGACTTGTCCTGATAAACATTAAATTGTGTCTGATTTCATCAGATCAATAACTGATCATAACGGATATGGGAATGAACCGGTCAAAGATTGCACCATTTCTAACACTCATCTCAATTTTTAAGCACCCATCTGTAATCAACATGTTCAACTATCGGGCAGCTGCTGCTGCTGCTTTTGATTTTGCAACGTCTGTATCTAATATCTTTACAATCATTTATTACACTAATTTATATCTTTCCCAATACTCAGTATAATCTCTCTTTCTTGCCCCAGACAGATCCACTCATTTATATGTAACAAAACTAAATAAATCTATCAACCTAAAATCTCTCACCCATCCATGCTACATTATTTCTTTTGTGGGTTAAAAATACTTGCACGGTTTTAGGAACCGGGCTTGATCTTGGTCTCTCTTTCTCTTCTGCCAATATTTGTATGCAGCCACTATTCCAAATTTCCAAGAATAAAAACTGTTGAAACTAAAGCACTAATTATTATCACTAGCCATAGGCATTCCCTTCACTCCATAGTTTAGAGTGATGAAGACCTATTTTCATTATTCCAGCTACACTTCTAATGATTTTTCATCGAACAGACCAAAGAAGTAAGCTTGAAAACAGTTTGATATGAATTGATTCATAGGTTGAAACAAGCTTACCATGTTTATGGTGTGTCCCTATTTTGTTAAGTGAACCTCTCAATCAAAGCCTGCATTTGTCTCTGTGTTGCCTCCATAGCTTGCATCTTCTCTGCCAACTTAACCTCCATTTGGGCCTACAACTGAGCCTCTACTTGTAACACCACCTCATCCTTCATGTTTTCATTATATTTGTGATTGCAACTCTTTATTTCATTGTTGCTCTTCCCGATATATCTGTGTAAGCTCGTTAATTTGCTGGAAGTGGCTTGATGGAGATGAAAGAAGGGCAATCATTCCATGCCCAAGCCCGCGGACATAACCAGGCCTCTTACCCAACACTTTTGTGCATATTTCCTCCTCCATCAGTAGGTTAGAACCCGCTGTAAGGCAATCATTTGGTCTTGGAAAGTATACACTTACATAAATAGTTAAACGTGTCATGAGAAACATCTAAGTTGGAATGACATGTAATGTTTTGGAATGCGCATAATATGTTTGAATGAATATCCATTTCAAACTTTTTACTGCTATGGCTTTGTATATTTGAACTAGGAAGAATGCCTAGTTCAAGGACTCTTCCTAATATGGAACAAAGCACAAACTGATAACTATAATGCGGATGATGCATTCTTAAATTGTCCATACATAATACACCCCAGTTACATATACGATGACCGGTCTAATATGATCTCAATAAATCAATGCTTGCTTAAAAAGTTAAATAAATAGATTGCAAAACTTAAACAGTATCGTATATAAAATAATGATACTAAGCAGGAAAAGTCATACACCATGTGAACAAACTAGTTAACAAAATGAGCCTCTTTTTTCCTCCAATTTCAGGATCTGTCAGCTAACAAGTGCTTCCATTGTTACTGAAGTGACTAAATTCGTGAATTGTATGCAGTTCCTCCAGCACATTATGCACATCTAGCTGCATTTCGAGCAAGATTCTACATGGAACTAGAGATGCAGGAGAATGGCTGTGCTGGTGCGTTGGTCATGCTGCAAAGGGTACACAAGCAGCTGGAGAGTCTGGTGTAAGATCATTGCCAGCCCTAAAGGAGAACGTGAAACTATCATCTTATGAGTGGTGATGCTCACTAGTACCAAAGTAAAAATTTAAAGATTACTCTTTCAATTATGATTTGCACCTACGATAGTTTGGTGAAAAGAAATGAATAAATGGTTTTAGTGCAACAAGAAACAAACTAACAAGTAAATTTCGAACAATCAGCAATTTGGATATTTCAAGAACTTTTGATCACCATGATCTGCACAGACTAGACCAAGTACATCGAGTGAGCCAGAAGAAAGTGGAACCTTTTTAAGTTGTGTTCCTAAGCCATATCGCGTATCCGTGCAGGTTAAACTATGGACCACTTTTTCTCATTGTTTGATGTAATTGGTGTCTGGGAGGCTTGTCATCTGTGGTATAATTTATTAGCCAATTATGTCCTCTTTTATGATCCATTTTCAAATGCTTGATTTAAACAGAAACAACTCCAAATATGTGATGTATAGGTAGAAGTTATTGTTTGATGTAATGGTAAACTAATCAACAGAGTTTTAAAAATTTAAAACTAATCATCTACTAGTAGTAAAAATACAAATTTATATATACATATACATAAAATTATAAATGCATAATATATATAAACACATTTTTTATATACACACACATACATGTGGGATATTTAAGGGAATATGAGAATATTGAATGGTATTTATGTTATTTAAATATATTATTGGGCAAGGTTTTTTTTTTCTTTGGAGTAAGCAAGAAATTTATTGACCCAGCGGGGAAAAAGGTAAGACCATACAAACAAGGAAAACTATACAAAAGAGACAGCAAACAAACTCAAGCAAAAAACAAGATGAGAACTGCAGAGGCAAAAACACAATCAGACAAGAAGATCAAAAGCAATAGGTCTTGAAGATGGATCTGCTGAGGTTCCATCACATACTAACCTCCCAATTAGCAAAGGAGTTGGCTCCTTCTTCCAGCTAGGGCTTGAATTTGGATGGACTTTTGCACTTGGAAAAGAAAATGAATTTCATTTCTTTAAGTCTTCTTCCACAGCCTATTGTTCCTCTCTTGCCAAAGGTAATTAGATGGAAGTGGCAAGGACCACTTTACTCAGCTTCTTGAGGAAACAACTGCCTTTCAAGGATTAAGCGTCCATTGGAGCTCAAGGGGCCAGGGCAAGTGGGTTCTGATGATTAAGAAAATCTTCAGACATTGGTGCCAAACAGCATCAGAATAAGTCCAGGAAAAGAAAAGGTGACTAGAGATTATATGTTTGAAAAAAAAATTGTCTTTTTGTATGTCTCTTTGAGAAGAAATTGTCTTACAACCTATGAATTTTCTGTAGTTCAATTTAATTAGTGTTCTCTTTCTGTTTTTCTGCTTTGATCTAGTCTGTTCCTTTCTTATTTTGAGATAGTTTCCATTATTGCATGCATGAATTATCCATATTCTGAGACTGGGAATATATGCTCCCCATACAAATAAATATTTAGAAGGCTTCTAATGAGCATGCATTTTGTGTAAATTCAGAAATCTGGATTGATTTTTAAAATAAAATCTTATGTACTTTTTCCAAAAGAAGTTACCTGCAGTCATTAAAGGCAAAGTTTAGGTAATTTAATATCAGTCAATTTTTCTTAATTCAATGTTGGAAGACCTCTTCCTACAGTGTGTACATGGTGAAAGGAATGATATTTGTTATTTAGAAGGGCTGCTTGTAATTGGGCAGTGATGAAATGATCACCAGGCATGGATTTTAATCGCAATAGTTGAATATGACTCGGTCGCAGTCACTGTGTAACAGTATTGGGAGTATCGGGTCATTCATAACGGAAATCGGAAACCACAATCACGAATTTTTTTCAAATACTAACAAATCTCTTAAAAGTCACTTATACGCATATCTTAACTACAATTATCACATTTTCATATCTTGTATTATTATTTTTCAATTTTCTAACGCCTAAAAAATATTTTTCTTATAAATAACAATTAATAAGATATTTTAGACATTTCATCATTTTACCAATCAAAAAAAAAGAAGACGATATTTTATTATTTTATATGAATTTTTAAAAGTTAAACTAATAAGAAGTATCATTTAATTTGAATAACATTACAACAAGTAATATAAATAATAACAAAAAAAGATTATAAGCATGAAAATCAATTTATTGTGATTAGTTATGAAATAAAAAAGTTTAAACAAAAATTGAGGCCAAGACGCATTTTCGAGTTCGTATTGACCCGAATATTTTGGTAACCTATTTCATTTTTTTTTTTGGATTATTTTATTAAGTATCTATCTTGTATATAAATCTTATAAATATAGAAATCATAAGAATTTTGCAAAATAAAAAAAAATAAAAATTTAACTTTGCCTTTATGAAACTGGACCATGGTTGCCACAATTCGCTCCTCTCCTAGCGAATTGCGAACTAGGATCGTACGATCTAAAACATGAATCATTAGCGATTTGGGACGCAAGATTTAGCATTCCGATCTAAAATATCAAAAGTCCCAAAAAATTCATACAAAATACACACACATCATTGGAATTTTATTTTATAATGGCTTGAATTCGTTGAAATCATTTTGGTGTATATATATATACATACCTATATTGTTATAAATACACTCAAAAAGCATATCACGTTTCAAATAAACGTATTTCGTTCCAACAAAGCGATCCAAAGAAAACTACCCCTAACGTACCATGTTTTATAACATGTGACAATCTACGTTCCCGTTCCTATTCCCCGTACCATAACAATCCACATTCTAGGTAACATTGAGCCGGACATTCCCAAACACCTCTTTATTCCACTTCTTGATTTCGATCTTTAGAAATTTTAACTTTTTCGCCACCACAAAACTGGGAGAACCCACAATATCATAGCTCTGCCACCAACCTGCAACTATATCCCTGAAACCTGCAACATCCAACCACATTTTCAAACCTGAAAAGGATTTTCCCTGAGCTGAAGGCCCCATTGCAGAGCATCACTGGGCAGTGGTCTGAGATGGGCCTAGGAAGGCACTTTTGGGAAAGGACTGAAAAGAGTTCCTCCCAATCCATAGTTACCAGGAATCTGTCCAGCCTAGATCTGGCTTCAGAATCACCCCCTCTAAACCATGTGAATCTCCCCCCTTCAAGCGATAAGTCCACCAAATCATATTGATTGATGAACTCATTAAACTCCTGCATTCCCCTTGGAAGGCTCACCTCCTCTCCTTTCTCACGAGGGAACCTTACAACGTTAAAGTCCCCACCCAAACATCCAGGGATCTGCCACCTTCGGATGGCTTGACCAACTTCCACCCACATGGCTCTTCTATCAGAGTCCAAATGAGGCCCATAGATGCCATGAAAAGCCCACTAAACTGGACGATCAAGAAATTCAAACTTACAAGACATAGAAAAGTTGCCACACCAAATAAGTGGGGATAATATGGTTTGGAAGGCCACACCAAATAAGATCTTTACAATGCAGTCATTCTATAGGAGTTTATTGGTCGACGGGGAAGTCCAGTTTACTTGGAGTTTGATTTGGTTCTCTTGTGTCCCTACCAAGGCATCTTTCTTCGCCTGGGAAGCCACATGGGAGAGCATACTAACGACCGATAATCTACAAAGGAGGGGGTTCCACCTAGTTGGAAGGTGTGTCATGTGCAAGAATGCGGAAGAGAGTGTAAACTACCTTCTCATTCACTGTCCAATGGTGAGGGACTGCTGGAATATGACTTTTGTTGTTTTTGGCTGTAGTTGGGTCATGCCTGTAACTCTAAAGGGCCTTCTTCTCAGTTGGTCAGGTTTTAGGATTCCCAAGGATATTCGAAGGGTTTGGAAGATGGCTCCTATTTGTTTGGTGTGGTCAATTTGGAAGAAAAAGAATCATAGGATCTTTGAAGGGATTGGAAAAAATCATCCCACCCTCAAAGACGAGTTTTTGTGTTTACTTCATTTTTGGGCTAAAGAAGCCTTCCCATTGTATGTAGGCAACCTTGTGGTTTTTTTGGGGAGCTTAAGGCTTTATATTGTAGACTCTCCCTTGTTTATGGGTTCACTCCCCTCAAGCGCTCTTTTTATATATTACAGTTACTTATCAAAAATAAAAATAAATAAAAATTAAAAATTAAAAATTAAAACAATTGTAATGGTCCCATAACTGACCATAACGGTTGTAACGGACGATACATAACGGTATCGAACGATACGGCTGTAACGGCCGATACGTAACGGTATCAAACGATACGGCTGTAACAGCCAACACTTAACCTACGGCTGTGAATTTTAGTCACACTGATATATCAGCCATTATCAGTATCAGAAGGTTAAAAAACTGATACGTAACGTAACGGCCGTTATTTAAAACCATGTCACAACTCACGAGGCATGATTTCTCTGAATTTATCAATTTTCAGTTATTTGCATGTTTTCTGTCTTCGAGTCCTGATTAGTGGATTGATGGTTGGCCTTATTTCATATTACAGGCAATGAAGGTAATGCTTGTGTTTGATGAAAGCAAACAATGCGGGATACAGATTGGACTATAAAAGCACAATTGATTAGCGGAGATTTCCATGCATGCAAGCAAAAGACTGGTTCAAACTTTTCAGTGGAGCATGGTACCATGATTTTAGAGTAGGAAGAGCCAGGTTCAGCTTTACCATTTAGAATTTAGATGAAGGCACATGTAGTGCAGGATGGTTATTGTCATGGCGTTAATTTTTGCTTCGCAACAATGTCGCCCCAATGATGACGTTGCCTCTGCAACCAGCCCTCAACTCGTTAGGTAGCACGCGCGTACACACAGTAAACACAATGCACACGTTTTACAGCGAAAACACTCCCATACTTTTAAATTGACATCAATCAAATTATAAGGAATACTAATCCGACCAAAGGCTCTCTGCATCCATTACAGGGCCCTGGTGTGTTTAAATACACAGAGAAGATGGCAGTTGACACCCCCAACCGCCCAAGGGTTTGCTGGGCTAGTCTAGATGCGCCATCTGTGGCATAGCAGTTATTCAAAACTGTTCCTGCCTTGCTGCACGCCCCCAAGGCTGCCACTTGTGTGGTGCAGTTGAAACTGCTGCAGACCACTACCTTCATAGAGGAGAGTTGCCTGCCACTTGCTTGCAATTGTTGTGCCAGCACATCACCTGTCACGACCCGAAATCCACACTGTGCGGATCCTCGGATCGTGACCCGCCACCCTCAGGCCCGGGGGCCATTGGGCGGAACGGTCCTGTAAGCAACGGTATCGGACGGCGGTGCTGCCTGTGTTTTGCGGAAGCGTGAAAACTTTTTCTTTTCTTATTTAAAATTTAAGCACATCGCCCGATACTGCCGCTCTAACATATGCATACACATGGTTATATGATCAAAGCATAACTAAAATATTACAAACTTATATCATACAACCATTAATATTAGTTACCCCGTAGGGTTTATACATATTGTCATATTGTATCTGAAACATAAATACTATTAAACATTACATAACACCAAAAGGGATCATCTAATCAAATCTCCATAAGCCGGCAAACGCACCGTCTTCAAAACTTAACTGCTATCAATCACCTGAAAGGGGGGTCCGAACAAAGTCCGGGTAAGCTAATCTAAGCTTGTGAGCAATTCCAACATTCGTCATGGAGTTTCAATCAACAGTGGTTTTAGTTCATAAATCAATCACTGTCAATTGTTCGTATCTTTTGAACACGGAATATATATGCATTCAATAAACTCATAGCTTTGAAACATTTAAAACATTCAAGCTAACATATGTCTTTAATATAAAACTTGTAACTCTGAATACAAAATATATGCATCCATAAAACTCGTAACTCTGGAACATGCAAAGTGTTCAAGCTAAAAATGTGTTCTTGAAATAGAGTATATGTGAACTCAAACATGTAAATATGAAAATGAGGATTTAAAATCTACTTTCATTTTCAATATCTTTTCTTCTCACTTTTACTCTTGGAATCTGTTTCGAACCAGACTCCCATTTTACTCTTGTCGAGATATCTCTTTGCCTGTGGGGATTAGATCCTGCTGCCAGACATTTTGACAATCCATTGAATTCCGTAGAACCCAAAAGCTTGTCGGCTCCACAGGATAATAGAGTCCCTTGCGAACTCCAATACCCCGTCTCGTGCTTATGCACAGTTATCTTGTATTTCAAGAAAACTACTTTTATCTCATGACTTCTTCTCATAAATACTATTCAAGAGCATTCAAATATAAGGTATATAACTTTATAATAGAACTTTCAATTCTCAGAATATACGAATTCAGAATATATCTCAGAGATTTTGCAATAAAAACTCAAACATGCTAAGGCATATTTAAAAAGGACTGTAAATAAATTTGTTATCTGAGCAGAGTAATTTAAAGCAAAAGACGTATGAAAACTGAATTCGATATTCAAATACTTTTCATAACTTGAACTCAAAACTTCATTGAAATTTGTGAAGTAAAATCTCCACTTCGAATGTAGGGTTACTCACCTCATATACCGTAGACCCTACTGAGGAGTCTTGCCCTTATCAGCCCTGATCCTAAACAATTTAGAAAAAGACTCGTAAATTTCATAATGAAATTAATTAACTAAACTTAACTTTTTCCTTTACTACATAAGTTAACTACAACTTATCTTATAGTGGTATCGTATAGCATGAGTAAGAAACACGCATTACTTTCTGACCCACTCGCTTAAGGTTTCGGTATTTTCTTTTTCTTCCTCTTTTCTTTTCTTTGCTTCCTCCTTCTTTTTCTTAGCCTCAGCTACCATTTCCTTGGTGGGTGATTTATGCATAAAGGGCCTAACCGAAATCACCTCAGTGGCCTTGGCGATTCTTATGTGCCTTTCAATTACCTTTTGTTGCCACAATAGGTCTTTCATGAAAGCTTGTTGCTTTGGATCTTTAGCCCTTTGGGCTTTATTCATGATGGTGAATTTCTTTGGTTGCGCTTCCATGTTTATCACCTAAGAACAACTTATGAGTTAGAAATTTTATTCTAAGGTTGATGTGTTGTCGTGTCTTTTCGTAATTCATGTTCTCGTATATGCCGTAGATTAGTACTTTGGCATTACTTTAATTTATAGTCATCTGACAGATTCTATTCATCAAATTTTATGTCTTTTCATTTTAGACATTTCTTTTGGTCAAATAGACTCTATCATTGAGTTCAGAGCGTCGAAGAAAGTCAGTTTAGGTTTTCCTAAAATTTAATTTGGACTTTTGCATGTAAAAGGGCAAAATGGACATTTACTGTTTTACGTGTCATATTTTTCCGTACTTCGTTTTGTAATTTAGACCTCACCATTAGACTCAGAAGGTCCGAGATAGTAAGAATACATTAATGACTTGTTAATTTTGATTAAGGGGTATTTTGGTCATTTATCCCTTATGTGACTTTATTTTTCTGGCCCCGTCTCGTAAAACGGACCCTACCATTAATCTCAGAATGTCCAAAATAGTAAAAATACACTATTTATATGCTTAATTTGGACTTCATTTGCTATATTTATGACCTAAGGGTAAAATAGTAATTTAACTTTATTTATTAAATTAATTATTTAATTATTTTTCAGGGGCTTAATTGCACAAAATCTTCATCAGTTGGGCCACAGTGGGATTTCCCAAAACAGTTGGGGTCAATCCGTAAATAACAAAAGTGTTGGTTTATTTATTTTTAAATAAATTAGAAAACCAAAGAGTTCGGTCAAGTTTTAAGTGAACCGGTCCAGTTCAGTTACAAACCAACCGGTCTGGCCGGTTCTTGACATAATGCTGACGTCATGATGACGTCAGCACTAATGTTTTAAAACATTAAAACAAAACGTCACCGTTTATATAACCTGACCGTTGGATCTGGTTCGACCCGGACCCGTAACCAAATCCGACCCGACCCGACCCGAACAGTGTCATCTTCCCCACGAAGTTGACACTGTTCACTGCAAAACCCTAGTTTCTTACAGTCGGATTTCGTGACATGTTAGAGACTCATTTTCTCTGTTTTCTTTTCCAAACGTTCCCTAGAGTTTTAAGGAATGTTTTTACATTGATTTTGAGCTTCGAGTTTAACTTAGAGGCTCGGTTTAGGTCGCGATAACCAAACCTGTAACCTCACGGTTCAGGCTCATTTCTTGTTCATTTTTCATAAGGTCGGTCTTATTTTGATCCCCAGTTCAAGGGGTTTCATTCCCCATTCGTAAAAGTGGATTAAACACAGAGTTCAGAGGTTTGGGTTTCAAAACCGTAGCCTGCAACTCGATATTTGGAGGGTTTTTCTTTTGATTTTTGATCGCGTATTAGGGTTTTTAAAACCCTCTTAGTCTCTGTTTGAAGTTTTGGTAAGCCAAAACCATTTTGATGGAACTCGATTCACACCTGCTTGAGCAAGGTCCTTTAATGGCGGTTGTTCGTGGGTTACATGTTTTTAACTGTTTCCAAGTTCTAATTTCGTGCTTGATAAGATTCTTAGACATATATATAACATCCTACGTATATAAACAACTCAAAAACAGTTCCTATTAATCAAAATTCTAGAGAGAGAAAATGATAACTTTGAACATTTCTCACCTTTTTGGTCGTGGGTTCTATGTCTTTTTCTTTCTGGTTTTCTTCCTCTTCTTCTCTTTCAGTTCCTTAGCTTTTCTTTTCTTACAAAACAAGCATGCAATGCATGCTTGTTCCTTTTAAAGAAAAGGCAACCGACCTCTCTCTCTCCTCCATTCTCTCTCTCTCAGTTCTCTCTCTCTTCTTTCTGATTTCGTAGCCCTACATAGCCCTCACTTCTCATTAATTTTGTTCTTCCCATGTTTTTGCTTTACATTAAATTTTTGTGATATTTATACATATAATATATACATATATATACATATACACATATATACAAGACAACACACACACCCACCAGCCGACACACACACACACCATTCACACACTGTTCACACTTTTACATTTTTTTTGCTTTATTCATATACATACTTACATACATACATGTTTTCATATACATACATACATATTTCACTTTATACATATACATATATTAATTAATATATAACATTTCTTATACCTTAATTAATTAATCATTAAATTAAAAAAAATTATATATATATAATTTTCTTTTTCTCGTAATACGTGTCATGTGATCCAGTATCTCGGGTCGGGGTATTACATTACGGGGTAACTAATATTAATGGTTGTATGATATAAGTTTGTAATATTTTAGTTATGCTTTGATCGTATAACCATGTGTATGCATATGTTAGAGCGGCAGTATCGAGCGGTGTGCTTAAATTTTAAATAAGAAAAGAAAAAGTTTTCACGCTTTCGCAAAATACAGGCAGCACCGCCGTCCGATACCGTTGCTTACAGGACCATTCCGCCCAATGGCCCCCGGGCCTGAGGGTGGCGGGTCACGATCCGAGGATCCGCACAAGGTGGATTTCGGGTCGTGACAACATGGTATCAGAGCAATAAGATTAGGGACTTTGGAGAAGATTGAGTTAAAGTTGAGGTTTAGAAGTACAAGATATTAGAGCACTAGGCTTACTTGAATAACCTGAGTGACCTAAGGAAGAAACCATGAGTTAGGTAGGCTAAGCTACCTAAAAGTATTAGCAGTACATGTGTAGTAAGAAGGCAGGGTATGGGACCTGCACCAAAGTAACGTGAGTAAGTACAAGTACGAGTTAGTAAGAAGGCAGGGTATGGGACCTGCAACGTGAGTAAGTAGGAGTACGAAGTTAGTAAGAAGGCGGGGTATGGGACCCGTGGTTAAGTAGAAGCGATAAAGAAATGCGAGAAATAGGGATAATAAAATATATCCAACGTTGAGAACATGAAGTACATAAAATGTAAATGTTATACAATGAATATGTGATAGAAAACTAATTGATGTGTGTTTTCAGCGAAAAATGGTAAATACCAGAAGGACTACGGGGAGTTCTGAGGACAGAATGGACAGGGTTGAGCATCTCCTAGAAGCAATGGCCCGAACAATGGCGGGTATCCAAGCCCAGGGCCAAGTACCCCAACCAGTCCAAGCTCCTGAACCTCCGCCAAATCTGGGGCAACCTGCTGAGGCAGCCAACACATCTACTTACAAAACATTCCAGGGGTTCAAACCGCCTAGGTTTGACGGACTGGATACGACTATTAGTGCAGAATCATGGGTAAGAGAGATGGAACGCATTTTTACAGTAATGCCTTGCACAACTGAGCAGAAAGTCTCCTACGCGGCTTTCACTTTTAAAGATGCAGCTCACGAGTGGTGGCTGTTGGAGAGAGATAGGGAGCCACCCATGACCTGGGAGAGGTTCTTGGAAGTGTTTTATGAAAAGTACTTTCCGAGATCACTGAGAAATCAAAAGATAGCCGAGTTTGCGATCCTGACCCAGGGAACGATGACGGTAGCAGAGTACGAGATCAAATTTATGAATCTGGCTCGTTTCTCACCACACATGATCCTCACCGAGGACTTGAAAGCTAGGAAGTTCGAATGTGGTCTCAAAGATAACATCAGGTATCGATTGGAACCTTTTGAGCTTCTGACATATAACGCTGTTGTGGACCGTGCCAAAATATTTGAGAGAGCCGGAATAGCCTTGTCCCAGAAAAAGGACAAGAAACAGATGAGCCCCATGCCTCAACAAATGAAGAAGACCAAATCAGGAGGAGGCAAAAGTGCTACATCTGTGAATGAGCAGGGCAATGTTAGTCAAAAGACTACTGAGGTCCCAGTGTGCCCCACATGCAACAAGAGACATTATGCGCCCTGTCGTCAGGGTATTGGGGGTTGTTATAAGTGCGGGCAGACTGGGCACCTTATCAAGAATTGCCCGAAATGGAGTATGGCTTCTAAGGAGTCTACAACGGTAGCTTCAGCAGCAACGCCACGAGCTCCAGCCCCGACAGCTGCAAAATCTGGAACGGGCAAAGAGCCAATGAGGTACGGGCGAGTATATAATATATTTGCTGGTACAACACAGACCCCTGATGATCAATTAGGTACACTACGAAAATTTTAAATTTTGAGATGTATGCTTGTTGTTTAAATTGACTATCTGAGATGTGAGCATGACAGATAGATATTATGAAAAAGAAATAGAAGGAGAACCTTGAAAGTAAAACACCCCGAGTTTTGAGGACAAAACTCTTTTAAGGAGGGACGGATGTAATACCCCGACCCGAGAAACCGGGTCACATGACACGTATTACGAGAAAAAGAAAATTATATATATATAATTTTTTTTAATTTAATGATTAATTAATTAAGGTATAAGAAATGTTATATATTAATTAATTAATATATGTATATGTATAAAGTGAAATATGTATGTATGTATATGAAAACATGTATGTATGTAAGTATGTATATGAAAACATGTATGTATGTAAGTATGTATATGAATAAAGCAAAAAAAATGTAAAAGTGTGAACAGTGTGTGAATAGTGTGTGTGTGTGTGTTGGCTGGTATATATGTGTATATGTATATATATGTATATATTATATGTATAAATATCACAAAAATTTAATGTAAAGCAAAAACATGGGAAGAACAAAATTAATGAGAAGTGAGGGCTATGTAGGGCTACGAAATCAGAAAGAAGAGAGAGAGAACGGAGAAAGAGAGAATGAAGGAGAGAGAGAAGTCGGTTGCCTCTTCTTTAAAAGGAACAAGCATGCATTGCATGCTTGTTTTGTAAGAAAAGAAAAGCTAAGGAACTGAAGGAGAAGAAGAGGAAGAAAACCAGAAAGAAAAAGACATAGAACCCACGACCAAAAAGGTGAGAAATGTTCAAAGTTATCATTTTCTCTCTCTAGAATTTTGATTAATAGGAACTGTTTTTGAGTTGTTTATATACGTAGGATGTTATATATATGTCTAAGAATCTTATCAAGCACGAAATTAGAACTTGGAAACAGTTAAAAACATGTAACCCACGAACAACCGCCATTAAAGGACCTTGCTCAAGCAGGTGTGAATTGAGTTCCATCAAAATGGTTTTGGCTTACCAAAACTTCAAACAGAGACTAAGAGGGTTTTAAAAACCCTAATACGCGATCAAAAATCAAAAGAAAAACCCTCCAAATATCGAGTTGCAAGCTACGGGTTTGAAACCCAAACCTCTGAACTCTGTGTTTAATCCACTTTTACGAATGGGGAATGAAACCCCTTGAACTGGGGATCAAAATAAGACTGACCTTATGAAAAATGAACAAGAAATGAGCCTGAACCGTGAGGTTACAGGTTTGGTTATCGCGACCTAAACCGAGCCTCTGAGTTAAACTCGAAGCTCAAAATCAATGTAAAAACATTCCTTAAAACTCTAGGGAACGTTTGAAAAAGAAAACAGAGAAAATGAGTCTCTAACATGTCACGAAATCCGACTGTAAGAAACTAGGGTTTTGCAGTGAACAGTGTCGACTTCGTGGGGAAGATGACACTATTCGGGTCGGGCCGGGTCGGGTCGGATTCGGTTACGGGTCCGAGTCGAACCAGATCCAACAGTCAGGTTATGTAAACGATGACGTTTTGTTTTAATGTTTTAAAACATTAGGGCTGACATCATCATGACGTCAGCATTATGTCAAGAACCGGCCAGACCGGTTGGTTTGTAACTGAACCGGACCGGTTCACTTAAAACTTGACCGAACCTTTTGGTTTTCTAATTTATTTAAAAATAAATAAACCAACACTTTTGTTATTTACGGATTGACCCCAACTGTTTTAGGAATTCCCACTGTGGCCCAACTGATGAAGATTTTGTGCAATTAAGCCCCTGAAAAATAATTAAATAATTAATTTAATTATTTAATAAATAAAGTTAAATTACTATTTTACCCTTGAGTCATAAATAGAGCAAATGAAGTTCAAATTAAGCATATAAATAGTATATTTTTACTATTTTGGACATTCTGAGATTAATGGTAGGGTCCGTTTTACGAGACGGGGCCAGAAAAATAAAGTCACGTAAGGGGTAAATGACCAAAATACCCCTTAATCAAAATTAACAAGTCATTAGTGTATTATTACTATCTCGGACCTTCTGAGTCCAATGGTGAGGTCTAAATTACGAAACGAAGTACGAAAAAATATGACACGTAAAACGGTAAATATCCATTTTGCCCTTTTACATGCAAAAGTCCAAATTAAATTTTAGGAAAACCTAAACTGACTTTCTTCGACGCTCTGGACTCAATGATAGAGTCTATTTGACCAAAAAAAATGTCTAAAATAAAAAGACATAAAATTTGATGAATAGAATCTATCAGATGACTATAAATTAAAGTAATGCCAAATTACTAATCTACGGCATATACGAGAACATGAATTACGAAAAGACACGACAACACATCAACCTTAGAATAAAATTTCTAACTCATAAGTTGTTCTTAGGTGATAAACATTGAAGCGCAACCAAAGAAATTCACCATCATGAATAAAGCCCAAAGGGCTAAAGATCCAAAGCAACAAGCTTTCATGAAAGACCTATTGTGGCAACAAAAGGTAATTGAAAGGCATATAAGAATCGCCAAGGCCACTGAGGTGATTTCGGTTAGGCCCTTTATGCATAAATCACCCACCAGGGAAATGGTAGCTGAGGCTAAGAAAAAGAAGGAGGAAGCAAAGAAAAGAAAAGAGGAAGAAAAAGAAAATACCGAAACCTTAAGCGAGTGGGTCAAAAGGTAATGCGTGTTTCTTACTCATTCTATACGATACCACTATAAGATAAGTTGTAGTTAACTTATGAAGTAAAGGAAAAAGTTAAGTTTAGTTAATTAATTTCATTATGAAATTTACGAGTCTTTTTCTAAATTGTTTAGGATAAGGGCTGATAAGGGCAAGACTCCTCAGTAGGGCCTACGGTATATGAGGTGAGTAACCCTACATTCGAAGTGGAGATTTTACTTCACAAATTTCAATGAAGTTTTGAGTTCAAGTTATGAAAAGTATTTGAATATCGAATTCAGTTTTCATACGTCTTTTGCTTTAAATTACTCTACTCAGATAACAAATTTATTTACAGTCCTTTTTAAATATGCCTTAGCATGTTTGAGTTTTTATTGCAAAATCTCTGAGATATATTCTGAATTCGTATATTCTGAGAATTGAAAGTTCTATTATAAAGTTATATACCTTATATTTGAATGCTCTTGAATAGTATTTATGAGAAGAAGTCATGAGATAAAAGTAGTTTTCTTGAAATACAAGATAACTGTGCATAAGCACGAGACGGGATATTGGAGTTCGCAAGGGACTCTATTATCCTGTGGAGCCGACAAGCTTTTGGGTTCTACGGAATTCAATGGATTGTCAAAATGTCTGGCAACAGGATCTAATCCCCACAGGCAAAGAGATATCTCGACAAGAGTAAAATGGGAGTCTGGTTCGAAACAGATTCCAAGAGTAAAAGTGAGAAGAAAATATATTTGAAAATGAAAGTAGATTTTAAATCCTCATTTTCAGATTTACATGTTTGAGTTCACATATACTCTATTTCAAGAACACATTTTTAGCTTGAACACTTTGCATGTTCCAGAGTTACGAGTTTTATGGATGCATATATTTTGTATTCAGAGTTACAAGTTTTATATTAAAGACATATGTTAGCTTGAATGTTTTAAATGTTTCAAAGCTATGAGTTTATTGAATGAATATATATTCTGTGTTCAAAAGATACGAACAATTGACAGTGATTGATTTATAAACTTTTATGAACTAAAACCACTGTTGATTGAAACTCCATAACGAATGTTGGAATTGCTCACAAGCTTAGATTAGCTTACCCGGACTTTGTTCGGACCCCCCTTTCAGGTGATTGATAGCAGTTAAGTTTTGAAGACGGTGCGTTTGCCGGCTTATGGAGATTTGATTAGATGATCCCTTTTGGTGTTATGTAATGTTTAATAGTATTTATGTTTCAGATACAATATGACAATATGTATAAACCCTACGGGGTAACTAATATTAATGGTTGTATGATATAAGTTTGTAATATTTTAGTTATGCTTTGATCGTATAACCATGTGTATGCATATGTTAGAGCGGCAGTATCGGGCGGTGTGCTTAAATTTTAAATAAGAAAAGAAAAAGTTTTCACGCTTCCGCAAAACACAGGCAGCACCGCCGTCCGATACCGTTGCTTACAGGACCGTTCCGCCCAATGGCCCCCGGGCCTGAGGGTGGCGGGTCACAATCTGAGGATCCGCACAGGGTGGATTTCGGGTCGTGACATCACCCACATGTGTTATATATATATTCACATGTCTTATATATATACACACACGTCTGATGTGTATAGAGGTAACTGACTTGTCCACGTGTCCAATAGCCATGCATAGAGCAAACCATCCTTGTGCATGGTGGGCTGCACCCATGCCATGCATTCAACTGCTCGCATGCTGGGGTGCACCCATGCCATGCTGTCAAGTCATGTGTCCCGCACATGCCGTGACACTCCTTCAGTCAACCTTCAACTGTCATTTTCATTCCCACGTTGCCAATGTAATTCAACCACTAAGTCATACCGAATCTAACCGCAATGCCATCGCGTCATGCCCTATGCTCCACCCCAATCCAAGTAGCCAACACCGAAGGGTCCATAAGGCTTGGTCAAGCCATGCCGTGCCGAGGCTTGCTTAGACATGCTGCTCTCATGCCTTGGGGTGGTGGGAAGGACCCCCCCTATATATGTCTTAGGAACAATTGCCGATCCGACGGGAATAGACACAATCTCTTGTAACACCATAACTCAATGGGAGAGACCAACTCCCCCATATATATGCTAAAGTACAATTCCTTGGCCTAACAGGAACAACCATGATCTCTTGCATAAGGTAATCACCACCTTGCTTGCCTGACTTAGATCATGACTTGGTGCAAGGTGCCACCAAATATGTCCATGACGACTAAGTTTACTTAGGGTCTGACAGTTGTTATCATGCAGTAAACAGTAGCAATACTTGTTTGACAAACTCATTAACACAAAAGTGATGAAAGTCAAGAAACTCTATTAACGAAACACTAAGCATATGGACAATTCAAGAATTGTCTCATGGAAAACATGACTTATCACAAACACAAGGCATATAATGAGAAACATCCAAGTATACGAAGCTTTTAAACAAAGATATTACTGTTTCTTACATAGAGCTCTTGACAAGGAGCAGTACTCCAGCCCTTGTGATTGGAGTGTGTGCTCCTCCATTAACTCGATTCTGCCAATAGATTGTTGTGTCTCCGCATCGTGCTGTAGCATTTAAAAACTGATATTAAATTTAAGCATTTATTCACTCAAGCTGACAGCAATATCAGCAAGGCACACAAAGCCTTTGCTGTCTAGGCTAATCTGACCATCAATTTAATTGGTCTCATGCAAATATCGAATAAATGGCTTTGATCCAGCACAGTGATTCACTACAAATTTCTTCCAATTCTCAGAATTTTTCTTACTTGTTTCCTACGTTAAAGTTTCATAATACAGCTGACAGTTAGTAACAAAATTCACAGTCCTTATATTGTCAATTGAAAAATAGGATTCACCTTAAACTTATCTGTCTCAAATTTGTCGCGCACCACTTCCCATTCCTCCTGCCCAACACCTCTGTAAGGATACATGCATGGATTAAACCGACCCTCAGCTTACCCTTGTAATGGTTGTGCAGCATGTTCCTATAGGCCCTCAATCGCGAGAACTACACCCCTTTTCACATTCCAATGCTCAAGATCGATGTCACACTTATCCTACAAGAAGTTGAGGTGCAGTGTGTTATGATCATCTAAGTCACAAGTGTGTAATGCTATATGTTGAAATTATTTTCTTTTTTGGTAAGCTGAAATTTTATTTAAAACAAATAAAACACAAATAAGAACAAAACCACAAGGCAAGTAAACAGAACCAACACACCTAGCAACCACAACAACCTACAACCAACTGAAACAGAGCAGAACAAAAGGAAACTAAGCAAGGCAGCAACTAACAACACGACAGCAGACACAAAAGGCACCAATAGAAAACACAGATATGCTTGCAAATGAATTGCACACATAACCCACAACAAATGGCCTGGCATGCTAGGGAAGCTCAGAGAAGCCCAAAATTCCCAGAATGGCAATTTCCTTGAATATATATGGTACTTTGTATGGACCATCTGGACCCAATAACAAAAGCAATCCAATACAACCAAATGAAAGTGGGGCAATGACACAAACACAAACACCAACTATCCCTGAGCACTGCAAACAAGACTAAATTCCAGCAGCAAGAAGGAAATATCCAAGCAAATTCAACAGCAAGCAGTCGGACTTTAATTTTAAATATTTTACAAGCCAATAATTTTAAATATCCAATCAATGATGACTTTCAGATATTTTAAATTCTAATTAAAGCCATTATGTTGCCAATTCTAGAAGATAAAGATAAATATTAAAGGATGAAGAACTACTTCCCAACTAGTGTGAATATATAATATGCATTATCCATAAACTAAATGTTCAATCTTTGAATGTGCCAATTGATAAAAAATAACAAATAAATTGAATGTGCATTAATATATTCCATGCTTCTCTTTTTCTACATAAATCAACTTCTTCGAACAACTGAAATCCCAAATTAAATCTTGCGGGCTTCGCTTTTTTTTTTTAATTGGAGTTTTAGCCAACTCAATTCCTTTTGGGCAATGCTATTGTAAGGTCGAGCTCATATGAAATAGGGTGTTTTAACCGTTACCCGGTTATTTGATTGACCATTGGATGATCTAAGAACTAGAGATAAAGAGGTTAGGATAAATGAAAACTCAATTCCGAGTGTGAAATCCTGTTCATAAAGTTACCCAATCTGATCCTTCGCTTGAGTTTTGATGTGAACTGCAAAACTTTTTGCCCGTCGCCACAGGCAACACAATTCATAGATATGCTCATATGCCTAATGCTGGAAATCAAGTATAGAGCAAGCATATTACAAGTCCACCCCTTTTAATTAAGGGGCTGAACTTAAAACCTATGCAGATATTCTCTTGCAAAGTAAAATCGTGGGCTTTGTGACTTAACAAACATGATACACTTTATCCAGAAAAATGCAATATAGAAGCACAATACTGGCTTATATTCTGTATCAAAAACTCAAGCAAATACCATCCTGAAACTATAAGATTACAGCAGGGTTTTATTTATCAAACCATGGCAAGTATGCCAATGGTCATCTCCATGGCAAAAATTTAACCAGCAAAAGACCACAAGAAAGCCACTTCGGCAAATGAATATCATGAACTCAAGTCCTTCATAATGAATGAGGCATAGACCTTAAATTAAATAGCCTAACTCAACTGCCCATTCCTTGGCTTATTTTTTTTAGTCTTTGTTTCATTTGCAAACTTAATGAGGGAAAAGAAAAAGAAGGGGAAAAAGGAAAGGAAGAACAAAGGTGATTTTTTTCACTTCTTAATATTTTGTTTTTTCTCTCTAATTTTCATGATAAAATCAAAACTTTAGATTTGGATAGGGATGAATTGAGACAAGGTACTACAAGGAATGCAAATTTTGGATCCGCTTCTAAGACAACTAAGATTGGACATACTATTGTTTTACTCCAATTTTCTTAATATTTTGTTTTTTCTCTCTAATTTTCATTATAAAATCAAAACTTTAGCTTTGGATAGGGATGAATGAGACAAGGTACTACAAGGAATGCAAATTTTGTATCCACTTCTAAGCCAACTAAGATTGTACATACTGAAAAGGTTGATCATAAACCTAAGATAGTATGAATTAGGAAATCATATATTAGGAACAATGCTAATGCAGAAGACAACAACATTAGTGCTCAACTGGTTGTTTTAAATAAATCTGATAAACCTAAGAACACTAAGACCAAAAAGATAATGCTTACTTCTCAATCTGATAAAGTGTCTTGTTCAAGGGATAATCTAAAAGAAAAGAAACTTAAACCCCCGACTACTCTAAAATTTCGTGATGAGGTCTTTTATTTGATTAAAAAATTTATGAGAAATTAGCACAAGAGATTCTTTTTATAAAATAATATTTTAAAATATCTTGTGAGCTAAATAATTTCTAGTTTTTTTCATATATATATATATATATATATATAATTGCCTTAAAAAATAAAAGCTCTGTTTTTGGTTCCTTCATGTGTTTTCTTTTATAATTAAAACACTTCAATGTGTGGAAGGAAATTTAAGGAAAAACATGAATCATCTTTCATTTTTGTATAATTAGATTCTGACTTTTTGTCAAAATGCAATACATTACACAAACCACATCTAATTTTCATATAGTAGAGTTGAGATTATTCTAATGTTTGAAATTAATGACCTTAGCTACTCCCTAACTAACCCCCCCCCCCCCCCCCCAAAAAAAAAAAGAATCAATGAGATGATAGAAAAATTGAGTTTATTTGTTTCCCTAGAGAGAAAATGATAGTTGTACAACAAAATATACGATAACAAAAAGATGGGGCATGAATGAATGAAAGAAGAAAAAAAGTTTGAAGCCCTAAAAAATCAAAAAGTGTGCTATCATAATAAAAAATGATTATTAATTAAAAGAGGAGTAAATAATTATTTGATTTTACTTCACATGGAATGAAACTAGGTAGTGTGTACGAACCCTAAATTTCTTATCTTGAACTCTTCCCAATGAAAGCGGGTGAAATTAGGTTTGCTTAAACACCAATACATAAAGATGATTAATCACTTTTTAATTGTTTTAAGAGAATCATGGTTTAAATTGTTTTTACTTAAGAAATCTTTTGTTCAAAAATGTGTTTTTGTTATAAATCCGAACATGTGAATTTATTTAAAATATTTTTAAATATTCTCTTTAATATTTATTAAGTTGTTTTTACTAATCAAATCCTAAAATATTTTTTCTCATATAATCAACTAGTCAAGACTCTCTAAAGCTGAGAATTAAAAGACTCAAAAATTGTGAAAATCATTGAAAGCTCCAATATAAAGAAAAAGATTAATCAGAAACAGGTTCAATCAGAAAAAGAATACGCAAAAGAACTATCTTACTTCTTGGAATTACCTTAGCACCTTTGTGGATGATAAGGCACTAATGCACTACAACCTCTATAGTCCCTAAAATTGTTGCATGTAACATCCTTTTATATTGATCCAGCATCCTTATTACAAATTGGGCATGTCGCATACTCCTAACAAAACAAGTTTCCATTAGGAATGGCAATTTGACCTACCCCGCTCTTAATGGGGCAGGTATGGAATGTTCATAGACAGCGTCGAGGTGGGGCTTTTAAAACTTGGTAAGGTTCGGAGCGGGGTCGGGGGATGGTCACCCCACCCCATTTATATATTAAATTTTTTTTAATCTTTAAAATTACACTATATAAAATTAGTTTTAAAGTTTCTCATATCACACTTATTATTTCTTATTGTATTGGTTGTTTTGGCAATAAATTTTTAATTTACCTACCCAAAAAAAAAAAGTTTTAACTTACTTTAAAAAAAAATCGAGGTTCGGTTCAGGGCGGGAAATATAAACATGGTCGAGATCGGGGTCGGAGTGAACCTTTAGACAGGATCGGGGATGGGGAATATAAACGGGGTCAGGGTTGGGGAAGGGGCACCTTACTCTGTTGCCATTCCTAGTTTCCATTGTTAGATCACTAGTTGCTTCAAAAGCTTAAGCTTTTAGAGAATGGGCCAACAATGCATATCAAGCTCTCAACACTCCCCCTCACATGCAACCTCGGACTCTCACGTAGAAAGGCAAAGAAATCAAAGACAATTACGAAGTAGAAGAGAATGCAAATGCAAAGGGAGAGACTTGAACCCAAGACCTCTCACAACCAATGCTCTGATACCATGTTAACTTTAATCAAAAAATTAGAAAGTAAAAGAGACGAGGAAAATATCTTAATGGAAGTATATTCAAGTTTAGAAACTTGAAATACATAAAAAAAGAAAAGAGTCCTTTATAGTAGGGCTAAACAAAAGATACTGAAAAGACTATACTACCCTTAATGATGAACTAATACATAGACTAACATGCTAATTATTCTAACACAAAATTCTCAAGACACTACAGAATCATTAATGCAATGCGCATGCTTCATATGTCAAGGAAGAAAGGGGAGCAAGAAATTAGTAACTTACAAAGAGTAAATCTCAAGGGATTTCTGATCCCAAAACTCCAGTAATGGGATGTTAAAAAGCAAGAAAGCTTCTTAAGTAAATGAGCCAAGCAATGCTCAGAAGATTGACACTTCGTTATTTTTTATTTCTGGACAAGTAGTTCTTCATTAATAAATATTAAAGAATATAGATCAAAACCAATAAGAAATTACATCAAGAGGGATGGACCAATCCATCAGTTTAGTATGGTGATTTGTAAATATTACACTATAAATTAAATTACTACAAGTTAACGCTTGCCTAACAATTCTTTAAGATGAAATAGATGAGCTCAAGTGCTTAACACACATGTAGATGAGATTCACATATAACCAGCAGTACCTGCATGGCCACACCATGGATCATTGTCAATAAGAAAAAACTTATACACAATCGGGGTTAAATATTTCTCAACCAAAATGGTGGAGCAACATGCATATGCCAAATGGCCCAAATCCATGACATATGATGAATTAGAACTGCAGCCACAAAAGTAGATACAATGGTTAGCAGTGAGAGGACAAATCAGATGCAGAAATACCTGTGTAAACCACGTTCCAAGATTTTGTGGAGGACTGACCATCATAGGTTGTGGACACGATGCTTCTAGCTTCTTCAGTTGGAAGGAACAGTTTCCATCCAATTACTGTGTATACCAAATTATTTTTGCTGAACGTCAAAATTGCACCCGTAGATAAAAAAATAAAAATAAATCAGAAAGAATTTTCCTAGACACCTAACTGCAAAAATTCCATACTAGAAGTCCTAATCCATCAATACCAAGATGTACAAGATCTACTCCAGTTTACAGCTAATCAGCTTAGTCACTGGAACACTCTGGGTAGATGACACTCTGGGTGGATGGAGCAAATGCAAAATCCACTTAAAGATCTGTAAATCTGCTACATAATAGAGAGATTATTGAAAATTATCTTAAAACGTAATAATGGACTTGTGAATGCCAATGTTGTCAAAATTCAAATCAAGGAGTATACACAATTCTTTAATGCTAGACATTTTAGTACCTAGACAATATAAAGTTCAATGAGCCCAATAGAAGTTCAGTAGAGAACTATAAATAACATAATACAGACTTATGCCCCCGGCAGAGACACTTACAGCCTTTAAAAGTATATATAAGGCATATAAAAGATGCTTCAAAAGCCCAAGCTATGATTTGGCACATGTTAGTTGATATAGGGAGGACCAACTTGAAAATTCCATAATTAAGTTCAAGCCCTAGTTAAGCCTTATTTTATCACTAATTTAAGTTATTTTGCTGTTTGTTTTAATTTTGTGCTTCGCATGTTTTTGGAATCAAAGGTACTTTTGTAAGTTCTAGATTTGCGGTTCATGATCTGTAGTTGTGACCCATGGGCTTTATTCGGGTTCACTTTGTATTATTGTGTTGTTATTTGTGAATTCTATTAGGTTATGAAGCACGGACACTCTATTTTGGCTCACGTGTCTATGTCGGCCACGGAAACGTGTCAATGTCAAACACGGAAACGTGTCGGATACTTTCGGACACTTTCTAGACACGTGTCGGACATGCAAAAAAAGTGTCCCAAATTTTTTATTTTTTCTGAATTTTAGACAGGTTCCGAACATGTTATAGACACGTTAAGACATATTAGTACACATTTTCTTTTTTTGAATTTTTTTTTTTCCTTTTGGGTTATTTATATACATATATATGTTCTATGTTGTAATTAGTAACTTTGTTTTGAAACTTGAATCATGGATGTTTATAATTAAATGAAGTTCTTAAATTTTTATTTAATGACTTTGTTATTTTAATATCTTAATAATATTTTTTTGATCTGTGTATTTTTATACCAAATTTAATTGAAATAATGTTAAGTTTTTATTATAAAGTCATTTTTTTATAAGTATTTATTATATAGTCATATAAAATTTATATATATATATATATATATATTCAACGCGTTCCTCACATATCCATGTCCTACATTTTTAAGAAACGTCGTGTCCGCGAATCCGTGTTGTATCCTGGGTCCGTGTCCGTGCTTCTTAGCTATTTGTTATATTGGATTATACTAGTCAAACTGTATAAGTCTCTTAATTTCTAAATAAAGAATTTAAGTCATGGTACAGTTGAAATTACTGAGAGGTTTGTATGTAATGATGTAATGTTTCAATTTGATAAAAAGATTTAATTTAGAAAATTTATAATTTGAGGATTTTTTGCTGTAATTCCAACCCTGGGTTTGATGCTTAACGGACACTAGTAATGATTCCTAATTCTTTCCTCTTACTTCTCTTCTATTCTTCAAATTTTCTGCACACTGCACTTTTAACTCACTTTTAAGTTTTAAACCCCCACAACTAGACCTAATTTAACCCCTTTTCTACCCTTGAAAAATCTTTTCTACCAAGTCTTAATGCTTTCCACCTTCAACCAATCAGCCCTAGCCCAAAAAAGACGCACAAACAGCCACCAATTACTGCTCACAGGTACTACTGTTCACAGTTTAGAACAGCCCCGAAGTTTGGTTTTCAATGTTTGATTACTAACCCTTTTGTCGCACTTTACAAACTGAAAACTTTATAATTTCACGACCCTTAAACTCCCCCCATAAATTGACTTTGGTCAGACCTAGAAACCCCCTACACTGCTGTCCTACATCAGTCCCAACAGAACAAAATGATTTCCTCAACCAATTTGTAACAAAAATAAAGTAATTAATTATTCTTTATGCCTAATGAGCAGATTCCCAAAAAGCCAACCTCTTCAAATCACAGTCAACATGCCAATTTATATTACTGGATCCAAAATCCATCGGAAAAAACAGAGTCCGTTCCTTAAGGGAGGAAAGGGACCCTCGTACGGGACCTTTGGCAGTACCTAATCTTGTTATCCAAAGAATGCAACAGGCATGAAACCAAAAATCGCAAATCCTAAAAGATAAAAGAAATTTGGATTTATATATGGGCAAGGCTTCATATTTTGAACATTTTGAATTTACGTGTTTAGTGACAACGATAAAAGGACACATGCATTGCTCCTTTTTTCTTTTATTTTCAAACCTAAAAGAACTAAGGTATTTGTATTTGTAAATTTATTGATCTTTATTTGTCTTAAGGTTCTTGTTTTTTTCTTGAATAGCTGTGTATACTCGCCATTCTCTTTCCCTTATCTTCTTTGATAAGTATATTTTTCCCATTATAAAATAAAAACTTGCCGATATTTTTCCCTTTTCTTCTTTGATATTATATTATTCCCATTATACAAACAAACACAACTTATAGAAAGACAAGAAAAATAAACAAAGAGATAAGAAAAAAGCTTTAAAATGAATTTGGCATATCCTTTTTTAAACCTTAAATATTTAAATAATAAGAGCAACAAAACAGATCTTCAACAATTTATTACATACCTGTTCTGCAAAGTTTTGAATCTTGTTGTCAGTCTTTTAGGACAAACTTGATTTGGAGGAGAGGATGCTAGGTGTGTGAAAATGGAAACAATCGTGGCAAGCTCCAATTCAATTAGCTTGTTATTGCTACATGATGTGTCTCCTTTTCGCAATTACCACATATGACAAATCCAAGAAGTTTTGCAGCACTAGGGAATCCCTTCATCCAACCTTTTGACATTGCTCGGTTTAGAATCTCGACAGAAACTGCATTAGGTTCACATCCATCCAAAACCATCTTTTTCAATAAGGAAAAAATGTCCCAAAATTTACCTCTCTTGAACATTGCCTCCAAAAGTGTATTGTAGATAGCAATACTTGGAGTAATCCCATTCTCAAGCATTTGGTCTCGGAGCTGGAGAGCAACTGATATCTTGCCATCCTTGCAAAGACCATAAATAAAGGACCCATAGGTAACAGCAGTCCGGTCTTAATCTTTGGCTATACATATCCCTGAACAACTGACCCACCAGCAAATCATTGCCTTTTTTTATTGAAGCGAAGTATAAGAATATTATATGTAATCACATTGGGTAAAAGTCCAGTGTTTTTCAAGTATATAAAAATCCGGAGTGCTGTTCCAAGTAACCGATTCTTGCAAAGGTTGCTCATAAGTACATTAAAAGTCACTATAGTGGGACTAGGGCCATTACAAATCATGGATTCCAATAGCTTCAAGCACTCTGAAATCTTCCCAACTGTAACAAAAATACTGAATCAAACAAGTTGTACTAATAATGTTAAACTTAACACCTTCATACTCCATTCGATACAAGACCCTTCGAATCATTGAAGAGTTTCCCTGTTTGCATGCTGCAGACAGAATTGTATTGAAGGAAACCAGGTCAGGCCCATTTGCAGCCCACTCAAAGCGGTCAAAGAGCTCTAAAGCTTCATCAATTAAATGTTCCTCACAAAAGCCATTCAAAATTGTGTTATATGATACATTATTAGGTCTTAAACCTATTTCCATCATACTCCTCATAAAAAATAATGCTTCTTTTGATCTATTCAAACAACATAAAATGTTGAAGAATATATTGTAAATAGCAACATCCACACTACAACCACTTGAAAAAACATCAACCAAGAGTTTATGAGCAATCCCTATTCTGCCCCCTTTTAACATGCCTCCAGCCAAAGCAGCATGTGTGAATAAGTTGGGAGAAAATCCCTTTTGATCAATCACCTGAACAAGCTCACCAATTTCAACAATTCTATTTTGGTGACAAAGTTCACGGAGAATTATATTGTATATGACCAAGTCCGGATCACATCCTTCTTTTTGCATCTTATCCAAGAGTCCTAATGCCTCTTCAATCTGCCCATCATCACAAAGAAACTTAACAACTGTGGTGTATGTTATTGCATTAGGCTTACACCCAGCAGCTTCCATTTCTTTTAAACAACAAAAAGCTTCTTCCCATAGCCTTTCCCTACTAAACCCATAAACCAAAGCTGTATACGAGCACACATTATGAACAAAGCCCTTTTTCTTCAATAAACAGAACAATGTCAATGCAATATAACTCTGGTTTGCCTTGCACAAAGCCCACAGTATTGGATTGTAGCCATACGCGCCACAAAAATAGCCCTTACTTAGAAGAACGGAGAACACAAAATAAGCCTCACAAATCATCCCAGCCTTGCAAAGCCTGGTAATCAACAAATTTGAAGTGGGATCAGTCGGAGAATAGTCAAATTCCAACATGAAATCTAGTACCCTAAGTGAATCCACTAAACTCCCTGATTCCAGTGATTTCTTCAACAATTTGGACAAAGAACTAAACGAAGGTACAAACCCACTAGTTAACATCTCCTCAGCAATAAAAAGCGCATCTTTTAAGTTACCAAACAAAAGCATCCCATTGAAAAGGGTATTGAATGTCAAGGCATTCGGCAAGGGCCCAAACCTTTTCATCCCAACATACACCTTAACCAACTCTTCCAATAACACATCTTTGGATTTCAAATAGCAATGAATTAAAGCATTATAATCATAGACGGTTGGTTTTCCAGGCACATTCTTCATGAAATTCAATGTCTCAAGAGCCTTTCCAATGCAACTAGACAAAGCATAATTCTGCATTCTATGCTGTAACTCGATGTAATTGAACTCGTGGCTATCAATTCCTTCAGCACAATATAGTGTTTCAAGAGCACATGATGAAGACAAGTTCATAAATCTAATATAATTACAAAATAAGTAAGAAGGCACCTTGTTTCTCCACTTTTTGTTTCCAAAAGTGACCTCTCTGAAATAAAATACCAATTCCAACCGTCCAACATCCACGCCCATTAGCCATTAGCCAGACAAAGGATGCACCCAGAAGGCAGTTAACTAAGGTTGAGTTTTGGACTACTTGATTTTTTGCCCCATATATCTGTTGATTTTGCACAGTAAAAGGGTGTAAAACACAAGTACAACTTCCACCTTTCTTGAAAAAACCAAAAAAATAAAAAATAGATAAAAAAAAAAAACACTCAAATGAAAAGGGGACTCATATTCAAGTTGAGTAACTAGTAGTAGTAGAATAACAGTGCCAATGCCAAAAAAGGAGAAGCAGATGATATAAAACCGAACTAGGAACAGATAAGAGTAAGAAATAGAGCGAGAGACCTGCTATGCTGGTTCTGGGAATTGCTTAGATGGAGCGGTCGCTGAGGGGGAAGAAGGCGATGTGCGGCTAATCGAAGGACGAAGGGTCGTGGGGCTAGGGAAAAGGAAAGAAAAAAAAAAAAAGAGGACTCAGAAGTATGTCGTTAATTGCAGAGACGACCCTGCGCGTGTCCGGCTGCTTTGGGGGAAGGAAATGACCATGTAAGCATTGGCTATCACTGCTCTTAAAATCAAATACATTTAAATAGCGTGATACTAGCATTGTCTCGCGGATTGTCACTAAATAAAATTTAATTATAATAAATAAATTTATAATTACATTTTTTAATAAATGACAATAAGAATCAATAAATCATCGTAAATTTATGTCCAATCAATAAAAAAACTAATGACAATAATTATATTATTGTGTGATTCTAAAATTAAATTTTAATATAATTTAATTATAAAAAATCTACACGTCATTTTATTATTACCTTTTTTTTAATTTTTAATTTTTTATAATTATTTTCATCATAAATTTATGTCCTATTAATAAAAAAAACTAATGACAATAATGATATTATTGTGTGATTCTAAAATTAAATTCTAATATAATTTAATTATAAAAAATCTACACGTCATTTTATTATTACCTTTTTTTAATTTTTAATTTTTTATAATTATTTTCATCATAAATTTATGTCCTATTAATAAAAAAACTAATGACAATAATTATATTATCGTGTGATTCTAAAATTAAATTTTAATATAATTTAATTATAAAAAATCTACACGTCATTTTATTATTACCTTTTTTTTATTTTTTAATTTTTTATAATTATTTTCATCATAAATTTATGTCCTGTTAATAAAAAAACTAATGACAATAATGATATTATTGTGTGATTCTAAACTTAAATTCTAATATAATTTAATTATAAAAAATCTACACTTCATTTTTTTATTACCTTTTTTTTTTTTAATTTTAGATCACTTACTGATGCTGCATTTTTCGGCTCGCAATAAATTTGGGCTTCTGCCGACCTGTAGAACACTCAAAAAGGGGGATCAGAGGACCACCGGATTGGCTCTAGCGGTAGCCGCTCCGATGCTTAAGTAAGTAAACGGAATTGAAAAGACTGTATTGAAAGCCAAAGAATGAGCCTTAAAATAAAGTGTACCTTTAGGGTTTAATTTATAGGTCGTGGCTTTCCTAAGTTGATTAGGATTTGGAGCCATGAAAGTAGGGATTTGATTACCGGAGATAGTAGTTTCCTTGTTGGATATTGCACCATAGATAAAGATGAACATGTATAGTAGTTTTCTTGTCGAAGACTGTTTCCTTATTCCCTGCTCAACAGCCGCTAAGGCGGTGACAAGCTCTAGAGTGTTGGTCTGAAGTCCTGTAATTAGCTCCGTGATCCTTATCCGGATATGTATGTGCTCTGGAGGCATATGCTCAGCTACTTCCGATCATTCAACCTGTCCTGAATGTCCGAACGCCTAGCCACTGGCTGAGCACGAGCTGAGTTAGCCGAGTATGAGCTGGACTTATGGGCATACGTGTCAAGTGCTGATTGGTCTTGCTCTTCGTGGTATATCAGTTACTCCCCCCCAAGTCCTAGTTTGATGTTAATAAGCAACTAGGGCTAGGCCTTTTTCGGAGAGTCATGTATCCTGTCTGTTCGCCTTTCAAGGCGACTGTTGGTGCGTCATTTATTGCGCAGCCGGAGATTGGGTTTTTTCAAGGCCATCATTGTACTGAACCGATGGTTAGGTTTTTCAAAGTCATCATTGTTCCGAACCGTCATAGCGTTTGGGCTTGGTAGGTCCCTTCTGATACTGCACTTATAAATACAATGAGAGATTTCAAATGACCTTTTTCCCGTCATTTTCATTATGCCAGAAGATCTTGTCCGCCATTGTTGGTTTGTGTGACTTCGAAGAATACTGGTTGTCTGAGGCTCTGGTCTAGAACAGGTTCGACCAATCTTCTTCTTCTTTTGCTTCTTCCTCTTTAAGTCTAAGAGTAATGTCTACTCCTCTTGAATCTTCAAATGCTAGTGAGGGGTTAGGAAATCCTTTAGAGATGGCTATGCCGCCTCATTTAGAAAATGTAGGTGGTCTTGCCGCCGAAGATGTTGGGGAGAGGTTTGTTGAGCCCTACCATAGTCCTGAAACTAGGATAGTCGATGCCTTCATAGAGCCTCGAGACAGGGCTGGGGAGACCTCTGATAGGTCTTCCCGTAAAGAATAGGGCGAAAGTGCTGTTACCCAAAGCTTGTTGGACAAGTGGAGGGTGAAGTACAATTTTTCCTCAAATGTTACCTGCAGAGTACCAGGCCTAATGGATCGTCCCCATAATGTTGAAGCCGGGGAGATATGTGTTTATCTTACCTGGTTTGAAATGGGTTTGCGACTTTCGTAGCCTGATTTGGTTAGGCAGTTCTTCTGTTGGTACAAGCTCTGTTTTGCCGACCTTAATCGCAATAGTTGGCGGCAACTTTTAGGGTTTGTAATGTTAGGGCACAAAAGTAATGTAGATGTATCCATAGATCTAATCCGTAGTAATATGGATCTAAAGTATAAGAAGGTAGAAGGCCTTTTTTACATGTCTTTTGAGAAGGGGTTCCGACCTCTGTCCTTTGTTCCCACTTTTAACAAAACGTGGAAGAAGTGGTATTTCTTTGTTGGAGGAGGATGGGAGCATGAAACTTCCAGGATGATGTCTCGATATTCCCTCGTACCATGGGTCATAAGGGTGAGGCTTATTTCCTTAGGTTTGTTGTAGCTTTGTTATGCCTTTCGAACTGATAATCTGATATGCCATTTCTTGCTTATGTGTAGTCAGGAGTGCTTGGAGGAGGTCTGAGTTTACTGACGAGCTCCAAGATCAGTACCGCGTGCTTCTTTCGACTTCCAACCAGGCTCACACCGTCATTGTCACCTCGGAGAACTTGATGGCCGCTCGTACTGATGAGCTTAAGAAAAGGCTGAAATCGAGATGGGCAGAAGTGGAGGCCCAAGTGGTAGGGGAGGCTTCCTCCTAAGTTGAGCCTGAGCCTCCTCTTCAAGTAAAAAGGAGGAGGTTGATTTCTGGCTCTCCCGAGCTACCTCCTATCGAAGCTAAGAAGGAGGCCGAACCTACTGTTCCAGTCTCGACCGTTCCTCCTGCCCCTTCCGTTCCGAGCAAACGGACTAGGAAGGGGAAGGCGCCTGCCGTGCCATCCGAGCCGTCTGATGAGCCGGACTACTATATTGCCAATAAGGCCTTTGACCAAATATAGTCCCAGGGCCCTCATCGGTACAAGGGGGGATAACCCTGCGAAGCTGATGAATGAGATGATTAATCTCCAAATGAAGGTAACCTCTGAAGCTTTTTCTAGTCTTTTCTTGCTTGCTTACTTATTCAGCCTAACTTGTCTGCCTTGTGTTGTGCAGAGCATGCATAGTTTAGCTGCTCTGATGGTGATTCCTCTGAGCCTTGAGGAGGCCGATAAGCTGAAGGCCGAGCTAGATGAAGTGAGGTTGGAGCTTGGAATGGCTCAGTCTAAGGTTCATGCTACCGAGGAGAATCTGAAGGAAGCTGGCACTAACCTTGTCGTGGCAGAGTCTGAAAGGGACATCTATGCTTGGCAGGTTGTAGGGCTTTAGAGGGAGTTGGTCGACCTTCAAAGCACTTTTGATCAGAAGGTTCAGGAGGCAGTTGACCATGCCAGGACTGAGACTGAGACGGAATTGAGAGAGGAAGTTGACCAGATGGGGGACGAATTGATCCGGTTCAGTTTTGAGAGCTTCCGATCCAGATTTCTGGCTAGGTTTTCAGATTTTGACGTGTCGTCAATTGTTGCTCCTGGAGCTGCTTCATCTAGTACTGGCCCGAGCAAAGAGGCCGTGACTATCGACCTTCTTTCGGCAGAGGATCCTGGCCCTTCCGATAAGGCTTGAGGCTTTATTAGCTTTACTTTTTTGTCTTGCCAGCTTTTTGATGTAATAAATATGTTTTGATCAATAAAATTGGATTTTCTTTAGATTCTTCTTGTATTCTTGCTTTTTGCGAAATTTGTTGTGAGTATAGCTGCTCTGAGCCCATTGCACGTCAGATCAGCTTTCCACTAGTTAATAGTTGCCTTCTCAGCTTCAGCACTTGTAATAGAACAATGAATGCAGATTAACTTCGACTGTCTCATCATAATAAGATAAGAAAGCAAACATAATCAAATAAATAGGAACTCGATATTGATCTTGTATCACATAGAGTGGAAGTAAACTCTGCAGAGTTTTGAAGCAGATTGTTCTGAACCAAAGACTTGTGAAAATAACTAGGCAGCTTGTGCCTATCATTCTGATGATCGAAACTCCTGTATCTGAGTCCTTAGGATCAGGATATATCAGAGTTGTTGGCCTTTATCATATGTGTGGCCCGTCAAAGAATAAATAAGACTAGAAGATCTGTATACCGGATGGGAGGCCTGTATATTTAGACTTTGCCCCCCTTTTTATTATTTCAGAAGCTTCAGTGCCAGACTGTGGTTGTTTGTTCAGAAAAACCCTGCACCCTGTCTCTTGGTATTCCAAAGAGGCAGGTTTAATACATTGTTTATTTATACGATTGTCGTTTGGGTTTTCGAGGCCAACCTTTCTTTTAACTGTTGGGACGGTCCAGTTGGGTGGCTTTTGGACTTCAAGGGTCTATATATATGAGAAAGGGGGCATACAGTTGCGCCCAATCTTCTTGTTCCCAAATTTTTCCCCCGTTGGAGAGAATTTGGATGTTGCCGGAAACTTGCCGTTCGCCCGGAGATGATTGACGATTCTCAGTCCGAGTTAGGAATGATTAAACTGTGGCCGAGAGTTAACCTTCCCCTTGATTCAGTCTCCAAGGAAGGATTAGAGGAGGCACAAGTCCTTTTGTCCATCTTGGCATCCGGTCGAGATTTCTCCGATTGGAGGTGGACCCTCCTTGATTCAACCGAGGCTTGAAGCATTGGTGATGAAGACGAAGGTGGGATGCCTCCTTCCCTTTGTGTCTTGGCAGAGACCCTTGCTCAAGCCGGTTGGGGTGTCATGCCGAATTTGAGGGAAACGAAGGTGGAGAATGAAGGTCCCTTGAGACCTAGAGCCCTCATCAACCGTTGGTATTGAGATCAGTGACAGTGATGATGAAATGGCCTGGGTGCTTCTTAATGCAGATTGGGGTTCAGGGTTCCTTCCTTTCAAATGGAAGCCGACGGCGGCAGTAATGGAGGTTGGAACTTGGGCCCCTTTCCCATCCGAGGAAGAAAGCCATGATATTGCAGAGCGTAGTGATGTCTTTATTGTAGCTTCTGTAGTGATGTCTTTGTTGTAGCTTCTGTAGTGATGTCTTTGTTGTAGCTTCTGTAGTGATGTCTTTATTGTAGCTTTTCTGTACTTGTTTTATTTCCAGTCTTCTTGTACTGATGTAAACTTTTATGAATCATTAATAAAATTGAGTTCTTTCTTCTCAAATCTGATGTTCTTTCTGTTCGTATGTGCTCTTCTGGAGTTAAAACACCTTCTCGTGCACTTCTGATGAATAAATCTTTTGTATGTTCTAAGAGTAGATCAAAGAAACTTGTATAAAACTTGAAGTCTTGAACCAATGTACTTTAAGTCTGCTCAGTACTGTAGTATTCGTTGCCTGTTGGTACACAAGCCAAATAATCTAAGTATCAGCTTTAAGGTATTCCGATTTGGGAAACTTGTGTAGATAGTAGTTGGACTTTGGTTGAAGATGCTTGGAAATTCTGCCTTTGGACGGAGTAGATTATAGAGTTTGCATATTGAAGATGGACCAGGCTCGGAAGGCCTGTGTATTAGAGATGGACCAAGCACTAAGGCTCGTGCATTATTGATGGACCAGGCTCTAGAGGCCTGTGTATTAAAAGACGAACATTCTATGGAGGTATTAAAAAGAAAGAAACATCTCTATTGATAATACTTCCGTAAATGTTCCACGTTCACGGCCTAGGAATAGGCTTCCCAGTCATGTCTTCTAGCCAGTAGGTGGTAGGCCTAACAACCTTGGTCACTCTGTAGGGGCCTTCCCAGTTCGGTGACAACTTTCCCATAGTGGGATCTTTGGTGTTTGGAAAGACTCTTCTTAAGACAAAGTCTCCAACTTGAAAGCTGATCGTCTTGAGCCCCACTTTGGATTTGTTGACCATTTTCTACTAATAGGCTTCCATCCTGATGCTGGTTTGGTCCCTTTTTTTTTTTCAAGCAGATCCAAATTTTCTGTCAGCTACTGATCATTGGATTCTTGCTCGAAGGCTTCAGTCCTCAAGGTTGACATACCAATCTCAACCGGGATTACTGCTTCTGTACCATAAGCCAGTGAGAAGGGAGTTTCAGAGGTGGGAGTTCTTCTGGTTGTTCTGTAGGCCCAAAGAACTCCAGGGAGTTCCTTTGCCCACTTTCCTTTGGACTATTCCAACCTTTTCTTTAATCCATCAAGGATCGTTCGGTTGGTGACCTCTGCTTGTCCATTTGCTTGTGGATGGTTTGGAGAGGCAAAGTGGTGCCTAATGTTGAGATTTTCACAGAATTTCTTGAAGCCTTTACCAGTGAACTACGTCCCATTGTTAGAGATAATCACACGTGGTATACCGAACCTACAAACAATGTTCTTCCAGGTGAAGTTCTCAACTTCCTTCTCTGTGATGTGTGTAAGAGGTTCAGCTTCGGCCCATTTAAAGAAGTAGTCAATGGCTACCAAAAGATACTTCCTGTTTGGTAGGGCTTTGGGTAATGGACCCACGATGTCCATCCCCCATTGAGCAAAGGGCCAAGGACTAGTAATCGGGATGAGCTTGTGATGAGACTAGTGTTGATATGGGGCAAATCTTTGACATCTGTCGCACTTCTGGACGTACTCCTTAGCTTGCCTTAGCATGCTAGGCCAGTAATAGCCTTGAGTCAGAGCTCGGTGAGCTATCGTTCTACCCCCATTATGATTCCCACAAATACCCTCATGTATTTCAGCCAAGACATATTGTAATTTTTCTAGAGCTAAGCATTTTGACAGAGGTTGAGAATAAGACCTTCTGTAAAGCTTGTTGTTCAGGATCAGGTACTGAGCTACTCTGATTTGGATTCTCCTGGCTTTGTTTTTGTCTTCTGGGAGGAGCTCGGATTCTAGGTACTAGAGAATTGGAGTCATCCAGTTCTGGGGCTGTTCAGCGATTTGGGCAACTTGGGCTTCCTCTATGCTGGGTCCTGGCTGGTAGGAAATTTTTACTGTGGAGTTTGCTCCAGACTTAAGGCGGGACGCCATGTTTGCCAAAGCATCTGCTCTGCAGTTCTGGCTTCTTTCTATTTTCTAGATAGTGAACGTCTAGAAGGAATATTTCAAATGGTTCACTAGTTTGGAGTACCGAAGCATCCTATCATCTTTAATGGAGAATTCTCTCAGGACTTGGCTTACCACCAGTTGGGAGTCTGAGAAGACTTTAAGGTTCTGAACCTCGCATTCCAGAGCCAATTTCATGCCTAGGATTAGGGCTTCATATTCTGTTTCATTGTTGGAAGCTTTGAATCCTAGGCTGACTACTTTTTCTAACAAGAGCCCATCAGGGGACTGTAGTTCCAGGCCTACTCTTGAGCCCTGATCGGTTGACGATCCATCGAAGTAGAGTAGCCAGGTTCTTGAAGTTTCATGAGCTGTGCTTTGTCTTGAAGTGCCGGGGTGAGCTCGGCAACGAAATCAGCCAAGGCCTGCCCTTTGATGGAGTTTCGTGGCACATATGATATGTCAAATTCCCCTAACTCCACGGACCACTTTACTAATCTTCCTGACACCTCAGGCTTCCTCAATATTGACTTCAGAGGATAGGCAGTTGGGATTTTAATTGGATGAGCTTAGAAATAAGGTCGGAGCTTCCGAGCTGATATCACCAAGGCGAAGGCTAGCTTTTCCACTTCTGGATATCTCTTTTCTGTGTCGAGTAGTGCCCTACTAACATAGAATATGGGCCTCTGCACTCCCCTGTCCTGTCTGACTAATGCAGAGCTAACCGCGTTTTCAGAGACTGCAAGGTACAAGAGTAGCTTTCCCCCCTGTACTGGTTTTGACAGAAGTTCTGGAGAGGCTAGATACTCCTTCAGCTCTTGAAAAGCTTTCTCACATTTTTGCGTCCACTGTAAAGTTTTGTTGCCCTTTAGAGCTTTGAAGAAAGGTAGGCAGCGATCAGTGGATTTGGAGATAAATCTGCTTCGTGCCGCGATTCTGCCATTCAGCGCCTGAATGTCTTTTTTGGTTTTTAGTGACTTCAGTCCAATCAGAGCTTGGATCTGAGTGGGGTCTACTTCGATACCCCTCTGAGAGACAATGTATCCCAAGAATTTTTCCTTCGTCACCCCGAAGGTACATTTCGAGGGATTGAGCTTCATTTTGTGCTGTCATAGGATATCGAAGGTCTGGGCTAAGTGCTGGAGATGACTACCTTTCTGCAGACTTTTGACCAGCATATCATCAATGTATAGCAGCGGGACTGAACATCTTGTTAACCAACCGCTGGTATGTGGCTCCAACGTTCTTCAAACCGAAAGGCATTACTCTGTAGCAGTAGAGACCTCGTTCGGTTATGAAGGCTGTCTTTTCCTGGTCTGGAGGGTACATCTGAATTTGGTTATACTCAGAATAGGCATCCATAAAACTCATGAGTTCGTGCCCTGTAGTAGCGTCAACTAGCTGGTCTATCCTTGGCAGTGGAAAGCTATCTTTGGGGCACGCCTTATTGAGGTCTGTATAGTCAATGCAGACCCTCCACTTGTCATTTTTCTTCTTCACCAGGATGGTGTTGGCTAGCCATTCGGGGTAGAACACTTCACGTATCATTTTGGCTTCAAGCAGCCTCTGGACTTCTTCATTTATGATCTGATGCCGCTCTGGGGCTAGCGGCCTTCTTTTCTGTCTCACTGGTGGGTGATCTGGATCCACCATTAGTTTGTGAGTTATCAGGTTTGAATCTATACCCTCCATGTCTCTGGTTTCCCACGTAAACATAGAGAGGTTGTCTTTCAGAAACTTGATTATTTTTTCCTGCTCGGCATGCGTCAGGTCTGGACCAATGTACAAATAGCGCCCCTCTGATTCTGAATTGACCAATACTTTGATAGGCTCGCCAATGGGTTTGGCCCTGCTGTCCCGTCCCCTTGGGCTTAGGGGTTCTTCGATTCTGGAAGGGCAACTTTCCTCCTCGGGAGTGTGGAAGAGAACTGGATCCGCACAGTCCCGAGTGTATTGTAATTGCTATTTGGCAGTCTTTTCCTTGAGTGAAATGGCATAGCACTCTCGAGAAGTTGGCTGGCACCCTCTGACAGAATAAACATTCTGATTGTGAACATACTTCAAACATTGATGGAGAGTCGAGGTGACCGCCCCTATCTGGTGCAACCATGGTCTCCCAATTATGACATTGTAGGGAGATTTCATATTCAACACCATGTACTCTGAGATGGTGGTTTTCTGCCCTTCTCTCTCTCCTACAATAGTAGGAAAATCGATTCTTCCCAATGGGATACTGAGATTGCCATCAAAGGCTGCCATCACGGCAGTAGTAGGCTTGATGTTGTCGTGGTCTATTCCCATCTGTTTGAGTGGCTCATGGAACAGTATATTGACGAAGCTACCGGTATCAATCAGGACTCTTCTGATCTCGAAGTTGGCGATTTTGATAGTGATGACGAGGGCATCACTGTGAAGGAAATGCACCCCTGCTAGGTCCTGTTCAGTGAATTGGATCTCCGGTGCTGGTTTGAGCCTCTTTTCAACGTTGGAGATCTGCAATACGTCTAGGGTAGCCCTGGCCTCCCGAGCATATCTCTTTCTCGCCCTGTTTGACATTCCTATAATAGGGGAGTCGGCATGGAGGACGTAAATGACATGGTTGTTCTGCCTCTGAGGCTCGTTTCGTCCTTCCCTCTACTCCTGTCTTTGCTCAGGCCTCTGCTCTATCCGCTGCTGAGGCTTATCTTCGTGGGGATTTTACCTCCCGTCTTGCTTAAGGAACTCCCGAAGACGTCCTTTCTTTATGAGTTTCTCAATCTCATATCGAAGGGTTCTGCACGAGTTAGTCGTATGTCCATGATCTTTGTGGAAATTGTAGTACTTACTTTGGTCCCGAAGGTTGGGATCTCTTGTGATTGGTTCCGGCCATCTCAGGTTTTCTTGATCTCGGATCTGCCGGAGTACCTAGTTCGGTGTAGTGTTCAAAGGGGTAAAGTTAGTGAACTCCCTTGGTCCGGAATTATAAACAGCCCTGGGTGCTGTTCTCTTTTCTGGACTCCTGGCCCTCTTCTTACTAGAGTCTCTTCTGTGGTCCTCCTTCTTATGATCCTCCCTCTTCGGATTATCCTTCTGGTTCTGCTCTTTGCCCTTCTAGGATGTGCGGTTGGCTTTTTCCAAGTTGATGTACTTCCTGGCCCAGTCCATTAATGCCGCCATGTCAGTAGGAGGGCTTTTGGTCAATGAATCTCTGAAGCCACCGTGAGCAAGTCCAGCAGTTAAGGCAGCTATAAGGAATCTTGGGCTGTAGTCAGTGATCTCCGTGAGTTCGGCATTAAAGCGCGCAATGTAGGCTCTGAGGGACTCCTCCTTAGTCTGCTTGATATTTAACAAGAATTCTGGTCCCCTTCTGAGCCTTCTGCTGGTCATAAATCTATCTAGGAATTACCTACCGAGCTCATAGAAGCCGGTAATTAAGTTCGGAGGGAGGTGGTGGAACCATTTCAAAGCAGTTCCCTTCAAGCTGGTAATGAAAGTTCAGCACATAAAAGCATTAGAGGCCTCGTAGAGGGCCATCGTATGCTGGTAGTGTGAGAGATGATCTCCTGGGTCTCCAGTCCCATCGTACAAGGTGAACTTTGGCACCATGAACTTCCTGGGCCTTTCTTCTGTCATGATGGCGTGAGTGAATGGGGTGGCAAGTCTTCCGAGCAGCCTGGCCAACTCGTCATGCTCTGGAGGGTTCTGGGCACCTCTCAAAGCTACTGTTCGGTCCATAGATTCAGCAATTTCTTCGACCCTCCGTTGGTCTCTAAACCGGACCTCTTGTGAACCTTGCCTTACAGCCTCGGCTTCAGGGTAGTCGGGCTGAGTACGTCCCTCGGATAGAAGAGGGTTCTGAACTGGAGGGATTGGTGCTGCTTGGGGATGAGGCTCTTGTGGTGCCGGATGTGCTCCCGAAGCCCTTGGAGTTGGGGCTCTAGTAGTGCTCCGGTAATGGATGTCAGGGACGAAGGCTGATGTTCCCCAGCCTGGGGCTGCAGATGGCTGTGGATCTTTGCCAACGCGAGCAACACCCTGGGGGTGCCCAGGCTGGTTATTTGGAGCCTGCTCATGGGGCTCTTCATTCTCAATGGTAATAGGGGGTTGTGTTCCCGTAGCAATGTTAACCGGAGGGTTAGGAGGACTCGTCCCTTGATTCTGTGTGAGCGCTGCCAGAGTTCTAGATATGGCAAGTAGCTGTTCCTGCACCAGTTCATTGTTTCGTTTGATTGATTCAATCTCTTGTCGCATGGGATCAACTGTTGGCCCCCTTGCTCGTGGAGCAAGCGGTCGACGTTGAGAGCTTTGCAGATTCTGAGTATTCTGTCGCGGTCGGAGATTTGGGGCCATGGTTTTCCGGTGAGAAAAAAGATAAGTTTGTGAATAGAGCACTTGGAGATTAGTCGTTCCCACAGACGGCGCCAAACTGATGCTGCACTTTTCGACTCGCAATAAATCTGGGCTCCGCGACCTGAAGAACACTCAAAAAGGGGGATCACAGGACCACTGGATTGGCTCCAGCAGTAGCCGCTTCGATGCTTAAGTAAGTAAACGGAATTGAAAAGACTGTATTGAAAGCCAAAGAATGAGCCTGAAAATAAAGCGTACCTTTAGGGTTTAATTTATAGGCCGTGGCTTTCCTAAGTTGATTAGGATTTGGAGCCATGAAAGTAGGGATTTGATCACCGGAGATAGTAGTTTCCTCAGCCTATCCTGAATGTCCGAGCACTTAGCCACTGGCTGAGCGCGAGCTGAGTTAGCCGAGCGTGAGCTGGACTTATAGGCATACGTGTCAAGTGCTGATTGGTCTTGCTCTTTCGTGGTATATCACTTACATAAGATGATTCTTCACACGAACAAATTCAATTAATGGTGCAATTATCTCCACCGCAACAAATCTTCTTACGGAATATTTTAACCTGGAGATGCGAAAATGTCAACTGAGCAATTTAGTTGCGCCAATCTTCACACTTTATTCTACAACCTACCGCTCCCAAATTTATGACCCTTAATGTGGCATTAAACGCTGCCAACCTGGAGTCCTACCGGATGTCTTTCAGCCATAATTCTTAAGAAAATCATCAAACAATAAAAAAAAAAAATTCAAATCTTTATACCCATAACAGGTGAAACAAACAAATAAGAATAGGAGATTAGATCAATAGAATAAGTTAGGAACTAAAAATAAGTATAAAAAAAATCACACATAATTGAAGAAAAATGAGAGAGAACCTTGATATCCGACTATGTAACAGGTTGTACAGAGAGGATGGAAGGGAGAGAGATTCCTTCAGAGAGAGTTGTGTTGTCAAAAGATAAAAGTGAATCATTAGTAATTGTGAAAATTTGAAACTGAATTAGATAGTAATGAATAATTTAAAATTGAATAAGATAATAGTGAATAGTTAGCACTGTGAAAATTTAAAATAGAATAAGATAGAGACGTGGGAGTAACAAAGGGGTTTGGAAGAAAGAATAACAAAGAGAGAGATGTGGGAATAAAGTTGGTGGGATATTGGGGATAAAGATAGTAGGGATATTGGGTTACCAACTTGGTGGATGGGTAGTTAGAAAGTCAATATTTTATGTATTATTAATTAATAAAAACTGTTATAGAAAAAGAGAAAATTAATTAAATTTAAAATTTGGGAGAGTAAAGTGCGGATAGATTAAGATTTTGGGAAAGCCTAGAATGAAGGAAAAGGAAGAAAAATAGGGAAGAAGCAAATCTAAGCTGCCACGTAGGATTTTAAGTTAAAACAAAACAGAAAAAATGTCACGTGGAACTACATTGTTCTAAAGTATGTAGATAGATTAAAAGTCGGGTCCATAAATCTGGTTCATGTAAAAAAAAAAATTAATACAATGACTACATATATATAAAATATAAAAAGAAGTAATGAAAGAGATTCCACTTATCTCATAAACATGGGATTCACTATTCATATTCGATTGGGCATCGCAAGTTATGGGTTCAATTCCTTTGGGAACATGAGCAGTTCTTACAACATATGGCCTTGTGTTGGTTATCCCTTATAATTTGCCACCATAAAAATGTACGAAACCACCCTTCCTCTTTATGTCACTACAAATCCCTGGACCGAAATCACCATGAAATGTCACAGATGTATACTCATGTCTATTAATAGATAAGTTAAAAGAGTTATAGAAAAATGGTGTTGAGACATATGATGTAGTGTTAAGGGAGAAATTTTGATTACATATAGCTGTTTTATGGACTATTACTGATTTCCCTGCATATGGATGTTAACTTTAATTAGAAAATTAGAAACTAAAAGAGATAAGAAGAAAATATCTTAATGGAAGTATATTCAAGTCTTGAAACTTATAATACATAGAAAAGAAAAGAGCCCTTTATAGTAGGGCTAAACAAAAGATACTGAAAATACTATACTACCCTTAATGATGAGCTAATACATAGACTAACATGCTAATTATTCTAACACCCCCCTCAAACTCATGATGCGGCAGCGGAAAGCATCGAGAATTTTTCAAGTAGAAAGTAGAAGCACAACACTATGTGGGGCTTCGTAAAGAAATCAGCCAGTTGCAATGTAAAAGGGAGAAAGGGAAGAGAAATAATGCCTAGCTTAAGATGATAGCGCACAAATGACAATCAATCTCAATGTGTTTGGTACGCTAATGGAAAATATAGTTATGGGCTATTTGAATAGCACTCTTGTTATCACAATACATAGGTGTAAAAGTAGGCAGAAAGATGCTTAGATCAGCCAACAACCAGTGGAGCCAAACAACTTCAGTTGTAGTTGTAGCTATGACACGATACTTAACCTCAATAAAAGAATGAGCAACAGCCATTTACTTTTTTCTTTTCCAAGAAATAAGAAAGCTTTTCAAAAAAACACCAAAGCCAATAGTAGACTTGTGATCCATAGAATCACTAGCCTAATCAGAATCAGAATAAGCGTGAAGCTCCAAGGGAGAAGACGAAGATAGGAGTAAACTCAAGTGTAAGGTGCCGTGAAGATAGCATAAGTTGAGAAGAACAATAGCCCAATAAACAGTAGTAGGAGAAGAGACAAATTGGCTAACAATATGAACTGCATAAGTGATATCAGGGCGAGTAACAGTAAGATAGACCAGACTATCAATAAGAGCTCGATATAAAGTGGGATCAGTAAAAAAAACTCCATCAAAGGAAGTATAACAAACATTGAGTTCCAAAGGTGTTTCAACTGTCTGAGTGCCTATGAGTTGAGCTTTCTAAATGACATCAGAAACATATTTAGACTAGGAGAGAAGATAACCTTCAGAAGAATAAGCTACTTCAATGCCCAAGAAATAACGAAGAGGACCCAAATCCTTCATCTCAAAATGATGCTACAATTGTGACTTTAACAAGGAAATCCCAACAATATCATCACCAAAAAGAATCATGTCATCAACATATAGTAAAAGAATATTATGACTGACAGAAGTTGAATAAAGGAAAAGAGCAGAGTCGTGATCACTCACATGAAATTCGAGATCACAAATGATTGTAGAAAACTTCTAAAACCAAGCTCGAGGAGTTTTTTTGAGACCATACAATGCCTTGTTGAGTTTGCACAACCCTCTAGAGTGATGAGGAAGACTAGGAGGAGGAATCATAAACACTTCTCTAGTCAAGTCCCTATTTAGAAAGGCATTATTGACATCCATTTGGGAAAGATGCCACTAGTGAACTGCTGCTATGGCTATAATTGTACGAAAGGTGGTCATCTTGGTAACAGGAGCAAAAGTCTCCTTATAGTCAATGCTATACTCTTGCGCATATCCCTTAGCCACCAATTGAGCTTTGTACTGTTCAATAAAACCATCAAACCGTGTTTTGATCTTGTACACCCACTTACAACCAACTGCACCTTTACTGAAATGCAAGGACACCAACTCTCAGGTACCCATTTTATGTAAAGCAAAAAACTTTTCACTCATAGCCTGTTGTCAAAGAGGATCAACCATGGCCTCCTTATAGGAGGTAGGTTCAAAAAGAGCATCAACATAAGCAAAAAAAGAACAAAAATTAGCAAAGTAACAAAAGTGAGAGAAACCAAACCAATCAGGACACTTACAAAGATATTTAGGATAGCGAGAAGAAGCAGGATCCACGTTGTCAGAACCTGACTGAGGAACAAGTGAGGATGGCAATGGAGTTGAATCTGCAAAAGAAATAGTTGTGTTCCTGTGAGCATAAGTGTAAAAAATAGGAGGACGAACAACCACAGAATTAGAAAAAATAAGAACATTACACACACTCATATCTTTAACACAAGATTTAAGAGAAATATCATCATGAAAGGGATCTAAGTAAATGAGATCAGATTTGGGTAAGTGTGGGAACTAGAAGGAATAGAGAAAAATGGAATATGCTCTATAAAAATCACATGGTGAGAGATATAAAGTTTCTTAGCAATAGGATCATAGTATCGATACCCTTTCTGTCAATCACCATAACTAAGAAAAACACATATTACTGAACGAGGAGAAAGTTTAGTACAAAAATTCTAAGAAAGAAGAACAAAACAAATAGAACCAAACACAAGCAAAGAGAAGTAGTCATGAGACTTACCACACAAACATTCAAAAGGAGAAACACTAGAAGTAATAATGGAATGAATATGATTGATTAAATGAATAGCAGTAAAAAGAAGCTCTCCCCAAAAGGTAGTGGGAATATTAGTAGACAATAAAAGAAATCATGCAGTTTCCATGATGTGGCGATACTTGGGCTCAGCCACACCATTCTGCTTAGGAGTGTCTGCACAAGAGGACTGTTGGATAGTACCATTAGACTGTAACAAGTCTAAAAAAGCATTAGAGGAATATTCTTCTCCTAGATCATACCTAAAGCATTTAACAATAGCAAAATATTGAGTATGTATCATTGCATGAAAAGTAGCAAAACTAGAAAAGAATTCAGATCGACATTTCATAAGATAAACTTAACAATAATGAGTATAGTCATTAATAAGGAAACATAATATCGGGACCCTCCTTTAGTAAGGATAGGGGCAGAATCCCAAACATCAGAATGAATAAGATCAAAATGAACAAATGAAGTAGTAGAACTTTTATTAAAAGGTAAGGCAGAAAACTTAGCTAGTTTACGTCCATTACAATAAAAAATATCGTGACAATGCAAATTTCCTAAGCTACCAGTCGAAAATAAAAATTGCAAATGAGAACTAGAAATGTGGCCAAGAGAGAATGCCACAAATAAAAGTTTGATGACTTAGAACTCAAATGAAAAGAAGAAAAATCAATTGAGGAAACAGCCATATCTGAAACATGCAATGGTTCTAACACATACAATCCTCCCATTCTACGGCCTGTCTCAACCAACTTCTTAGAACGAGGATCATGCACAACACAACCAGAAGAAGAAAAATAAACTTTATAACCAGAATAAAAAAGTTGACTAACAAAAATTAAATTCAAAGTAAGTTGAGGAATATAATAGAAGTGAGAAAGTGATAAGTGCGAAGAAACAATAGAACTAATACCAACCAATGACATATGAGTGCCATTAACGGCAAGGACAGAGACAGAAGGAGGAGAAAAAGCAAAAGTGAACAAAGATGGATCACTAGTCATATGATGTGGAGCATTTGAGTCAAAAACCCAAGTGATCCAAGATATACCTGAAGATCCAAAAAGAAAGGAACCCACAGAGGAAGAAAACTGAAAGAACATTAGGCTGATGAGTGGAAATGAGCTTCTGTAATTACTCAACTATCAAGGATAGTGTGTGAGCTGATGATGTAGAAGACTCATCCACTGGTGGTGCAATCGTTGTAGTATGACGATCCCTGCCTCTAAAAAAACTATTGTTGTGACCCATTAACTTGCTTATTCACTAACTTAGGACATTATGCCTTCTAGTGTTCCTTTTTACGATAGAAATTGCACTCATCATGACCAACTCAAACGCACTGCATGTTCTGTGAACTAGGCTACCATCTAGGTGGAATTGCAAGTACGGTCTGTGTAGGTAAAGAAAGAAGACCCTTTTGTCGGTGGAGTCTTAAGTCGAACCTCTTCAACTAAAAGCTCATTAACCACGGAGTCAATAGAGGGAAATGGATTGCGATGGAGAATAGAACCACGAAGACCCTCAAAATCATCCCTAAAGACATAAAAAATCGAACCAACTTTTGCTCTTTTTTTATATATATGATATAACTCATGAATACTCAGCCCTGCAGGTTCAGTGAGAGCTAACTGATCCCAAAATCCAGTCATAATTGAGTAGAACTCCTAAATACTCTTATCACCTTGGCAAGTAGCCTGAATCTCATGTTCCAATTGATATCTCTTAATAAAATTAGACTCAACAAATAATTTGGACAAATAGTCCCAAATTTCTTTGGCTGTGTTTAACTTAGCCAAATGTACTCCAATGGCCTGATCAATAAAGTTATTAATTCACGTAATAATTTTTGTATTATTAACATCCCAATTGTTTAACAACTTAATATAATTCTTTACCTTAGAATCAGTTGGGATTTTCACAACAACAGTAATGTAGCCCCGCACATTCTTTCCTACCAAAAAATTTCTCATTACATATGCCCAATAGGCATAATTATCTCCTGTCAACTTTACACTAATAGCTTGAAGAAAATCTGAATTTTCACTTGTCATTTTCACATATCACACAAGCCCAATGCACTAAATAGATCACAAAATAGTGCAACAAATAACACCCAATAAAATTAGAAGACAACCACAAGTCAAAAATAACAAAACTTAGAGATTCGAACAAAAACCCGAGTTGTTTGTACCACCCAACACACAATCAACACTTCAATCTCACACAAACTTGACCAAAATCAAATCAAACAACGATAGATGACTCAATCAAACCCAAACAGCCCACAATGTACCATTTAATCGCACAAACCAACACAATCAAGGCTTCAATCTCACAAATTTTGTCCAAAATCAAACCAAACAACAATGGGTAACTCAATCAAACCCAAAGAACACCAAAACGCACCACTTAGAAGGGATTTGATGCATCAAAACCAAGAAAATTGCTCAAAAATCACAGATCATGAAAATTAGCCTATTTTTCTTGAAAATATTCAAAAACTCAAAAAACATAGCAAATGATCTCAAAAAATTACAAAAAAATACCAAATACTCCCCATGAAATTTCAATCCGAACCATGTAGATCTCGTCCCGATTTGATAACGTCATACTGATGTTAGCCATACAGATGCTGACATCAACATCACCACTATGCTTCATTGAGTTTGTCATGGCTGATACAATGTTCTTAATCAACTTTAAATCTCAACCATGCTCTGATATCATGTTAGATTACTAGTTGCTCTAAAAACTTAAGATTTTAGATAATGAGCCAACAATGCATATCAAACTGTCACATTTTAAACCAGTTAATTTTGATGGATTTAAGTGAAAACATGGTTATCAAAATCGTCCTGGTGCCTGATGAAGTGACCGGGTAGATGGGTTACTGGTTTAAAAAAATTTACATCAATAACAGTCATTACGGCTTGTTATATTATGTTTGCCTAACAAAATTGTAAAATTGACATTTTGCCCAATGTTTTCTATTTTTTTGGTAGATTAGGGTTTTTAACACTCCCAAAAAAAATTTCTTATTTTTGTTTAGATCTAGTGCAAGAAGCTCATAAATTTAATTATTTTTGCTTATATCTTAGATCTAAAGGTTGGGTTCTTCGATATAATCAGAAAATGTTTAATTTTTTTTCTTTCATTTTTTAGCTTAAAATCATCAAATCTTATGATATATACGTGATGAATTTAAACGATGAATTAAACATCACGTTATGCTTGTTACACCTTACATTTGCATCACCATGACTATTATTGTTACAGAGCCCATGGCTTTTAGTTAACTGCTTCCAAGAATTTATTTCGGCAAACAGTTGTTTGATTATATGTTAATCATACTCCCAACCAACACTCAATTTAAGGGTTAAATTGGTTTTGAAGATTCTGTTCTTGGTGCTATAGGACCTGCTTTTATTATCTGGATTGGAAGTGTAAAACTACCATGCTGTCATTGAAACTCTTCTCGAGGCATTTTCGATTAATCCAATACACCACCCTTGAAAGGTTATGACCATGTCCTGCCACCAACATCATCTTTGCACCTTCAATTGGATGTTTTCTGCATTTGTTTTCTTTTTGAGGTTTTATTTTTTGAGTGGCATCTTTTTTTTGTTTTTGACAAGTCTTTGAGTGGCCTCATTTAACATGATGCTCTGGGTTTCTTGGCTTGTATTGTAGTTCATATTATGGAAGATATGTTGAACTCAATGTTACCTAGAGCATGAATCATTATGATATATATATATATATATATGAACATAAATCATCACATGTTATAAAATATAGTACATTAGTGGTAAATATAGTACGTTAGTGGTAGACTTTTTTCAGATTGTTTTGTTGGTATAAAATATGTTTATTTGGAATGTGAAATAGATTTGGTCATATTTGTAACACTATTCGTGTATATATGTGTATGTATACTTGAAAATTTTCAATAAATCCAAATTATTATCAAATAAAAATTTCAACCATGTATGTATGCATTTTGTTGTTTGTTGCATGATTTTTTGGGGGCTTATGCTATTTTAGATTGAAACTGTAAATATTGTGTTTCAAATCACCAATGACTCACAAATGAAATCGTGCGATCCAATTCACAAATCGCTTGAGGGAGGAGTGAATTGTGATAATTGAAGTTGAACTTTACTAGTGCTGAAATTTTAAAGTTATTCTTGTAGGAAACTCCTCTCATTTGTTTATAATTGGATTGGATTTCTTTTTTCTTTATTTGTTCTATGAAGGGTCTATGTAAGTTTTTCTGTGTGTTTTTCATATCAATTTCTTTTTGGTTTTCATCTATTTTCCTTATAGTTAATGTTGAAGGAGTTGTTGCATCTCAACATCCAACTACTGTTGCATTCATATGTTAGGTACTGTTAAATTTACTAGTTGTTATTGCACTTTTCTAGGTCAGTGGGGCTCCGTTCTTCGTCGTCTGTCAAGCACTCAAAGAATAGGATCAGAGGGCCACCAGGTTGGCTCCGGTGGTAGCCATTCCGATGATAAAGTCAGTAAAATCTAAAAGAAAAGACTGTAATTGAAAGTAATTAAAAGAGCGTAATTGAAAAGTGTACCTTAGGGTTTTATTTATAGGTTGCGAGCTTCCTAAGTTGATTAGGATTTAGAGTCGAAAAAGTAGGGATTTGAAGATACACGCAAATAACGGTTGCCATGTTGAACTCTGTTTCCTTATTCCGAAGTCGGTAGGGCATGTTAGGCGGTGACCAGCTCTGGACCCCTCCATGCAGATATTTTATTTTCCTTACTACGAGGTCTGTAATGTACTAATTGGTACCCCATTTGTTTTGGAGGTAGTGCTGAATGTAAACTATTCGGTACCCAACCTATTCTAGAGGCGCTGATTCTGGAGGCACTAATTCTAGAGGCGCTAGTTCTGAAGGTGGTGTACTGTTTGGTACCCCACCTGTTTTGAAGGCACTAGTTCTGGAGCCACCAGCGCTAGAGGTGGTGTACCGTTCGGTACCATATACCTCTGAACCCCCCGTGCCTATTTGATTTGGATAATACCTCTGAACCCCCCGTGCCTATTTGATCTGTACCCTAAAGAGCTCTGTACATCTACGTGTCATGCTTTGAACATATTTGTCACTTTATGGTATATCAGTTACTCCCCTCGAGCCTCAGTTCTGTGGGACTAGTGCAGAGCTGAGGTTAGGGTTTCTGAAGAGTCACGTGCAGTAACTATGAATGCGCCGCTTTGCCTCCTTTACCACTTGTAATGAAATCAAGTTTCATCCTCAAATCTTTATTGAACTGGTCGCCTGAACGAAATGGACCAGAGTTATAGCACTTATAATGGTTACAAGGCTTTTAGGGGTCTGTACATTGAGATAGACCAGACCTATAACACTTGGAATGGCTGCAAGGCTTTTAGGGGTCTGGACATTGAGATGGACCAGACCTATAACACTTGCAATGGCTGTAAAGCTTTTTAGGGGTCTGTACATTGAGATGGACCAGACCTATAACACTTGCAATGGCTGTAAAGCTTTTTAGGGGTCTGTACATTGAGATAGACCAGACCTATAGCATTTGCAATGGCTGCAAGGCTTTTAGAGGTCTGTACATTGAGATGGACTAGACCTATAGCACTTGGAATGGCTGCAAGGCTTTTAGGGGTCTGGACATTGAGATGGACCAGACCTATAACACTTGCAATGGCTGTAAAGCTTTTTAGGGGTCTGTACATTGAGATAGACCAGACCTATAGCATTTGCAATGACTGCAAGGCTTTTAGGGGTTTGTACATTGATAGCAAACTTTGAGATGAATCAAAAGTAGCTTTGTTTACTGATAATACTTGCATAAGTGTTCGATGTTTCAAGGTCTGGGTACAGGTTTCCCAGTTGAATCTTCCAACCAATAAGTCGTAAGTCTGACGATCTTTTATAAGGTCCAGATTGTTTACAAGTTGTTAGCTATTGGCCTATTGGTCAAAGCAATCTATTTTAAGTGTTGGCATAACAATTTTGATAGGAATGATTGCCTCGGTGCCACAGTATGTCTTCAAGATTAATGTACTTTCGTGCCCATTCTATAAGTGCTCCTATGTCAACCGGGAGGATTCTTTGTTAAAGAATCTTGAAAGCACCCAAGCCCTAGGCCAGAGGTGAGAGCTGCTACCAAGAAGCTTGGGTTGCAGTCAACAATCTTCATGAACTCAGTATTGAAGCGAGCAATGTACTCCCAAAGTGACTTCCCCTTGGCATGTTTTATAGTTAGCAGGAATTCTTGACCCTTTCTTAACTTCCTGCTAATTAGAAATCGATCAAGAAACTGCCTGCTGAGTTCGTAGAAGTTGATGATCGATTCTTGGGTGAGGTTGTGGAACCACTTCAGAGCAGTACCTTTAAGGCTTGTTACAAAGGTTCGGCATATGAAGGCGTCAGTAGCCCCATATAGAGCCATTGTATGTTGATAGTAGGAGAGATGATCCCTAGGATCCTCGGTCCCATCGCACAAAGTAAACTTCGCGATAATAAATTTCTTGGGCTGCTCTTCTGCCATTATGGCAGGAGTGAATGACATGGCAAACCTTCTAAGTAGCTTTACTAGTTCGTCCTGCTCTAGAGGGATGTAGGTTCCCTTGGTGATGATGGTTTGATCCATGGAGTCTGCTATTTCCTCCACCCTTTGTGGAACCCTAGGCTGAACTAGTTGTTGTTGGCCTTGTTTTATAGCCTCTGTCTCCATATGGAGAGGACGATTCTGTCCAGCAGTAGTAAGAGGACGTTGGTCTCCTTGGACCTAAGGGAACTGGCGTCGGTGAAGGTTGAAATTCAGGTGGCGCTGAGTTGGCCCTCGAAGTTGCTAGAGTTGGGACCCTGGTCTGCTTTGATAATAGATGGCTAGGATAAAAGACTGGCATCCCTCTCCTTGCTGCGGTGGATGGTTAGGGATCGCCCCCTTATGTGAGTGGTGCCATGAGAGTGCACCAACTACACGTTGGGAGCCTCTATGAGAGGTCCTTCTGCCCATGGTGGTGGTAAGAGGTTGAACCCTTTGATCAGCAGCATTGGAGGGAGGATGAGTGAGATTGTTCTACTGATTTTGGGCTAGAGACGCCATGGTTCGAGAGATAGCAAAGAGATGTTTCTGCATCTGATTGGACTGTCGTTGGACTCGATCGAGTTGTTGCTACAAAGAGTTAGACGTTTGTCCCCTTTCTCTTCCAATAGGAGGCTGGTTTTGGGGGTTTTGAGAATTTTTTCTTGGACGAAGATTGTGAACCATCATCTTTTAGTAAGAAAAGACAAGAAAATTGTTGTTGTCAGAAAATAAATTTAGCAAGAAATGATTTTCGCATCCCACAGATGGTGCCAAATTGATGTTGCACTTTCTAATCAGTGGGGCTCCTTTCTTCATCGTCTGTCAAGCACTCAGAGAATATGATTAAAGGGTCACTGAGTTGGCTCCGGTGGTAGCCACTCCGATGATAAAGTCAGTAAAATCTAAAAGAAAAGACTGTAATTGAAAAGTGCATCTTAGGGTTTTATTTATAGGTTGCGAGCTTCCTAAGTTGATTAGGATTTAAAGTCGTAAAAGTAGGGATTTGAAGATACCCGCAAATAACAATTTTCATGTTGAACTCTGTTTTCTTATTCTGAGGTCAGTAGGGCTAGAGCCATCGGCATTGGAGGTGGTGTACCGTTCGGTACCACATACCTCTGAACCCCCTATACCTGTTTGATCTGGATAATATAATCCTTCTTCATCTGTACCCTAAAGAGCTCTGTATATATACGCGTCATGCTTTAAATATATTTGTCACTTTATGGTATATCACCTGTTAATGTTTATGGAATTATTTTCTACTGATAATCTGGATGATATTTGCCGGTCTTAGTTGTCTCTTTGAAATTACTCCTATGGAACAGTCCAACATTTGTGAAGTTACTCTACCTAATAGTGAAGAGGACTGGATAGGAAAATAATTCAGAACTACTGTTGTTTGGAACTCCAGATGTTGTGATTTTGCCTTTACTGATTACCCCACCCCAACCCAAAATCATGGTGCCACTGATACAAGGTGAGGGCCAAACGATTGGGCTCGGATCCCTTCCATTAACTTTTATTTCCATTAAATCTCAATTCCTTTAAATTTTTGTTGATTTATAAAGTAGATATATTCTATTTTAATTCACAAGTTCAATTCGAATATCGATATTCTCGAAAATAGACATGTAAAAAAAAATGAAAAATCCAAAAAAAAAAAAGTTGTAAAAATTCAAACTTAATTAAAGAAATTAATTTTGTAACTCTTATTACAAAATTCGTGTTTCAAACTTTTGAATGCATCAAAATAATGGATCTAATTTTATAAATTACACGAGTTCCAATTTTAATTTGCCGATTACTTTTTTTTAATGACTTTAATTTGAGCCCCGGATTTCACTAGTGGCATGATTAAAGCAGACTAATAAACTTCCTTTTCCTTTAGTCATATAGTGAAATGAAGTCTTTGATATCCACTTTTGACCTCTTTTGTGAAGTAATGAGAGAGAGAGAGAGAGAGAGAGAGAGAGAGTTGAGTTTCAGAGCATGGCTCTTGTATGGTTGACTGCATTGGAATCATAACATAGAAAGGAAAAATTTAGTACTCTGTCCCATGTCATGACCTACAATTTGTGATAAGACCAAAAGTAGATTAATAGCTTAATTAAGGGCATTGTTTCCTATTTTAAAATAGCTTTCCTGTCCTCCGATTGCTTCTTCATGCTATTTTGATTATTTTGGAAGGAGGAGGGATCAATAGGATTGGAAGGAAAATAGAAAGGGATTTATATAGTTTTTTATGTTTTAATGGAAAGGAAAGAGGGGACTAAGAGAAGACAGGATGTTTTCATGCTATTCTTTATAATCTTTTTTTTTTTTTTAATCTAACTTTTGGTGTTATCTTAGCAAGATAAAGAAATATATTTATGAGGAGAAATGCTAACGTTGGTTTTGAGTATGGAAATTCGTGATTTGATTAATATGTATATTATATGTGTCGATATTATTTGTAATTACGCATATACGTGTAATATACATATCAATCAGATCACGAATAACAATCGTTCATAATTAACACTAGCATTTCTCTATTTTCAAGAGATGTTTTGTTTGTGTCTTTAAAAGATTCTCAGTTTTCTTACCCGATGTGTAATACACTTGTGTTTCTATTGAATTTGCTATATAAAAATTGAAAAAAATATTGAAACAATGTGAGTTTCTAAATATATATATATATATATATATTAGAGTTTCTAAATATATATATATATATGTATATATATATATATTAACATTGCAGGGAACAATAAGAATCAATTGGTAACAAGAGACCATAGCGGAGCAAATGGGGTTTTAGTTTGAAATTTTATTTAAGATATAAAAGAGAGAAATTGATTTTAATATATAAAATGTCTTTAATGTATTATATATACATTTTAAAAAACAGTAGAAGAAATATCAAATTAGTACCCGTAAGAGGGAAAGAAATGAGTTTTTTTTTCCACAATATTAGTCTTATTAAAAATAATTTAATATGACAGTATTATTGCTTTTAACGTTGTGTTTAAAAATAATTTAAAAAATAAAAGCCCAGAATTAACATTTCTCAAAAAAAGAAGAAAGAGAAAATATATAAATAAAAGAGAATATATATATATATATTATTTATATACAACATATGGATATATATTTTTTCCGCAACAGTCGGTGTAATAAAAAAGCAAAAAACCGCCAATTAACGCGCTGGTCTTCTTATGATCATAATCATCATCATCATCAAGAACACACGAGAGGGTCAGATTACATCACTAATTATCATTCGCAGAATTTGCAGAGATTTTTTTTTTTAAAAAAATTTGTGATTATAATCGAATCATTACGCTATTTGTTGCTTTGTCGAATTTTGAGAGGACACTTTTGTTGAAGTTGGAATCTGTGTTTGAATTTAGAGAGAGACTTTGTGAATTTCGGATTTTAAAGGAGGGAGAAAGAGAGTTTTGGAGTTTAAAGAGAGAAAGAATGAAAGAGGAATTTAGATGCATTAATTGTTGAGATATTTAGAGAGAGTTAATCAATCGAAGTTCTTCGTTCGATAAGCAGTTTGAGAGAGGGGATTCAAGGTATTGTATTGATGATCGGAAGAAATAAAGATTCGATCAGATCGTATAGTTTGTGAGCTTGGATCATATATAGATACATATATCTATATATATATATATATACAATTTATATATATATATATATCTGAATGGGGGTAGATTATTATAATATATTGAAGGTGAATAGGAATGCGACTGATGACGATCTGAAGAAGTCGTACAGGAGATTGGCCATGAAATGGCATCCCGATAAGAACCCTAACAACAAGCAAGAAGCTGAAGCCAAATTCAAGCAAATCTCCGAAGCTTACGAAGTATGCATTAATCTCTCTATTCTCATTTCCAAATTTTGAGTTTCTATGGTTCTACAATCTTTTTCTTGTGTAAATTATGTAATCTTGATTGAAATTTTTGTTAACCTTGTTTGGTTGACAATGAAAAGAAAATTAAATTGACTTTTGAGCCTTCCTAACTTTTTTATTTTGTTGGTTTTTATTTGCCAAATCAATATGTTTGACATAAGTTATTTTTTCAACAATGCATTTCTGGCGCAAACTGTCGACGCCGACTCCATTTTTGTTGTATTGGGCTCCATTGGAGATATTAGTATATGGCTGCATGGTCATATACTCGTTGCTTTAGAAGCCAACTAAATTAGAAGATAGCTAACATGAAGCTCCCATCTGCTCATGATTTTGTTGCTGGGATTCAAATTTGGTCTTGTTAGTATGGTTTGTGTTGGAATCCGTGCCAGGTACTTGGGTCGAAGGAAATAGAAAAATGTTTTCATAATTGCTGATGAAACAAGGCCAAATAATTGTATTAGCTGTTTTTTGATATATTGAATCCCAAATAGTGGCAAGTCCAAGCTTCCTAAAATTAAATTATTAAGTCATTAAGATTGTGAATTTGATGAATGTTTCTTTTGCAGGTCTTGAGTGATCCTCAGAGAAGGCAAATCTATGATCAATATGGTGAAGAAGGGTTGAAAGACATGCCACCACCTGGTTCTAGTGGCGATGGCCATTTCAATCCTCGGAATGCAGAGGACATTTTTGCTGAATTCTTTGGGAGTAGTCCTTTTGGATTTGGATCAGCAGGTGCTGGGTGGTCCATGAGGTTCCAGTCAGATGGAGGCGGGATGTTTGGGGGATTTGGTGGGAGCGAGAACGTATTTCGATCATATAGTGATGGCACTGGCGCTAGCATGCTGAAGAAACCACCACCGGTAGAAAGCAAATTGCCTTGCAGTCTTGAGGAGCTATACAGTGGATCAACGAGAAAAATGAAGATATCTAGGACAGTGGTCGATGCCAATGGGTAGGTGTATACTTTCTTGTGTCTGTTTATTTTCTTTATACTGGCTTAGTTGCTGTCTAAATTAGATTTAGCAACGAATAGTGCTTAGATGCATGAAATCTATAATGAATTACCCAATTGATCTTAACCTAGCTAAGGGCTACCTTAAATCCTGGATTGATGTGCATCTGTTCATCCTTTACATCGCTATACGGAATCTCCATAACTACATGATTTCTTCCTTAATAAAGAAGCAGCTTCCTTGAACACTCGTATTTGGTTTCTGCAGTTACTTGTAGTCAATAACTTCTGTAAAAATGCTTTGCTATTTATGCTTAAAGAGTGTTTGTTCTTACGTGCTAAGGATGGTAATGACTAGTGATACGTTCTTTCTAGAAGTAATCTTTTCAGCAATTTCAAGAAATGATCTAGTATAGTGTTACTCCCTTGCTTCTGGGTGTATTTCCACTTCCAGGAGGTCTATTTTCAGAGTAGCACCTTACAACTGTTTACTTGCTTCTTTTTAGTTGAAGTTTTTTCTTGCAAATGGCACAAAAATAATTTTCCACATTTTTTCTCCAACATGTAGAGAAGACTATGAGGCAACTTTAGTTGTTTTTTTTTTGTGTAAAATTCCTCATGGTTACATGATGCCTTTTTTAGAAAGGAAGGTATGAGTGATCATATTTGTGTACAAAGAACACAAATGCTCAGGGAAATGATTTTCCCTTACAGTGTCTAAATATCAAATGAGGCCAGGCTTCTAGATATTCTGAATATCATTTGATGATAGATGTTAACACTTTTCTCCCTTTCATGAAAACAAATGCCACAGTTTTTGAAACAAACTTTTTGATGTACCCTCAACTACAACTACAAGCTTTAGCATTCAACACATATTTTTTTTTTGATCGGTGGCATTCAATACAATTTACTTTTATAATTTTTTCTTTCCTAACCTTACATTACAGAACAGAAAAACGTAATGGAATTCATGTTTGGCATTATCCTCGTGGGTGGCATGTTGATTCTGTGATCACCATGGTGTGGTGGTGTTACTTTGTTACATTCTTAGATGCTGTTGCATCTGGACAACTCACATTTATACGTCAAGTACACTATATTCAGATAAAATTGAAAAGGATATCTTTAAAGATACCTTATCGTGGTATTCAACATGCAGATCTTGACTTAAGTAGTTTAATGTCAAAACTTTCACAAATGAATTTCATCTCTGCTTGTTCCGATTTTCCATTTTTATTGTACATGAAATTATATTGGCGATTTGCATACCATTTTTGTGCAGACATCTAAGCATTTGTTGCAATATCATTTTTTTCTTTCTTTTTCTTTCTTTTCTTAATCTCTGCTTTGTTCTGATTTTCCATTTTTATTGTACATGAAATTATATTGTTGAATTGCATACCATTTTAGTGGCAGACATCTAAGTATTTGTTGCAATATCATATGTTTTTTATTTTTCTTTCTTTTCTGAGTGAATGAAACAGAAAACTAAGCCATTGCCACTTGAGAAGAGGACCTTCCCATATATAGTCAGAGGCAATAGAATGAGTGCAGCATGTCATGGATAACACTTCGAGAACAGCTATTTATCTTATAAACATGTTTTTATTCACAATTTGTCTGGGATTATTCTATTTAATATTTTGGGATAATTACATTGACTTTCTCTGAGTTATCTGACAATTAGACGAACCTCTCATGTGTTTTCTGAAATTACACCTCTACTCTATTATGTTGACAATATACACATTTTTCCCTCCATACAAAATCTATCATTAACGGTGTTAGGATTTCAACCAATTTTTTTTATGACTAAAATATCCTTGGACATTACATTGGCCGCCCTTATCTTTACAAAGATCATAGGGGAGATTCCTGTAGTTATTCCCAAGTGTAAAATAGTAAATTTATGTTTTTTGTTAACGTCTCCGAACAATTCTGTCAAGGGAGGTCCTTGTAATTGTCCGATATTACTGGGGAGGTTAGTGTAATTATCTCAAATATTTTTGTCGCAGTTATTGTTGCTTTCTTACAATCTTTCTGCATACACATGTTGTGTTGAAAATAGTAATTGTTGTGATTATGACATTCTGAATTTTACTGATGGAGCTTAGACCAGAATCGCTGATTTAGTTTTTGAAATAAAAACATTGCAGGTGGTTAGAGCCAGAAACAGAGATATTAACCATAGATGTGAAGCCTGGGTGGAAGAAGGGAACAAAGATCACTTTCCCAGATAAAGGGAATGAGCAACTGAACCAGCTACCCGCCGATCTTGTATTTGTGATTGATGAGAAGCCACACAATTTTTACAAGAGGGACGGCAATGACCTCATTGTGAACCATAGGGTGTCACTGGCAGAGGCCTTGGGAGGGACAACGGTGAATCTCACTACACTTGACGGACGCAATTTGTCAATCCCAGTAACGGACATTGTGAGCCCCACTTATGAGCTTGTGATTGCCAGGGAGGGCATGCCTATTACAAAGGAGCCTGGTAACAGAGGTGATTTGAGGATCAAGTTTGAAGTTCAGTTCCCTACAAGATTGACACAGGAACAAAAGGCAGGACTCAGGCGTGCTTTGGGGGGTTAATAGTTAATTATGTTTTACATCTCTTGGTTTCGCAATATATAATTTGTTCCACTGTAATTCCTTCTCTCTCTCTCTCTCTCTCTCTCTCTCTCTCTCTCTCTCTTCGTTGGGGGGTTTGCTTTGTTTGCCTATTTGAATTTTTATTTTTTTTGGTGAGGAATTATTACATCAATAGTGAAGTTGTGAAGACGAAGACGGGGATTCAGATTGTGACAGACATCTCTCTCTCTCTCTCTCTCTCTAAATAGCCCGAAATGCAATATGGGACCATTTGATGTGAGAATTTGATGAACATATACATGGAGCATCCATGAATATTATTATCTCATATATCTGTTATACATGCCAGTATTTTCCTTTGCTCAAGCAAGTTGCATATTTGATTGAGGGAGGATGCAGAAGTCAAAATTCCTTCAATCCCCAAATCAAAATCTTAATGTGTTCATGTGTGTGTGTGTGTGTGTGTGTGTGTATGTATGTATGTATATATTTATACACATGTATATACTAGTTTTGTAATAGTGTATCAAATTATTAAAGTTTATTTTATGTATCCTTTTATTGTAAAACCAATAATAAATCAGTAATATATACAAAATAATGATGCAAAAAAAAAAAGAAAAAAGAAAGAGTGATTACATTGAAAGAAAATAAAAAAGGAGACTGGAAATAAAAGCAAAATTAACTAAACTTAACTAAAATTAACTTGTTCATCTTGAATAAGAAAAAAAAATTCTAAAAATAATACATATGCATGGTTAACATATACCTCTAATTTCTTTGTTTTTGTAATATATCCTCCTTTTTTCATAAACAAATATGCATGGTTCAAGTAAATACATGTTTTAAGTTTGTTTTGATAAATTTTTACTATAATTTTGAGATTTTATGCAATCATTATATTTTAAAATAAGTATTATAATTTTTTTAATTATATTATAATAATTATGCATAGTAAATTTTTTAGAATCGCACATTTTATTTATTTTGGGAATCGTTATATTATAATAATTATGCATAGTTATAATTAGGTATTTGAAATTAAGTGTTTACAGGTTTAGGTATTTGACAAAATATTGTAATCTCAAAATTTCTTTTTTATATATTAGAGATTAAGTACAAAGTTATTAATGTTTAGTTTAATTTAATTTTTTAATGACGATTTTAACCCTAAAATAAAGGATAAATTACACCGATCTCTTCTGTTTTATCTGATAATATATAGATACCAACCACACCCTTTAGTTATTTTTTTGTTTCAAAATGATAAAATTATCCTTTTCAGAATTATTATATTAATAATAATTTTTTAACTTTTTTTTCCAAAACTTCTTAATTAAAAAATATTATATTAATAGAAAAATTCATATTTTAATTATAAATTTAGTTATAATATATACATTTATTTAAATGTAAATGTAAATGTAAATGTAAATTCATAAAAATAGATAGTGGATACTGTACCTGAAAATTAAAGGCCATTATTAAGAATGTATATTTATTCAACCAAAGGAACATATCCAAATCTCAAGTTCGCAGTAAAAATAAAAATCAAAACACTTTATTGTAGTACAAGAAGCATAGATGATTTTATTGAATGGGTGTCTCATTCAGCATTCCCAATTACTTCCTTGCTTTTGCATCTTGTATTATTGTTGTAACTGCAAATCCTTAAATAAATAAATAAGATAAGTCAGATTGCTAATTAATATCTTTAAATTGAGTTAAACCACACATTTAACACACACACACACATGTATATAGATAGATAGAGAGATAGAAAGGTGTTATACTTACCATCTCATCTATGTTTATCGGTTGACTTGACAATGTTTTATGAGTTCAATATCACATTATATACATACCTGTTCGATTAGTGTGGTGGGCGCTCCCTGCCAATTGATTGTCCGAAACATTCCTGTAATTAATTTACATCAACCAATATAAATACAAAAACACGAGGATATATATAAAATTAATATATTTACTTTGAAATAGTTGTAAATGAACCAAGTCTCAAAGTTCACATCAGCAATGTCAATTCGGACCAAGCCGGGTCGAGTTGTAGGTTATATTCAAATTGTGATCAAGTTTGATCTGTTATAACTCAAATCAATTTTAAATAAATATTTAATTAAGCTCCAAAGTGCCCCATAACATAAAGATTACAAGTTGCAGAAGAGAAAAAAGTGAATAACTCACATGATCCTCAAATTGCCCCACTGAACGAGTTGAATGACAGGGGCTGGTATGGCTCCAGATAGCTTATTACTGTTTAATCTCCTGCAACCATATAACATAAAATGAAAAATCTATAAAAGAAACAGCATAAGACCAGTAACTCTAACACTTGACTATTTTCGTATATATCTTGATTGTACAATATATATATATATATATATATATATAGTTGAAAGAATATGTACTTACATGAACATCAAGTGTTTCAAATTGGCGAGAGATGATGGGATGGGACCAGATAGTCGATTCTGGTATAGGTCCAAGCTGATGAGGGCAGTTAAATTACCTATCTGTGTTGGAATGCTTCCACTGATATTGTTACTAAATACTTCCCTGCCAGTCAACCAAGTGGCAGCCTCATCATCATCTTGCTTCATTAAGCATTGACTTATATTGTAATTTTGTTATATATATATATATATATCAGAGTCCTTTGACACCCTTGTGAATGAGTAAAATTGCTTCATAGAGATACTATTGTTGTGCAGGTTAGGCTTTAATTGGAAATTTTGTGTGTTGTGAAAAAGTGATAAAAATAAATAGTAAATTAAATTTTAATAAAGTAAATAAAAAAATATAAAATATACGTACTTCAATAATACGACTCCATTTACATGATAGTAATATCAATGCCACTGAGTATTAAGGAGATTCAAAACACTCACAAAGTCAGAGATTCTTTTTACACCTAATAATAACACATTTCTTTTTTCCTTTTTTTTTTTATAATATAATAATATATTCAAAGTCAACTATTCTTTCATAAAAAAGGAAACCTAAAAATAATACTCTTATATACATAAATTACAATATAAAAAACAATAAAAATGAGTCAAATTTTTTTGAGTAAATTACATTGATATTCTCTGAGGTTTGTGACAATTACACTGATCTCTCTTGAAGTTTCTGAAATTATATTGACATTCCTTACTTTATAAAATAATATACAGATATCTTCCTCTAGTCAATTTTTTTCTTTAAAATGACAAAACTATCTATTTTATTTTATTTTTTTTCAATTTTTTAAATCTTGACTATTTTTTTTTCAATTTTCAAATAAAAATCTTAAATTTATTTTCATATAAAATAAAAATAAGTTATTTACCTTAAATTTATTTTTAAATAAAAAAATTAATTTTTTTTAAAAAGCTAGAATAAATTGGTCAAAATTGAAAAATTGCAAAAATGGATAAATAAAAGAGATAGTTTCGTTATTTTGAAACAAAAAAAATTTTGACAGGAGGAAGGTATCTGTATATTATTTTGTAAAGTAAGAGAAATCAGTATACTTTTAAAAATTTCAGGAAATGTTAGTGTAATTGTCATAAATATCAGAAAAAATTAGTATAATTTATCTAATTTCTTTTATTTGAATTGAATCATATAATTAAAAATTCGAATGAATTTATAACAACTAACCGAACATGTGTGTGTTTATTAAGGAAACTTACAAATACTGAAGATTGGCTAACATTCCCAGCTGAGGTACAAGAGGTCCTGATAGCCCAGCGTTGCCAAGGTCCCTTCAACAACACCCAAATCAAACGTTTCAAATCACTAATTAATCAAGAAACGACTGACTGATGAATATTAATTAATTTCAGGATAATTGGAGAAATATCAAAATGGCCTCTTGAAAAAAATAAATAAATAGAAGGCACTTACACTCTTGTAACGCTGTTGTCACCGTTGCAAGTGACGTGAAACCAGGTGCATGGATTCACCAGCGTTGGGTCCCAGCTCTGCAGGACATTGTTTGGATCTACCAATTTGATCTTCCAGGCGTTAAGAGCATCCCCTGCTCAACAATGATGCAAATTATAAATTCAATTATATGTATAGATTTTATTGAGCACTGAGTGAGATCAAAGACACTAGCAGACTGACCACTAAATAAATACAAAAGGGTTCAAATTCTGAAATTAATCATCACAGCCCACTTGGTTCTCTGCATTCTCAGAGATTGAAAGAATATGTTTGAATTTTATTGATTTTCCGTGTATATATATATATATATATATATATATATAGACACACACACACACACACACATATATACATACCTTCAGAATTGCATTCTGCAGTTGAGACAGCAAGAGCAAAGAGAAGAAAGACCAGAGTCCGAGACCCCATAAATTTAGAGAAGCAGTAGAAACCTAAACAATAGAAAGATCAATATACATATATATATATGTATGTATGTAATGTCTGTTGTTTTTCTTTATTGATCGCGACGAGCATATGGCTTCATATATATAGAAGACAAATCTGCTCCTCCAATGCCGGTCCATGGACGGTAATACTACGAATAATTGTCACGATCATGGAAGCATTTTCAAAAGAGGCTGCCATGGGTCAATACAATTTTGGCAGTTTCCAGGTCGGCGAAATAGGGTTGACTGGGCACTCCCATGTCTAGAAGAAAGATAATTTGATTTATCAATTATACTTTGAAATGAGTTTGGATAAAAGAATTCAAATTTAATTTAATTTAAGATTTTTTTTTTTTGTCATTTAAAAATGAATTAGACATCATATCAACTCTCTTTGGTTTATTAGGTGTTAGTTACTTTTTGATTGATCCATGATTGATAGATATGTACATTATTAGTCCATATTATTTTTATTTTTATGATTTTTTATTTAGATAATAAACCTATATAATTCTCTAACTATCTAGTTATTAAAATAATAATTAGAATAATCAAAAGATAATCTTGATTTATCTTAACTCTCATTGATTTATATTTGTAGACTTGCATCTCATTGGTTGACTATTCATTTTTGTATTTTCTCATTCAATATGTACCATTGGATCAATTCTATATTTTGAGGCCTATAAATAGATCTCATTGGCTACCATTTTGGGAGAAAACTCTTTTGAGTAATGAAATCTTCCTAGAATGCCTCCATAATCTTCATATATAACTCACTCCATATAAAGACCCGAAAATTTATCAAGGGCATTTTAGTAACTTTTTAGTCCAAATCAAAGGCAAATATTTAATTAAACTAATTGAATAAATTATGAAATTCTTATTAGTGATTAATATAATATTGTGAGACTGAGACAATTTTTGAAATTTATTCGGGACTAGTGTCTACTATGGGGCTACACAATCAAGTCTCAGACATAGATGAATATGAAAATTCTATCATTCAAATTTGGAGGAAGGAGGACATATTTAGAATCTAAACATCAAAATTAGTTAGGGTCACAATTTTAGTGCAATTCTGATACTATTCCTTTTCGGACGCACGTGCACGTGCATGTGGTAGACTGGCCACATGGCACCTCGTTTAGCATGCAAAGCTTATCAAAGAAACTTGGTACATCTTTCTAGACAATACCATGCGGTTACACATTATTGGCCAATAAAAAATCATATGTGAGAGACACTAGGGTGTGTGCTAGTGCACAATTGTGTGTGTGTGGGAGAGTGATGGCTCATTGATGGGGATAAGACCCCAAATATTGGAAAACACTTTTTTCTCTTTTGTCCCTTCTAGTTGACCATTCCTAATTTTCAAACTATCTCCCTTTTTCCCTCTCTCTCTCTCTCTCTCTCTCCCAAACCGAATCTACATGGTTGTGTGTGTATATGTATGTGTTGTGGGAGATGTGCTGGTATGGGATGAACAAAGAAAAAAAAAAGGGGGGGTGAACTATGAAAGGTGTGTGTATATATAGATGTGTGTGTGCGCGCGCTTCACACACACACACTATGAAACTGAATAAAAAGAAGAAGAAGAAGAAGAAAAAAATGAAAGAAAGAAAAAAAGAAATAAGGAAGCAAAGATAGAAGAAGAATGATAAGAAGGGACCAAATAGTGGGCATGGAAGAGAGGACGATAACCATGAATGCTTGATCCAAGCTTTCTCTCTCTAACTTCTTTCTAAGTTTGTAGATTCTTTAGTAGAGGTAGGGGTCTCTTTGGACTTGGCATTTAGTCTAGGAGCCATTATACACATTGTTGTGTGCATTTATATGTGTTTGTATGCATGACAATATGTGTCTGTGTCTATATATATGTGTCTGTGCATGTGTATACGTATAGGAGATCACAAGTTTTGATCTCTTCGAAACCCTATTAAGTGTTTGGAAAGTTATAACAAAAATTTGGGAATGTCTTAGACCGAAACCATGAGAAACACCATAGTTGGCTGTGAGTTACAAAGAAGATTTGGGGTTGAGATTTGGGAAAAATTTAATGGTTTTAATTGACAAAAACTTGGATTGAGGGAGACTTGAGTAAGTTTGGAATGATTTGATAAGGAAGAGGATGAGAAAGGTATGATAAACAATGGCTTGTAACCCTAGGGTTATAGGCTTGTGACGTCCTCAACCCACTTGGGGAAGAGACAAAGTAAGAACGACACCTTTTGGGGCACTAGTAAATGGCGAACCATAAGGTTTGTGATGGACCAGTTGGATCCTTAAAAGGGATATCAGGTTCACTTAACTCTTTCCTAGACCGAGTAACTTTCAATAATGATGTCCGGTTCATTTAAAATTGTATTGAACCAGTTGGTTCCTAAGGAATCTAAATTGGTTCACTTAAATAAAAGCTCAGCCGAATGGTTTTTGATCTTTTCCTCTTATTTGGCTGGTCTAACCCAATCTAGTTAAACCAAAACTTGTTTAAATTGTAATTTGATCCCAAGTTTTTATTATAATTATAAAAAGGCCCCCTAATTTATTAATAATTAAGATAATGCCCTAGAATCTTAACACAATTACTATTTTGTCCTTAGGCTTAAAACTAGTGAATAAAAGGCAAATGAAATTACGAGAAGGAAGTGTACCTGAGGTGGTCCTAAATAAATATATAAAATTATGAAATATCCCTAGTGACAAGTTAAACAATCTTAATGCTAATTAAAATTCGAAAATGACTAGTCTAAGATTTTTAGATGCCCAGAATTCAAATATAATGTCAGGTTAGACAAACTGGACCTGATGATGGTTCTAGCAAATTAGTAAAATGCCAATTTTATCCTTAGAATTAGATTGAGCAATTAAATGCCTAATCAAAATTCAAAAAAGCCATTTCTAAGGTTTTTGGATGCCCTGAATCCAAATATAATGTCAAATTAAGTAAATAAAGACCCGATAATGGTTCCACCCAAATTAGTTAAATGATGATGTTGCCTCTAGAATTAAATTGAATACTTAAGTGATTAATTAAGATCTAGATAGGGTGTTCCCAAGGTTTTTAATGGCCTAGAACCCCAATACAGTGTCAGAATTAGAAATTTGGGACATGATATTGGTTTCACATGAATGTGTAAAATTACAATAATACCTTTAGGCGTCGAACAAATATCAAAGGGTAAATTAAGATCTAAAAAGACCTACCTTAGAGTTTTTGTATCTTCTGGATCCGTTTGGTGAGACAATGTCTCGATAGACGTGATTACTGTATCGATAAAATTATAATAATATCCTTAGACATAGAACAAACATCTAAAGGAGAAATAAAATACAATGAAACCTACCTTGGGATTTTTGGACCCTCTTGATCTATTTTCAAGGCTCGTTTTGTGAAATAGGGTCTCGATAGGCATGAAACCAATGTCGGTAAAATTATGAAAGTACCCTTAGGGTTTCAAAGTCACCTAAATGATACAAAATTTTTGGAATATGAGCTTCTTAGGACTTTTGAGGTCCATAAATTCATTTTTAGCATCCGTTTGGGGAATAAAAATTTTATGTATAGGTTACAATATGATTGACCCTAAAAAACTTATAAAATTGAAGTCAAACCTAAGTGTTATAGGTTTGGGCAACTCTGGAAGTTAAACCACGAACTCATAAGATATCCGATGCTTAAACATGAAGAACTTAAGTAATATTTCTTCACAGTTATTCATTGATTGGATTTTATCACATGTTTATTTTGGAATCTTTATAACTTAACTGTTGTAGATACTATATTATGCTTATTATCATATATATGCGTACTGTGGATGCAATGATGCATGGCTTCTGTTATTCTGTTCCATGAGATGTTGGATGAACTCTTTGATTATGCATATGGGTTTGGTGCATTACATTTTGCATGGAGATATACTGAGATTAGATAGGATATTCGTAGATGGATTGTGATCATCCTTATTACCCAGATTCTTGTGATTGGGACAGAGTTTCCCTTTCGACAGAGTCGAAACCCCGTGTGAGAGGTTGCCTGGTCCTATTGGGTTAGTAGCCCATGAACGACACCTCAGGCATTGAGTCAGTAGACCTGCAAGTTTAGGATGGGCTTAACAGGAGCCTTGTATATCTTAAAGCATAAACATGACATCATAAAACATTACATAATGTATTCATGAAGGTGTTCACATATAAAGTATGGGTGTATTGCATTAACTGTATTGATAGATGATTTATACTTGAGTTGTGTTATGGATTGCATATGTTAGATATGTAATGCTACTGATATTTCTTTGAACAAGAAACGGCATTTGTTATGGAACATGTATATTTAGATGCGTAGTAATACTATATTGTTCATTTTTTTATTGTTATGGAACATTGAATTATATCGTACCATATTGATTAGTGAATCTATACATGTGGATTGTTATATGATGCTTGTTGGGTGCCTATGTTGCATACTGGGTTATTAGGGATTATCCTCTTCGGACGTGCATTAATTTTTGCACGTTGCTTGCTTGTGTGTTTTGAAAAACCCTACTAAGCGTTATGGCTTACCCTTGTTGTTCATGGGAATGGTAGATGACAACTACTGGAGCATTACAAAATAAAAAGAAACCATAGTAGTATTCAATTCTTACATTGATATAGTTCACTCATTTATGTAAGGGTGTTTGTGCCCTTTTATTTAATCTTAGTACCTACATACTTGTCTTAGTGGAAAGTAGAGTTTGCTAACACTGATCGACATTTATTGTATAGTTGAACCTAACAAATGTTAATTTTACTTAATTCCCTTACGGGACTTAAACAAATATAATCATGGTTGATAAAAAAAATTTGGCCCGTATTTTAATACAATTGATTAGGTTGGTTTAATGCTTTACCCTTCAGTTAAGAGTCAAATGACCTTTATGTCACAGCACAAATTTTGGGTTGTTACACTTCATACTTCCATATACATACAAGTTTCAATTCTAACAAGAGTTTTAATCAATAAGATCATTCTCTCAAGCTGAAGTGTTGCCCAAGTGCCGACATTGCGTTGAAGGATAACAAAGACATCATTTTATGTTGCTCTTTTATTCCATTCAAGACAAGACTAAGGTCCTAACTTTGACAAGGTACGCTTCTTTTACCCCTTCTCCCATCCCATGATTCATAGGTTTAATGGGTCGGCCTCTGTATACGGGAATGAGACCCTAAAGATCATTGTTTCTTTTCATAAGATCTTTTAATCCTCCATTTCTTTTCAAAGCACTTCTACTTTCAAAACATAATTTTCAAGAGGGAGATCTTCTTAGGTTCACTTTCCCTTATCTAGAGTCTTTCTTATAAGACATATGAATCATAGGATGGAAGTCTGGTTCACCACATTTTATCACCATTGATAGAAATTGGTGAATTGGGAGAACTACATGAGCTCTGATTTCACATTCAATGCGGATATGTAGGAAAACTTCGATTACGATTTCAGATCTCCTTCCCCATCATCCTATTTACTTTATTTGCGTTCTTTTACACTTATTTTAATTTTTTTAATGCCATGTCTCTACTTCTACTCCTATTTTTCTTTGTTATTAAAATAGCCTTACAAACAGACTTTAAGACATTATCATAAGTCTCATTGGTCCACTAGGTGTCAGTTGCATTTTGATTGATCCATGTCATTTTTATTTTTATGATTTTATATTTATATAATAAACCTAGATAATTAACTAATTATCTAGTTATTAGGATAATAATTAAGATAATCTTGATTGATCTTAATTTTCACTGGTTTATCTTTGTAAACTTGCATCTCATTAGTTGATTATTCATTTTTATATTTTCTCATTTTAGATAATAGTCTAGTATAATTATTAGAATTTTTATTTTTATTTAATAATAATTATCATCTAAGAGTTAATCATAACCCTCCATTTGTAAGAATTAATATGGGCTCTTGGATCAATTCTATCTTTTGAGGCCTATAAATGACCCCATTGGCTACCATTTTAGGGGGGTTCTTTTGAGTAATGAAATGCTGCTAGAATGCCTCCATAATCTTCATACATAACTCAAACTCTATACTTTCATATACATACAAGATTCAAGTCTAGCAAGAGGTTCAATCAATAAGATCATTCTCCCAAGCTGAAGTATTGCCCTAAGTGTCGATGTTGTGTTAAAGGATCACAAAGACATCATTTTATGTTGCTCTCTTATTTTATTCAAGACAAGACTGGTGTCTTAACTTTGACAAGGTACGCTTCTTTTAGCCTCTCTTCAATCCCATGATTCATAGGTTTAATGGGTAGGCCTCCACATATAGAAAGGATAGCCTTGGAGATCACCGTTTCCTTTTATAAGATCTTTCAATCATTTCTTTTCAAAGAATCTCCACTTTCAAAACATAATTTCCAATAGGGTAATCTTCCTAGGTTCACTTTCCCTTATCTAGAGTCTCCCCTATAAGACATATGAATCATAAGATGGAAGCCTGGTTCACCATTGATAGAAACGGGTGAATTGGGAAAACTACGTGAGCTTTGATTCCACATTCAATGTGGATACATAGGAAACCTTTGAGCCTGAGTTCAAATCCCATTCCCCATCATCCCGTTTACTTTATGTGCACTCTTCTACATTTGTCTGTATTCTTTAATGCCATGTCTATACTTTTACTCTTTTTTCTATTTTTCCTTGTTAATAAAATAGCCTTACAAACATAAATTAAGGCCAATCCATTTGGATTGGGAGAAACAAGTGCCTAACACCTTCTTGTTTCATACCTCAACCCCCAAATCTCATATTTTCTTGTTATAATTGACAGATCGGTTCCTTATAGTTTTCAATCGAGCTGTAACCCATTTTGGGGTATTTAGAATGTTAGTAAGACCGAAGCGATGTAATTTTTTTTTTGTAAGTCCTATTTTACATGTATTCTTTTATGTGTTGTAACAGGTTCGTTTATTTGATTATCAAAGCTAGCGATTCCTACTTGACTATGCACGTCAAGGGCCTTTTGTCTAGGAGTTCTTAGACAATTTTTTTGATCATGTATTTGGATGAATTTTCATAAAGGAAAAAAAAATTCGTGTGACGAGTTCGCTAGAAATGTCGAGGGCTAGACCCATAAAAGTGTATGTTTCTAAAGCTATTTTATTTTGTTATTCATTTTATTGCCATTTATTTATTTTTGCTTGAATGGGTGCATTGATTAATTGGACTAAAATTGGAATGTCATGCACACATTTCCCTCATGACATTGCATGTGCACTACATACCATTTTAAACCTCAGATAGTTAGTAACCCTCACCCTGGACTATTCCTAATGTATCAGGTGACACCAGCAAAAACCCTCCAGTACTCAATCTAGTATCGTTTGACCATAATTGTCTCTTCGATGGCCATGGGAGTTATATCAAAATACGATGTTGTACCAATTGACTATGACCATTTCGCTAGCTATTATAGGAGGTATATTGAACGTCGGCTATGACTTTTTACTAGCCAAGCCCCATGCTTGAAGTGAACCTTAGAACCTTAATTTACGTGAAAATCCCAATTTTCAGGACATTCCCAGACCTGTGTGCTACACAATGCAACAAAATAGATTCAGAAACCATCAAAAATAAAAATAAAAAATACCCCTTTGTTGACCGGTCGACTCAAAATCTTGTGTAATGATCCACCCTCACTCTCTCAACTGATTGGTGAATCTAGTCGACTACTATTGTCAATCTGGTAATCAAAAATTCAAATTTTAAACATATGAAAAAAGAAAAAAACAACTATATTTTGAAACTCAGCAGACATATTCACTTAAGGGTTATAAGTAGAGGTACTTTATAGCATTTATTGCTATTTTTTTACACGCTTAAACTTCTACATCTTTATTCTTAACTTTAGATCTAATCATTGGAAACCTAAATCTAAAAGTTTTACTCATCTTAAATATTTTGAGCTTAGACTTGATTAATTTATAGAGTGAGTATTTAGTGTACCAATCTACTCTTGAAAGAGAATGCTTATTGGTAAATAACTTTATACATTCTCATTGCAGTGAGATTTGCAGGTATGTACTATCCTTGTGAGGTAAAAGAAGATATTTTGTTGGACAAAAAGTTAAGAGCTCTTGTTGTAAAGACTTGACCTCCACCTTGTAAAGAAATCAAGATAGTAAAAAAATTCGAGTAAGGATGCTTAAGTTGGAAAGGTTAAAAAATTTTCGAACCTCGTAAAAATTGTTGTATTGACTCATTTTCTCTCTTTACTCTTTTACATACTTGTATATATTTGCATTTATTTTTAAAATTTGTAAAAGTTGTCAATATTTACAAAATACCATATTCTCCGCCCTACGGTAATTGTTTGGGCAAAAGGTGTGCCACCAAAATTTTTAGCGATTACATCAAAAACTCCAGGCGAAGAGATTCTATTCCTAAGCCAAAAATAACAACCCGGCAGCTAAGCCAAATATTACTTAAAGAATCACAAACCACCAAACGAAAAAATCTTATCAGCAATACTATTACAGACACTGGAAAAGATTGACAAACGAAATTTTTTTGTTTAATACAATAATGAAAAGGAGAGAATCGAACTTGTAGAAAATAAATACTTGCACCACTTTTACCTCAGTCCTGACAAACGGTGCTTTTGGCAGTTTTGTGTTTTTCAAGATTGAAAAAATAAAAATTTTAAATATATATATATATATATATATTTATTTTTTAGACTGTAAATTTGAATTTTTGAAAACACAAACTTATTTCTAATAGTTCCCTAAAAATTAAGTTGTTTTATAGAAAAAAAAATTCCCGAAAACAATTTTTTAAATGCCCTACCAAAATTTTCATTTTTATTTTCTATTTTTGAGAACATGGGGCATAGGGCCTGAACTTTTAGGTAACGTCTCCTAAAGCCATATTCCTTGAAGTTTGATATATAGAGTAGCACATATATAGAGTAGCACATAAGCATATCTGCAGCCAGTGATAGAAAATACAAAATAAAATAAAAGGTGGTCTAATACAAGATGCTGAAATCAAACCCACTGATTATAAAAACAATCTAGCCCTGTAAACAGATCGAAACAGGAACAATCTTTATCCTATTTGTTAAAAAAGATATCAAGATATCTTTATCCTTAATTTACGGTGAAAAATCCCAATTTTCAGGGACATCCCCAGACCTGTGTGCTACACAATGCAACAAAATAGATTCAGAAACCATCAAAAATAAAAATAAAAAATACCCCTTTGTTGACCGGTCTACTCAAAATCTTAAGTAATGATCCACCCTTACTCTCTATCGATTGGTGAATCTAATCAACTGCTTTTATTGATCTGGCAATCAATAGCTAGGCATCACAAGTCAAACTGATGATCATAATAGATAAAAAGAAAGACTAAGAGTTAGGCATCACAAGTCAACTGATCATAATAGATAAAAAGAAAGACTAAGACATGAGATTGATATTAGACCCCGTGATTAAGTTGAATGGAGTAATTTAATAACAAGGTTCCTTTAATCTTCACCATTCTCTGATTGGAATAATAAAACTGATATAAAAAGAAACACGTTTCCTCTTGTCCCCCAAAATCAGCTAAAAATTAAGAAGGTGCATTGCACCATTGTAATCCTCAAAGCTAAGTTATAATTGAGGACTCGACTTTCCTCAATTAACATAAGAATATCATATAAGAAAAATTAATCTCTCTACATTAAATAACAGAAGCAAACAACTACAAATCTGAGGAAGAAAAAACAAAAAATCAAACAATCCAGAAGCAAAATGAGAGTTTATTGAAAAACTGACCCATTGGACTGAAATTTCTTGAATATCTAAGGAAGAAATATGCCTCCTCTTCAAAATTACAGTACATATCTGAGCTCGAAAAACTGAAAAAAGTGAGAAAATGAAACCTAGGGCTAAAAAATAAAAAAATTCATTTGTGATTTCAAGATTTTGAACTGATTAGATAAAATATGTACTTACGTTAGCTGTGATTCGAAAGTTTGGAGGTGATTGGACAGTCAGATCGCTGTGAAATGGTGAATATTCTTGTCCAACATCCACCATCAAACAAGAGAGACAACCGGCTGGAAAAGAAGTTTAGGGCTGAATCTCTTGTTTATATAGTGAAGGGTACATTCTTCTTTTTAGACTTAATCCAATTACCATAACAAATAATCCCAACACCCCCCTCCTAACATACAATCCTATCGTAATAGCACTAATTATTCCAATGGATAGTGAAGAATCAATTTATGTAAACAAACAAGGGACAAATCTTTCTGATAGAATAAAAATTATCCAATCTACGCCCCTAAGCTGGCAAAAAAATGTGGCCAAAGGTGACAACACAATGCTTTGTAATTTAATTTAAAAATTACACTCCCAGCATTCAGTATAAACCCTTACTAATCTCAAAAAACAATGGTGTGTCAATGCTTATCAAAGAAAAAGAGGGCATATATTATATTAAAAAAAAAAACAATGACAACATGTGCCAATGTTTGAAAGGAGGCACAAGTGCATAACACTCAAAATGTGTGAATATAACAAAAACTCAAGAATAATAACAATAACTGGTGATGACATCTCCCAAAAAATGACTACTCTTTAAAAGTTGCAAAGCAAAATAAAACAAGAAGAGGGGGTTGGGAATTGTGTAGGGATCTTATCCGATTGGAAATCAGTGAAACAAGATACCATAAGTCGGTTACAGTACTTAAGTGTTTTCGTTTATTTTTGCAATGTATTAATATGTAATAATTGTTTTCATTCTTCAGCTTAAGAAAGCTGCACATTGGCCTATCGCTATTGAAGAATTGTATCATAATCAGACACTGTCGAAGGCAATCATCTTATATGTACCAAGCTGCAATATCTCAACCCAAAAGAACAACCAAAAAGAATTGAAGGGATGAACTTTTGGACAACTATAGACTCAAACTTGAATCACCAGTTCATATAGACTTACTCAAAAGGGTAATTATATTACTAAAGTAAAACACAGTGCTTTCCAATCCAGGTACCCACCCTACTTACAACCGTTGCAAGCTGGCAGCTGCTCCAGAAAGTGAATCCAAAATGCTCTCACCAACCTTAGCCTTACAGAGAGGACATAATGCATTGATCTTCAGCCACTTATCCACACACTCCTTATGGAAGAAATGAGAACACGGCAACTCCCTGAGCTCATCATTGTTACCATATTTTGCCAAGCAAATGCAGCAAACCTACAAATCAAGACCACCAGTCATTTAGGGAAACTAAAAAAATCAGCGCAAGGTTTGTACCCAAAAAAAATTCCTGAAATTAAAAAACTTCCATCTGTTTATCATCATTAATAACAATTGCAATGTCAAGCAAATTTCAACTACAAACACAAGCCACCTGAGAATATAAATAAAAATAATATGGAGTGCTCCAAAAAGACCCAAAAAACTCATCAGACGTCACCGGCCAACATGTACAATTACAGTTAACAGTGAATTTGAAAATATTTTCCAATTTCAAGCCATTTTCAGGTTCTTAATGTAACTTGGGGCAGGGGGAAAGACTATTGGAATCTGCAATTGTCTGCATCTTCTCACCACAGAGTTGGTAACTAATGGGTAGATTTGAAGTCATATAAGCATTTCATTAGTGTGATCCATGAATAGGCAAGAATTGTTCATCTATGGAACTTAATTTTATGCAATGGTTGGCTCATTGTCAAAATCTACAACAACATTTCCTAATTAACCTGTTTAAAGTATCATACTAAAAGAAAAAGGGCTGCAGCAGTCTTATATTAATTCAAAGAAAGAGTATGGCTCTTCCTAAGCATGAACCCTTGCAATTTCTAAGATAAAGAAGAGATTTGCAGCAAGCCACCATGAAGGCACAAAGCAGAACAAGTGACTGACAAACACAACCCCACATTTCTAATATAAATCAGGGCAGAGGCCATCCATATATTAAAGTGGAACCATACAAAGAGTGACCAGCAAACCAGGGAGCTCAGAGTGGCAGAAAGACGGACTTACCGCATCATCTCCTGATATCACACGCTCCTTTTCTGTTCCTGCAGCCACAACCCCACCTTCACCTGCACCTGAGTTGTTTTCTCTATCATTACCATTTCTGTTCTTCTTTATCTTAAACTTGTAAGTTGGCAGAGAATTTATTGATTCTGGTGTGGCTCCTCTATTTTGGGTCAGATCCTCTCTGACACCCAGGACGGAAATCATACAAGGGAAACAGCAGCAGATTGTAGCACAGAGAATAAATGGCATCGCGTACCCAATACAGCTGAAGGTAAGAAATACGATACACAACCTACAAAAGGAAAAAATGCATAAACAAGTAGAGCATACAAAAAAGAAGGAAAAAAAAAACTATGTCATAAATGCCAATGAACAGTACGTGTACAAGTTGGGCGCCTCAGAAGAAGAAGAGTGCCCTCCAAAGATCCACACATTACCAACCACAAACCACACTGCAAAGAAGCAATCCAAGGCCATCTTGAAGTATTCCACGAGCACCTTGAATCTGCAACAGAAAACGGCTCTTTTCTCAAGGATATTTATAATACTAGCATATTCATTTAGCTTGCATAATTCAATACCAAAGAGAGAAATGTGTCCAGTTTCTCGAGAAAACAATTTTCAAAACCATACACAGATGAATAATTTGTGAAGTAAGGCGCCAATAGTAGTACACAGATAAGTTTGAGCAATAAATGAAGAAAAAGAAGAAGAGAGAGGGCAGAGAATTACCAAAATTTGTCTCTGAAAACTAATTATACATGAGAATAAAAAAACCCTTTATAAAAGGGTTAAGTACAAAAGACAAAACTACCCCTTAATACTAATTATTCTAAGTACCCCCCCCCCCCCCCCCCGGGGGGGCGTCAAACTGATGATGCAGTGACAAGAAATATCAAAAGTTTGTTAAGCAAAAGGCGGAAGCGCATAATATTGTAACTGCAATGTAGAATGAAGAAAGGAAAGATAAATTGTGTCGAGCTGAATATGATAGCACACAAAATGGCAATATATCTTAATGCGTTTGATTCTCTCATGAAAAATAGAGTTGCCCCCTCATGAAAGATAGGAGCAAGCCTCATTAGCAAACTAGATGCTTCAAACAGTTGATTGAAGCATGGTGAAGGATGATGCCAATCAACTTTTAGAAATTCACTCTTTATCTATCAAATCTAAAAATCCTTCTATGCCAATTACGACCACCATCAATGCGTAACGGGAATTACAGACGCAATGACCAACAACCCGTTTGCCTAAGTGACTTATGGCTCAAAATTGTTAAGGATTCGCTTTTAGGAGAAAATTGACACCACTCACATTAAGATCACAAAGAAGATATTATTGTTGTAGCCTTGGGGCAAAACTAATGTTACCCTCATGCATAACTAGATTTGGCCTTTCCCCTCGAGACAATGCATTACAAGAAATTTTACGTGTCATATATAACAGTTGAGAGCTTTATTGGCATTGAGACTTTCTCCACCTACTTCTCCAAAAGAATTCCTGCCAATGACCAATCAGAAGTTCAGCTAGTCGGAAGTATCTGACCCAAGATAGTCAACCAAAAATCCAAACTCCATTACATTAATTTAGCTCCCAAGTCCCAAGCAACAAGTACAGTACGTCAATACTTCTTTCGTGCTCAAATAGCATGACCTTTTTTTCTTTCAAACACCAAACCTCCATGCATGCAAGCAATCGTGACATTCCAATCTACCATTCTCTAAAAGAAAGTTTTTTTCTTTTTTCCTTCTTTTTTTTTTTCTGATAAGACATTCTAAAGAAAATTGAATCTCTGAAAGAAACTCCTTTTGCATGATGTCTGGAGGTGCTGGTAAATAAGGCACACTTGGTACATAAAGTCAGATATACCATGCATACACTATATTGAGCATACACCCAATATGCCAAAATTTAGCCCATCATCAATTTCCTTGATTTGCAAAGACAGTCAACCTGCAAAGGAACTCGGTTGGGCGTTAACACCAAAAATTAAATATTTTTGTTCCATAACTTCCAGCGAAGTCCTGTTTCTTAAGAGTGGATCCAGATTTTGGCACTGTTCTAGATATGAGGACTTTTGGTTTTCTAGATGGTTTAGAATCGATGTGTCCAAGTACCTTGCAACTAGATTCTTGATTGGGACTGGGACACCACATCAGTGGTGCACCCAAGTCCCGACTAGTGAAGGGCTGTCGTGTGTGCCATGGCAGCTGAAAAAGAGGCATTTGACAGGCTGTCGGCACACATGGCAGCCCGTCATTGGTAGAGTGCACCACCACATGGTGTCCCTTGCAAGACCTAGAGCTAGACAAGAAAGTACAAAATCAATGTAACAACCAAAAAAAATGTAAACGGAACATTACACCAATTGGCCGGTTCGTAACAATCCTCTTCTCACTGATGGTAAATATGCATACTAAGTCGGCCTTCTATAGTGATTTCACAGCAATCATTGATACTTGGATTTTATCAAGAACCAAAATATTTCTGGAACACCTTTTGGCAGAAAGATTCTGTGAGCCACTAAAATTCGCACCTCTGGCGTCATCTAATATAATAAAGTGATTGCCAATTCAGCTAAAGCCTTTTGGCAGCAACATTCTGTGAGCCACTAAAATTAGCACCTCTGGCATCATATAATATAACCAAGTGACTGCCAATTCAACCAAAGAGAAAACCTCTGGTCGTAAATCCTCATTTACTTGACTGAAGGTTTTTCAACAACAATTCTATATCAAAATGCCATTTCCTTAACATTTTCTAAAGTTATGCAATATAGTATCCAATAAAAAAGTGATGTCCGCCAACCAACGCTTGATCAAACTCAACATGATCTTGCCAACAACAAAGTGTTCGTGCTCATTTTTTACTGGAAGAAATTCAAATGCGCAGCAACAAAATGAGGAAGGATAAATTAGCAGCTAGTGTATATATATATATATATATATCGCAAGCATATGGAAAAGAATCTAGGCTCTCAAATGTCCAGAAATATATAGATATTCTTATCTACTTAAATAATGAATATTCTTACAATAAAAGCTGAATTTATACAAAAAAAAGTGGATTCATTTTTGACTAGGAAAAAATTCATAAAGCTCGGCACCAATATGAGGAAGGATAAATTAGCAACTTGTGTATGTCTCTGTGTGTGTGTGTGTGTGTATATATATATATATATATATTGCAAGCATATGGAAAAGAATCTAGGCTCTCAAACATCCAGCAAAATATAGATATCCTTATCCACATAAATAACAAATACAGACGCGAGATACGGATATGGATATAGGATACGGATACGTCCGTCACGACACGAACACGCAGAAATATTATTTCTCAAAAAAGTAGGACATGGACACGTCAAGAACACATTGAATATATATACTTTTTTTATATTTTTTATACAACCATGTAATAAAAACCTAATGTTATTTCAATTAAAATTGGCATAAATCACACAAATTACAAAAATATTATTAAGATATTAAAATAACAAAGTTATTAAACAAAAATTAAAGAACTTTTTCATTTAATCACCAACATCCATGATTCAAGCGTCCAATAAGGATGCATGAGCCAAAATAGAGTGTCCGTGCTTCATAGCTCTTACCATAAATTCCTAAGTTTTGAATCTCAGAAAGCAAGAACAAGAAAAAAGTTGCTAATGAACTTTTTGTTATATCTCTAGTTATTGCTCGTGAAAGCAAGCACCCAAGAATGCTAAGGGGTCTAAGAAAGCTTTTAATTGGTGTCAATATAAAGAAAAAAGTACCAACAAGCTCTAGCTTAGATGGCATCTCCTCAGGTTTCAAGTTCCTGTAAGGGGCAAAGTGTGTGTGTGATTTACCTATTAAAAAATAATATAAAGAAAAAAGTTTCTCAAGCTGAGAAGTCAAGCTTTTAGTTATATCTCTAATTATGCATGCTCCTAGTTGACAGACTGCTCAGAATCAACATGTGTCCACAGAAAGAATCCTCTTTGGTAAGATTCAGAAAGCAGTTGGTGAGAGGTGTCTTTGGCAGTAAGGAAGAAGAGGGGTGCTTCCTGGTCAATCCAGCCTTTAATTTCATGTTAGTACAAAGCAGAATCAAACGAAACTGTTGGAGCATTCACTTGATACCTGGAAAGCCTGAACTTAGTCTTTCAGCTATCCAGTAAGCGGCAAATATGTGAAGACATCAATCTTATCGTAGAAGGCAGTGTCTTTAAGTTCTCATTTAGATTAAAATTTCTAGCATTCCCAGGACTGAGGTAAAATTGGCTATAATACACTATTGTGGCTCACTGTAAATATAGTAACATTATGTGGGCAGCCCTCCAATCCTCGTACTTATTCCTACAGAAATGAAGTCCTTCTGTCTCCCAAAAAGAATGAAAAACTGAACAGTAAATTATCACAAAAAGTAAGAAGAAAAATAAATAAAACTCGAGTTAAGACAAATCTAACAGTTTCATCTCTTATTGACGATGTTTGTTTAAAACCACAAGCAAAGGAAAAACTTCAGTGGGGAAACTGTGTTACTGTACGAATAGAACTATCAAATTGCATAGACTTTAGCAACCCATATAAAAAGAAATATAGAAGCCCATATTGGAGTCCAGATTTGACACCCAATTAAATAATGTCAGTTTCCTCTTTCACTTGGAAGTAAAGCCTCTAGAAACCTTTTCAATCTTAATTTAGAAATTACCCTAACCCTACTTCAACTTCAAATACAAAAATGGGGATAAATGAATTCAAATGAAAAATCTTAACAATTTTTTTTTTTTATTGATAGAAAAATCTTAACAATTTGATTCTATCTAGCTCAAGTGCTTTATTTGATAAGTAAAAAGTATTGTATTAGAACCGCCTGAGAGGGTTGAGCCAATATACAAAGGAGACAACTCATAAAACTAGAGTCTCAAGTCTGCCAAAAACTTTACAAAAGAATTTACATAAAATGGACATACATTCATACCCACAAGTATAACATTTTCAAAACACTAATTCAAACCCACAATAACATTTTCAAAACACTATCTTTCAATTTATAAAGGGGCATTTCTTCCCCTCAGAAATTCTCATATTCCTCTCGCACACCACACACCCCAAAAAGAGTGACACAGGGTCATTCTCCAAACTCTTCTAAAACCCCTCCTCACGCACCCACCTCCCTCCACCCAATGAGGAAAACCGTGACTGACTCTAGCATAATCCAAGCATACCAAAAGGCAAGAAAAGAAGACTCACACATCTCTAGCCACCAAACAGTGAAGAAAAAGATGATCAACTGCCTCATTTGACTCTTTTCTCATGCAACACCTACTAGCTAGCCTAAACCCTCTCTTCTAAGGGAAGGTCAGATTGCCTCCCTAGACATCTCTCTATACAATGATACAATGATTTGACACAGAACTCCCTAGAGCTATTCAACTTCCACTTCAGTGTGTCTTCCCTCCCTATGACAGGCTTAAAGTTCTGAAGTAACTCCAGCAACCTTATGACGTCCTCGACCACCCAACCTTGAAATTCCTTCTAAAGCTAGGCTCCCACGCCATAACATCCCAGACCAAGTAACCCAATTGGTAGCCACACAGAATAGCTGCGGGAATTGTTCCTGCAAAGCACCATCTGGACTCTAAGTGTCCTTCCAGAATTTCACCCTTATGCCGTCTCCCACCCCAAAGCTTGTAAAGTGGGAAAAGAACTTCCCATCCTTTCCTATTGGATTTCCATGGACCCACCCCATAGTGTCCCTCCCCCTCCTTGGTAACCCACCCACCTATCTCACACAAATATTTAATTGCTAGAACAATCCTCTTTTTTGCATCCCGCTCTAATGCAAACCTCCAAAGCCACTTCTCTAGTAAAGCCTTATTAAAGACCCGTGACCCTGAATCTTCAACCCTCCCTTATGTACAACCAATCTAACATGTCCTAACTTACTAGGTGGGATTTTCCTTTTCTCATATATCCTCCCCCCCCCCCCCCCAAAAAAAAAAAGCCACCGTCATCTTGTCCACGTCTTTGCCACCTCCACCGGCATAGGGAATAAAGCTATGTAATAAACCAGAAGATTGGTGAGCATACTCTCTATCAAAGTAAGCCTCCCTTTGATCGATGATTCGATATTGCCTAGTCAATCCTGCTAATCTCTTCTGAAACCTATCCACCACTAGATCCCACACAACTTTGTCCATCGAACGAGCTCCCGATGGCAATCCCAATAAATTGTAGGAAAGAACCCAACTCTACACCCTAGATTCCAAGTCGATTCCCACCTCCCCCACTAGTATAATTTCACTTTTGCTTAGGTTCACCCTAAGAGTCGAAGCAGCCTCAAAACACCACAAAATACCTTAAAAAATATAAGCTTACTCTCTTCCACTCCACAAAAGACAATAATGTCATCGGTAAAGAGAAGCTGGGATATCTCATTTTGTTCCCGCAATGAATTCTCTATCTTGAATCCTTTCAATAAAACCCCTCCCACTATTGTCCTAGTCAACATTCTACTCAAAGCCTCCATAACAACAAAGATAGAAGGAGAAATAGGAACTCCTTGCACTAAACCCCTTGAACTTCGAAAGAATCCCACTGGCGACCGTTCACCAACACTAACAAAGTCACAAAGGAAATACACCATTCCCCACTTCCTCCACCTATCCCCAAGCCCCTTCTTCCAAAGAAAAAACAAAAGAAAGCTCTAGTTCACAAGATGATTTGTTTTCTCAAGATCAAGTTTGCAAAGCAGCCTGGTCCCCAAACTCTTCCTTCTCAAGTCAATACACTCATTAGCCACTAGAGACGCATTAAGAATTTGCCTCCCCTAACAAAAGCATTTTCGTTGTCGAAGACAACACTACCCAGCAGCCCCCTCAATCTACGAGACAGGACCTTAGCCATCAGTTTATAAACTCCCACCACCAAATTGATTGGCCTAAAATCCCAAATATTTTCCCGCCTCTTCTTCCTTTGGCACCAAGGGAATTTGGACTTCTCTCAAAGGTCCCATGCTCTGAAAATAGGCAAGACCGCTATCTAAGAAGCACGGATATGACACAACACGAACACAACGACATGCGATTTTTCAAAAAAGTAGAACACGAACACGTTGGGGGCCACATTGGATAATATATATTTATTTATATATATATATATATATATGATTGTATAATCCAATTTTAACATTATTTTAATTAAATGAGAAAAAAATTTACAAGTTATCAAGTGACAGATTTGTAATCTCAACCAACCCTAGTCAAGTATTGCCATCACCCTCCTTAAGCCATAAAGATCTTGATTTTTGCCACCAACATATTTCTTACAACTTTAGTAAACTTGCCAACTCCCCTTTAAGCCAATCTCTACACATTTGTTCCTCCTCCGAAAGGGGAGTTTCCTGCTCCTTGGCCTCCAAATATTGAATATATTGGAGGATCTTCGCCTTCCTCACCTACACGTTTCTGAGAACCTCTCAATTCCAACATCCTAGCCAACACAAGTCCCGGCATCTCATCAAGATGATAACCCCTCTACCAAATCTTTGAAGCAGGCTCTCTAAGCCACATATTCTCAAATCGAAATGGACTCCTACCCTTCCTTATTCCCCACAATCCTGAGTTAATAGGAAAGTGATACAAAACCAGTCTGGGCAAACAAGTCTGGGCACCTTCTGGGAAATAGTTCCTCCCAATTAGTCATTACCACAAATCTAGCTGGTCTCAACATGTTAAGTCTCTCCCTCCCACTAGTCCATGTAAATCTTCTAATCTCCATCGGTATATTAATCAAATCCATTGAACAAATGAATTCTGTAAAATCTCGCCCCCCCCCCCCCCCCTCCCTCCAAATGGACAACTCCATCTACTACCTACTTGCTACAGCTCTTCACACATAATCACCCTTTGACTGGCCCACAAACTCCTGAAAAGGACCAAATTGAGTCATCTTCTCTCAACTCGAATTGGCATGTCATTGAAAAACTTCCAATCCACTGATCTAGACAGGAAATCGACCTCGAATCCCACATCACTAGAATACCCCTAACAGTTCCAGCAGCAACAAAGCTATTCCACACCACTGTAGCTTTTCATTCCTTCAAAAAACCTTTCACCATTGATCATTGGTTTGGCTCATTGAGACCCCATACATTCCAAGAAACAAATTTCAAATTCATTAAATTGTTATGCTCAGCACCTCCCTGGTCCCTCCTACCCATTTCCTAGCACCGTAGTTAACTAAGGAAACCAAATTCTTCAACTCCCTTTTCAGTTTTGCTAATTGCCCTCCATCCTTTCTGGCTGTGTCTTCCACTCTTCTCAATTTCCTGAAAAAGCCTCATAAACTCATCTTCATACCCCTGCAGGACACCTCCCCCCCTCCCCACAAAAAAAAAAATTACTTACCTCCTTTATTTTCCACACAGCCCATTTTAATGCTTCAGCCATTTTGAATTCCCTCATGTCCAACAAATTAGCCTCCCTACCTTCTGCCAGTGTATGATCCCTTGTCCGCCCTGAACAATGTCTTGAATACATACCTCCACTTGAATTACGCCTGGAGTTATCGCAGCCAACCAGTGGCTCCTCCCATTCCGAGTAGCTTCCATCCGTAGTTATCCTCACTTACATCATCCCCTCACATCCTAACCTTTGGCACTATCCCTGACGCGTCCTCACCTGTCACAATCAGAGCCCTGTACAACTCTACACTTGCTTCTCTGATGATATCCTCCTGCCCTTCCCATAAATACACCTCAGAAGACGTTAACCTTTGTAGCTACATGTCTTGCAGTTCGCTCAGCCATATCGCTTGACAACCCCTTTTCCATAATCCCCTCCCCCCCCCCCCCCCCACCCCAATTTGTCACCGTGGCTCACACAAACCACCATCGTCAATTGTAGCTTTTCCTCTCTAGGTTGAGGGTTGAGGTTTTACAGTTAAGGGCTGTTAAGTTACCGTATTGGGCTCCAACTAAAAGGTCCTTATCTTTCTTGGACAGCACAATAACTTGTGGCCCAACTCCCACCCGGTTCAATAAAGAACTAGGTCTATTTAATTCTGAAACCCACCAGTTACAGCCCGATCCCCCACTTTGCTGGCCCATTTTACTACTCGGCCCAGCTTTGTCAGACCCCTTCATTAGATCAAACTGATTTGAGCCTATCATCCTTCTATCAAAACAAGGCCTCCATTCATTTTCTTAAGGCCTGGAAACTTGCTTGGGCTTATCCCTGCCCACCTCTCCTACTTTCCTTTCAACCCTTCTCAGCCCATTCAACTGGATCCACTTCGGCCTATTAGTTGGTGTAGTGAATTCACATTTCACCCATTTGCTTAGGCCCATCTCATGCTGTCCAGAGGGGCCCCCCATTTTTAAAATAATGGGAAATCTGACCCGATGACAATCACCCCCTCCTCTCTCTATGTAGGTGATTCACTAACATCGCTCGTTCTCCTCCCCATGCGTTAACCGCACGTGCACCCATTTCTTCCCTAACCTTCAATCAGCCATCTTCCATTCTTTCACTATTCTCCGACCATTCCTCTGCCATCGAGAATCGAGGGCCCATCTCTACCCAAATCAGAATTTCAAATCTCCACGATCTAGCCCTAACTTTCACCATGGACCCCCCCCAACGCTCGCACCAACACCCTTGCCCACCGCAAATGAGCTCTTGCTGTTGTCTATTCATCAACTCTCATAAAGCCCCCCACAATAGTCCACTAACCTCCTAAATATTTCTGGACACCACAAGAAGGCAGGAAGCCCCATGAAACGGACCCATATCTTTGTCGGTTCCTTCTTTGCCCAGTGGCAACATCGAACTACAACCAACCAATCCAACAAGATTAGCTCACCTTCAAATATCCAATCTCTTGCATTAAGCACTCTCAGCACTTCGCACTTGGATGGGAACTCAAACAAAAACAATACACCATGCAGATCCAATAAAGACTCCTGCTGCAACCCCCACTGGCAATCCACCCGTTGCTGAATTTTGGATCTCTCGCACCATGGCATTCATGTCACCCACTCTCCCCACCAAAACCCTCTCCATGTACATAACATAGATCTTTCCTTGCAAGAGTCACATTGACCACAATATCCTTCCATGCTCCCACCACCCCTGTAGATACCTCAAGTGAGATTTCCGGCCACCTCCTTAAACGACCGGTCATCCCTTTCCTCGAAGCTCCCTTCTAGCTTCCCTAACCTCCAAAAAGCTCGTGCTGCCATTTTCCATCCTCCTCCACGATCCACCTTGGGAATAAAGATATTGCACCACCCCTCCCCAAACGTCTCCTGCACCTTAACATACTCCCCCGCTGCATTTGAGCGCCTCCAAACCCTTACTTCTCTCTTCTCCATGGATGATTCAATTGAACTTACTTCTTCTATTCTCAGTCAACGCCTCATCTAGAGTTTCACACAACTAGGCCAAATCCTCCCTGGCCACACTCCGTTTCGGAACCATATGCTACCCCTTCTCCGCTATTTGAAAAAGAACTCCGCCATTATTCCTCTCTAATGTCTTCTATCTCAAGAGTTTTGCTGCCCATCTAAGTTGTTGGCGATGGATAATGACACATGTTGGCCAACACTGGCCAAAACTATTGTACTAAAAACAGGTGAGGGATTCCTTGATATTTTTCTCAATCTAGATTAGGGTTCCTCTCCTAAATGGATAGCTTAGGTCAAGTGCTCAACTGATGGACATAAAATCTAATATAAAATTAAAAAAAAAAAAAAAAATTCTATAGGGCCAATTATTTTCTTGCACAATAGGAAATAAGCAAGCCATAGGTAGGACACATGACAAACTTTGGCATTATGTCAGTAATACCAAAAATGATTTCTTTAATGGTTGGGACGGTAAAGAAGTCTCTCTCCGTAGGGCCTAGACCTTATAAATAGATTTATGTTGGTGGCATGAACCCAAGGGTTAGAATCAATTTCCAGTATGGAATGATCACAGTATTAGTTCTACAAACTCGTGGTGGCGATGGTTTTTTATTTTAATTTTGGGTAAATTACACTTACCTTTCTTAATGTTTCTAACAATTACAAAGACCTCCCATGAGGTTTCTAAAATGACACTGATCTCTTCCTACTTTTACTGACATACTACAACTACCTCCCTTCCATCCTAATTTTTTTTCAAAATGACAAAAGTACCCCTTTTATATTATTTATTTATTTTTTCATTTTTTCAATTTTGACTTTTTCTGGCCTTTTTTAAATATTTTTTTCATTTTATATAAAAATAAACTTAAGATAAATAAGTTATATTTTTTAGCCAAAGAAGGTTTTAATTAATATTTATTTAAAAAGTTAAAAAAAAATCGATCAAATTTAAAAAATGCAACAAAAAAAAATGAAAAAAGGGCACTTTTGTCATTTCAAAAAAAAAAATTAGGCTGGAGGGGAAGTATTTGTAATCTGTAAAGTATGGGAGGTCAGTGTCATTTCAAAAATCTTAGAGAAGGTCTTTGTAATTGTTAGAAACCTTAGGGAAGGTCAACGTAATTTACCCTTTAATTTTTTATATTTTTTTAGATAAGTAGTGCAGTAATGGGCATTTAGGGTTCATTGCTTGGTACTAATGGTAAAATAGTCCGGGTTTTCAAGCTTAAGAACCACTGCTTTGTGCCAAAGGTTAGGTCCATCTCCCATCTACCCCTCCCAACACACTAGGTAATGCCATTTTTACTGTGGGCATTTCAAGAATAGATTTTCTTTACTTCATGCCATTGCAAAAGGAGAACTTTGGCTTTTCATAAATTCAGGGGGTGGCCAAAGCTTCTGGGATCTGCAACAAGGAAGGGTTCTGAATGAATTAACATCTCAGATGTGACATGCCTAGTAGATCTGATCTTCTATATTTTTATACCGAGGCCACTGATGAGCAGAGGTGGTCACATGCTTCAAAATGGTCTTTGTATGCTTGATGCTTCTATTCAGCTTTAAATAGCCTATAGACAGATCGGTAAATCCAAAATGACAAGGGTTTCAGATATCCCTCTCAAAATTTCATCCTTCATCAAAATTGATTTCTGGAACAACATTCAAACTTAAGACCAACTTAATGGAGGGGGTTGAAATTGGTTAATAGATCACTACACCATGTGTTTAAACATGAAGAAGTAATGGACTGCTCTTTAATTAATTGTCATTTTGCTTCATTTGTCGATTACTCCATCTGTTTCTGGTTTAAGTTTAAGATCTCTAGGTCCCCTCCAGTTTCTTTGGAGAACAATCATCATTGATGGAAAGTTGAGGACAACCCTCAATTTAGAAGGCAGATGCTTTGGAAGTCCACCCTTTTTGTTGCTTGTGGAGTCTTTGTATGGAACAAAATGCTAGAATATTTCATGGAGAGTCCTTGCATGCTGCCTAAAATGAGGTAAAAATCATATTTATAATGTTATCATCTAATTCAGTATCTATCTTCTTTTTGAGTTTGACAGGTTATAAATCATTGTATAACAACTGGGAGAATGTTACTCATAGCTAGAGGTTAAAGCCTCCTCTGAGAGAGAGAGAGAGAGAGAGAGAGATGTTACATCTAATTCGGTACCTATCATCGTTTTTAAGTTTTGACAGGTTGTCTTTGAATTTTTGGCTGCTGCCTATAATTCTGAAAGATTCATCTTATTCCAATAGAAAAAATTGATATTTACATCAATCTAATTAGCAATATGTGTGCTAACTTGACAAAGACTAATCCACTGACTGTCAAGATGTGAAGTTAACTCTTCGGATGATATATCTGCAGTCTCTTCACTATATACAGCCTAATTCATAAAAGTCTCTCTCTTTTATTTTTTATTTTTTTGTCTATTTGAAATATTAAATCAGCTAACAAATCCTTATCCCAATAACAAAAGGACAATTATAGGAATCTTTATTTGCCCATGCACTCTATTGTGGCCCATATTTTATTTTTATTGCCTATTGAGGCCCTCACAAGATCAGTTAATGGTTTTCCTTGCTATTTTCATCCTACTCTTTTTATTGATCAATATGCACATTATCTATGGTTCACCTTCCTAGAATTTTTTACAAACTCTGCCACATGAACTAAACTGCAAGCACAGGTAAATGCCTTGGGGTTTGTTTGTCCTACCTCACTTCTTTCAATTCCAAGAGTCGACTGAGAGTTATTCACCCACTAAACTCCATTTAAAGCATTTTGTTATCCAATAAGGCCACATTGGACCATATGTTAAATATAGATAGCCTAAATCCAATTATGATAATCAAAAGGAATTTAGAACTTACACAAACACCAGTCATGTTGTGTAATTCACAGGCATCCAGTGAATTTTGAACTGTCCCCGTAACATAGAGCTTGATTAACCTTTGTAAAAATGACCACAAACTTCATTATTATTTAGTAATCTAGTGGAGGTCATAAAAACAATAGGGACTCATTAGATCTAAATACTTAAGAGGAAATTATAGAGGAAAGGAAATAACCAAAGGTGTAATGAAAGAATAACAAACTGGAAAGCGAGAGAGGAGGGAGAGGGAGAGAGATGTTCTTGTACATCTGAATTTAAAGTGCTGACACATTCTTGCAGAAGTACATTAAAATTTCCTGAACCACCATATTATTATGACTATCATCTCTCTGTGAATTAATAATATGCTCACTGCCAACAAAGCAACCTCAAGCTATCAAAGAACCTTTTATTGCCAACAGGTGGAATGGACACAACAAAAGATCTACAAGAATTTCAAGTGAAGAGTAGAGAAGGCAATTTGATCGGCCAAAGAGAACAGTTTGAAACGGTACTACACACTAATACAAATTAGACGTGTAAACAGAAGGTAAAACCAACAAAGACAAATGGTGGACCATTGGTTCCCCAGATTAGTCGGCCCGAAGGGTCGGATACCGAGTTATAAAAAAAAAAAAAACAAAGATAATCAAATTCCAGTTAAAAGTAAAGAATCCATACCTTGAACTCAATATTCCCACACTTTGACCACCTCTAGAGGCCGTACCAATGGTCCGATGAGCTTCCCCCTCTGAATGCCTCATAATTGAGGGAGAGGAGAAAGAGGTTGGTTCCACAGCAAGGTCGCTCTCAGCACTACCCTGACGGGGCTGAGAGGAATCTTGGTCTGAAGCCTGGTTGCGATGACGATAACGCCAATACAGAAGAGGGAGTGTTGCAACGCATCCAGATGCATAACCCACAATCCATGCAAACAATGGAGCATGTGGATGCTCATGCCCCGACACACACAAAACAACAATAGATACAATAATCTGGCTCACTGTTAGAAATAGTTCAAAAGATATCCATAACCCAGAATTTAATGGACTCCTACGACGGCGGCCAGGCCTATCCCCTCTCCTAATCAATGATGAGCTCCTTGAGTTTGATCCACCGGCTGTAGATAAGGAAGGTTGAAAAACGGGCGCCCTCGAACTAGTAGAAGGCCGGTCTTCATGCTGCAGAGGGTCCGAAGACATTGAATGGTCTATCATGAGATGAGCTAGATGAGGAAGCACCACTGCTGCCTGTTATGTCAATAACATGCTGGCTGTCGTTATGGGTTTCCGATCGCTCCATTAACAATGGTAATTTTTCAGTTTGGATTTTACGATGTAGCCCCAGAAAGGGAATGGCCATCTAAGTCCACCAACAAAATAAGAAGTAGAGACCACATGGGACGGTATAACAAGAAACTATCAACTGTACTCAAAAAAATTCACACTTGTCTTAGGTGATTGCGCAGCCGCTAATTTAAATAGCACCACAAGATGTGGAAATATTGCCAATTTTCATTCTGTTCCAGAAGCCAAAAAAATGCAACAGTATTAGAATCACAAGTGTTCAAGAAAGAAAATCAAATTAAAAAAATCTGAATCTTATATTTACAGCTGTTTATTTCTTCGAAAATGAAGAGGAAAGAAACTGGTCTCAGAAACACTAAATATTTTTATTACAATAATGCTAGACTTCCCAAATTTCTATTCCCAGATTTTGCATCCCAAATTATGTGGTGCCACATCATTTGGGATTCAAAATATGATGAAAAATTGGGAAATCTAGCATTACTCTTTGTATTAGAAACTGAGTGAAGGTTTCCATTTCTCAATCCCAAATAATGAAAAACGTAAAATTCAAATTTTCAATTTCCTTTGTTTTCCCATTTTTCCCAGCAACCAAACATAGATAAAGGATATAGAAGGGGAATAAGTTCAATACTATTACTCAATCATATAAACCAGTTAAACACGACAATTTTTGGGAACCAAACTGAGTCATAACGTTCAAATATACATACAAGGGAAAGAAAAGGAGAGAAAAAAGTGGAACAAGAAACATATGCACACAAAGCACCTATTTCTTGATAAAAATATCTTCCTCTACATTCAATTTATCACTACAATTACCAATAAACACATGGATAAAATAAAATTCTTCAAAAGACGCAATTAAAAAAAAGTAATAAAATTTAACCATTTGAAACCTAAGGAGACAACAAATATTGGCCGATATAAAGAGCAATTAACAAATTACAGATTACAGCTTATGTTCAATCATCGGAACAAGAATCAAAACCCTAGAATAGAACGTTGACTTGTCTATCTTCGAGAACTATCAAGCACTTGAAAGAAACAAAAACCAACCAATTAACACTTAAATTTCTCCAATATATTCACCTAAAGATTCAACAATTGAGCCGATGTTATCAATCTTCATCGATATTAACAAAGAAAAAAAAAAGTATTCCAATCTCAATGTTTAACAAACGCGAGATAAAGATATATAGATATATATGTATGGGTAAAGATGAGAGAGAAAGGCTTAGATAGTACTGACCAGTTGCCATTAAAGTTTGACGAAGGAATCAAAGGAAGTTTCGGTGTGTAAATCGTTTGATTCACTGCGCCTTAATAGTAGAGAGAGATTCTTCATATATATATATATATATATATATATATATATACATGCTATCGTGTCGGCTAATGGTCTCCATTCCTTCACAGTTGGTCTTGAAACACACCACACCTCATCCTCCAATAATAAATGTTTAGTAATTTTTTTTTATATTAACTAATAATTATTAAATTATTAGTATTTTATAATAAAAAATAGAATTAATAAACATAAGAAATAAAAAAATTTATTAATCACTTGAATTATTAATTATTAAATTTCTCTATACTTTTATTAATAAAAATATTATTTTATATATGTATATCAAATTTTTGTAAAAAAATAAATATTTTACAAGCAACTTTTGAACGACATGTCATTATTTCATAAAAATATATATATAATGTTCAATTTAAGATATAAGAAATTTTCTAGTATCTTTTTGAATTAAAGAAGTTATGTTTCATACGTTTATTTATGTTATAATTTTTTTAACTTATAATACTTTTGATTCCAATTTAAAAATATAATTACCAAGATATATTATAAATGGAATATATATATATATAAGTACATGTATAACTATTTTATCTATCTAAAAATTAATATTATAAAGAATTTTTTAAAAAAACATATTAATTACTAAGTAATATAATTATTAATTATTTACTGTAGAAATCAAGTTGAATTCTTAATATTTTATTAATTATTAAAGATTGTTAACTTATTAAATATTAAGTATAAGAGGTTTAACTGTATTATAATTGTCACGATCCAAAACCCACTCTATGCGGATCTCGTGTCGCGGGGCCGGCCCAATGGTCGTCCCTATTTTTTCCATTCTTTGTATCCATGACAACAATATAAATGTAAACTTAACAGTAAATTAGCGAAAGTCTTAATACAAAATACTAATTAACATCTAAAAGCTGTAAACTGACATAAACTGAACATAAACTACTCTTAGGTGGTGAGTACATAGGAGAGAATCTATTTACTTCTATCATGCTCCTCAATTGTCTCTCTAAACTCCTAAACTCCTACTGTGGTTCTGTAGCATTCTCACCTAAAAAATAAGTAAGTGGTGTGAGTTAACAAAGCTCAGTAAGTAAAAGCCTATCACCAATATGGGTTAGGGTTAACATAGAACATATAAACTCAATGGTGAACATGATAGACAATCATGGAAATAGCTGCAGTTAACAATAAAAATGCCACAATGGCCAATGAACAGTAAGGCACAATATACAAGTATGAGGAATGGTATAGCATGAATATGGGAAAAGCTCAATAATCATAGTCAACATAAATATATTGTCACAATAATTCGGTCACAGTCAAGTCAAATAAATAAGGAACTATCAATATAAAACTATTCATAGGGAATTGAAAACATCCTATGATCCAATAAACATCAACATAACAGTCAAACATGAGTGATGTATTTACTCTGTTCAGAGTTTGGCAGACCCTCGATTTTTTAGGGGCCCAACATACCCCCCTTAACATGAATGCATATAAAATGCCCTTATAACTCACTGCGTAAAAACGCCATCATTGTCATGTGTCCGTTCATGGACTTGACCCGTAAGTCCTGTCAATCGACCCGTAGGTCCTGTCAATTAAATAGCATCATTGAAAATTGTGACTGAGCACAAAATCTAACATTTATTATAAATCAGGATTATCTCGTGATTCCATAAGAAGTGCATAAAGTATGGAATATCATGCAGTAAACATAAAATAATAAGCCTTTTAAGGCACAAGCACAACAAAGAAATCATGAAATAGTAGTCAATAAGTATCCATCAGATAGGACAATATCGATGGTGGGACAATAGCAGTGGGTATGTACATGAGTACAAAATTTTGGCAGTAATAGAAATAATGTGGCTTGGAAAACCACGTACAAGAGATAGGAGTTTACTTACTTTTAATCCGTGTGATCTATCTCAGTATCCTGTAACTTTTACTTTTCCCTTTGAGTTCCTTATCATTTAGTAAACATGTTTCAGTTTTAATGCTATTCATCAAATTTTATGCTTCATTATTATAAATATCTCTTTTAATAATTTAGACTCTACCATTGAGTTCGGAACGTCGAAAAAAGTCGGTTTAGGCTTTCGAGGACTTCAATTTGGACATCTGTACTAAAAAGGGTAAAACGGTCATTTTATATTTTTACGTGTTCTTACTTCTCAAGACCTCTTTTCACAAATCGGACTCCACCATTGAGTCCAAAATATTCAAAATAATAAAATTTCACTATTTGTTTGCTTTAATTGGAGTCCGTTTAACTCCTTTTTGACTTAGGGGTATTTTGGTAATTTTGTCTTTTTATAAATATTTTATTTTTATTTTATTTTATTTTTCTTTTTGTTTCATTTTTATTTTTTATTTTTTATTTTTATTTTTATTTTTTATTTTAATTTCGATATTCGTTCATAGCTTGCTCGAGCATCGTCCGTACATTCAAACTATTGAGTTTTCAAAACCGTCCATTTTATTCGATGTCATGACGTAAAGCCCTAATGGCTTGGGTTTACATGGTTCGTTCGATTACAATTTGGGTCGGGGTATTACATTCTACCCCCTTAAAATGAGTTTTGTCCTCAAAACTCGGATGTGCATATCTAGGAATCTCTACTATCTCATCATGCCAATTTTATCATCATAATTCCCTTTTTAATCTATCTCTTGGACTTATTTCTGATATTCAGATACTATATTCTCAAGCAAGAAAATTTCTTTATATAGAGTTCAGAGTTCTTTTGTATTCCTCTTTATTTTAATTTAATAGTGAATTTGAAAGTCAAGGGTTTAACCTTTTAACTTCCTCGGGACCTTTAACTCATCGTCTCCAAATTTTAGTATTAACATTCCCATGCATATTTCTTTAGTTCTTAGATCTATGGTTAGGGGTCTATCACTTTCAGTACTCACCTTGAATCATCTTTTCAGTAACTTGACTATCTCCTTGTTACTAGTATCTTGACTAGTTTCACGTCTAGTCGTTATATTTATCTTATTTGGTATTAGGTCGTGATTACCTTATTGTTCATGGTCTCTCAACTTCTGTTGGCTTCGTATGGCGTATCATGTGCCAGGTAAGGGTATCTAGTACTTTGATCTTTTTTTTTCGATCCGTTTCTTTGGTAGGTCATAGGAAGTCAATGGTGTGACTAGACTACAATTTCTATCGTTTAGAGTGTTTTGGACTTCTCGTTCAAGTCTTTAAGTTTTACTAAGGATAGAGTATCAGATTCCCTTTTGTTTTCATGAGCATCTTTTGGTTCGTGCTAGGACGGTTTACTTGTTTTTTCTTTGCATTACAATATTTATCCATTACACGGGTGACCTCAAATTTATTCGAACCTTCCATTTGTGATTTCTTAATCAAGTGTCAATTTCTTGAAGATTTATCAATCCTCTTTTCATTTCATTTTTGGTATTATGTCATTATTTTTGTACTATTCATTAGCATACCTGCCTTTATTTTTAAATTCGTGTGCATTTATCCTTTTATGAATTGTATAGGTTGAGGAAATCAATTCCTCCATTTTCTCAAATTATAGACTGGTACGAGGGTCTTTTATTTCTTGCTCACAATCGAGTTTTTCACAGATTTTGATTTCTCATTCCTTCATGGATTAAAGTATTACATATACTTAGAAAAACTTTAGGGTAGTCTTTTACTCCCAGTCACTAATTCTTCATATGACAGTTTATTTCGACAGTGTTCTTAACTGTGGTATCATATTTGGTTTACCTTGAATTTTCCACATCAGTTGGTCAGTTCAAGTCTCAAGTCTTATGACTTTTTAATTTATAACCATTATTTTGGTTTTCACTTATCTTTGTTCAGACAGGTTGTTTAAATGTCTCAATTCTTATGCTCGTCATCATATTCGATTTCTCATCATAGGTTACATTTCTCTCCGTAGTCGTTATTTAGCTTTTACAATTTTGTTCTTTCAAGAACTTATTCAATCGTATAGGGAGTTCCTCGTACATTCTATGACTTCATATCATATTTCAGGATTGTTCACATCAATTAGCCATTCCTATCATTTTATCATACATTTGACATCAAAGTTTATCAAGATTATGTCAAGTTTCTCCTACCATGGAAATTCTCAACTTCCTTAGTTTCACAATTTAGTTATTTTTTCTTTCTACCTTAATCTTAATTGTCCTCGTAGCTCAAGAATTATGTATCACTTTAGTATAGTCGTTGTCCTCACCAATTTTTCTAAACATTATGCCATAATTTTCGTCTCTTTAATTGTCAGATTACATTAATCCTCAAAAGTCATTCCGAGTCATCAATCATTTATCTTTTGAATAGGTTTCGTTAAACTCAATAAAGTACAACCCACAATTAGGTTATATTATCACCTAGATCAATAAGATCTATCGAATTTTTTCCAATGATCAGTCGTCACAGTGTCAATCTCCTTTTAGAAACATCATATTTCATAATATTCACTTGATAGTCTCATTCAATCAGTATTTGTCTCTTAATGATCCATTTGTCTTTACCTTGTATGACTCACTCAAAATCCTTATATTTATGATATGTCATCAATCCATCTGGAGTCTCAACTCCTCACGTCACTATTCATTAAGTATTCCTCAGACCATGTCTCATATATATTTGTTGTTAAATCTACCGATTTTCCAAGATTTCATAATCCCAATTATATGTCACCCTATATCTTCCAAGAGAGCATTAACCATTGCCTTTGTTCAAACGATAGTTTCCCCTGATTCATTGATCAATCCACAGTTTAATAACTTACGAGTCGTCAACCTTGACACTGGTACAATTCTTCCCAAGAATCCCTAACCTTTGCCCTTAAGCATATTACTTTCTCTCAAAAGTCACTATTCATTTGATCATCTCAATCGTCCAAGAAACATCAAAGTCAGTCATAGCATAGTCTTTTCCAAAGAATATTAACCTTAGTATTTAAACAAGCTATCGTCCTCCCAAAAGTCACCGATCACTTAACTATTTGTTCATCAGACTCTTAGTTCCTTTAAAGATATTTAATAAGTTAATAACTGTGTATTTATGATCTATACCTCAGATACTATATGTATATCATTCATGAATAATGATTTTATCGTACTACCTTAAAATCATATATCATCTCAATTTCATGGTTTTTCTAAATGATTTAATACCAGTTCAGTCTTTACGATCATTTTGATCATATTGATCTCTAACAGTTATTCAGAATCATTTATCATTTACCTTTATTTAACTTGATAGAGTATTGCCTGAAATCGGGTCACACATCATCTTAGATCACAAGATTCATTGAAACCGAACAAAATGGGCTCCAAAATGAAGTTAAACCTCAAGAGAAGCACAACACCAATGAAGAAACCCTTCTTAAAAGGCTGGAAAAGATGGAAGTTGTTATATGCAAATTTGACTGTGAAGATGATATGATTGATTGTAGAGATCTGAAAAATCAGGGTAAATTTTTCATTTTTGTCGGTAGGGCACTATACATGCACTGTTTGCCGATAGGGCATTATATATGCATCATTTAGGCATAAGTCATGTTTAGGAACATAATTTGAGTATGCCATAAAATAGAAACATGCTTTGAATGCTAAAATACACCTCTTGTAAAAATTTGAGCCAAATCGAAGATAGTTTGAAAAAATGGATCATAAAAGGCATCCCAGGTGGACTCGGTTGAAACTGCCTGCAGGCAAAATTAAAGTTTTTTAAAAATTTTTATTTAAAATAATTTTAAGAACTTTGGCTAAAGTAGAATGTCGAATTGAGGCGTTTCAGGATGGGTTGTAGTGTAACGGGGTCCCGAACTCATTAAGGGCAAAATGGTCTTTTTATCCCTTAGCCCCTTAGTATAAATACAACCCTTTAGAGATAGAAATATCTGAAATGGTATAGAGAAACATAGCAGCTCGTGCATGGAGAGAAAAGAGAAGAAAACCTAGGGTTTTCCAACTTTCAAGCCTTCAAAACTCATTCTAGGCTAGGATTCTCACAAGGCTTCCTTTTAGGAAGTTGTTCCCCATGTCAAGGGTTACATTCTCATTGATTGATTCAGCTTTACAACGAACACAACTCCCTAGGGTTGGGAAAAACCCTTTTAGGTATGATATTTTGCTAAGTTAGGAATATAGTTAAGTTTCTTTATATTTTTATAAGTTGATTGAATGATTTATATGTTTACTTGCTATTAGAAAGTCACTTAGAATGTAGTTCCTTTGAAAACTTAGAGTTGATAGTTTGTGTACTTGTGTGTTCTTTGAGTTCTTTAAGAATTTGTCAAAATGATGAAGATGTAACTTGAATACATGTTTGAATCATTGCATTGTGGCTTAGATTCATGTGGATATGTCTTGTGTTTTAGAAGATATGGTTTGTTTAATGCATTGATGCTTGGTGTAATTATGTGTTCTTTGAGGATTGTTAAGATAGTGAATTTGTAACATGAACATGTGTTTAAATTGATTATATATAGCATATGTTCATGTGGAAGAAGTTTGGTGGTTTGAAAGTTATACTTTACTTTATGCATGATGCATGATGCATGATTTAAGGTGTATATCAAGTATGTGATAAAATGTCTCATTGAGATTGAATAGAAAAATCAAGTCATATTAGCATGGTGTGAACCTTTGGAAACATAGTGTGGGTTGAGCACATTGGTGTTATGCATTATGAGGGTGTAGATCCTATGGTGAAAAACCCAAAATCTGGCCAATGATAGTCCTCGCAAGCTGACGGGGGTGGACTGTGAAGTGAGACATACGACAGTACTCACGGGCTGACGGGGAAGGACCGTGAAGCGAGACATGGGTGTGGCATAAAGTTGCATGTGTGTATCATGCATATTGTCATTTCATAGCATTGAGGGATTGGAGGGTTATAGCTTATAAATGTATACTTGCACATGCCACGTCTTAACTTTATTCTTTGCATTAGCACTATGTCATACCAGCAATTGTGTTGACCCTTTATGGGATATCATATTACAAATGAGGCTCCCAATACTTGAGACTTGATGAAGTCTTAAAGGATGGAGGGGAAGCGGACTAAGAAGGATATTTGGCCCTTGGGGCATATTTTTGTATGTATGAAGGCATAAGCCCTAAGACATATGTATTTACTTGCACAAATCTTGTATATTATGGAAGCAATGGGCAAGGCCCTATATATTGTAATGAGCATGAGATTGTGATGTTTTGAAATTCAAGTACATGTGTATATATGATGTATTGTATGTTAAAATGATGTATGAATGCTTTGTTGAGTAAGGGGAGGTATTCTTGTAGTTAACTTCATGGTGGTGGATTGTGTTGTGGAATATTAGGTGGAAAAGGCTTAGAAAACAAAGGAAACTATGCTAAAATTTTGTGAAAATTGAAAGGTTAGTTAGGTGTGTAAAACACCCTAAATATAGATGGAAAAAGTGCCAAAAAGGGAGGGTTAAAAAAAACCTTGAAGAAATATGTTAAAAATGGGAAAAAGAAACTTGCAATACTTTGGAAAAAAAATTTGGAAAAATAGAGAAAATCAGTGTTGGATAGAGAAATTTAGCTGTAGTAAATACATTGTAGCTACAGTGATTCTACAGGAAAAGAGCCCAGCCAGTCCAACCCTTTGTCGCGCGTCTCGTGCACACCGCACGCGTGCTGCCCCCTGCCCTGCCAGTCCATGCTGCGCGCGCGCCTGCGCGCCCACGGTGCCCCCCTTGTGTGCCCAGCCTGACACCCTCCTAACACTTGCCCTTGGCCATCCTTTTGGGCCATGTTTGAGCACCCTTTTGAGCTATGTTTGGGCACCGTATTGGGCCATGTTTGGCCAATCCTTGGGCCATGGTTGGCCACCCTTTTGGACCATTTTTGGTCACTCTTTTGGACCATGTTTGGCCATCCTATTGGACCATGTTTGGCCATTTGTATGGGCTATGTTTGGCCACTTCCTTAGACTACCTTGGGTGAAATTTTTGACCTATTCTTGGCCTATGTTTTAGGGCACTTGGGAACCATTTGGGCCGTTGTTACAAGGTATATTTATAGACATTTTAGGGCCATTTTGGAGGCTGTTTTTTAACATGACTTAGAATAATGTTGAATATAGATTAGGAGATATATTTGATTGATATTAGAAGACCATTTTGGTTAAGTCTAATAGCAAGTTTTCATTTTCAAATCTTAGGGGAAACATGGGAAAATAAATGAATAATTAACTAAGTCTACTTAATTACCTTTCATTTATTTTTCTTATTTCATTTCACTCACTCCCCGGGTTTATGAAAATTAGGGGCGTGACATTGATATCCATAAACTCTCCCTATATCTAGAGGTCCATTTGCTCTACACGTTCAAAATGCTAGACTTAGACAAATTCAATGGGATCACATGCCCAAAGACACACCTCAAGCTCTATGTTCAAGCCATGCAACCAATAGGGACTACAACTGAAATGAATGGCTCAAATGTTCCACCAAAGCCTCACAAGGACAACTCTCCTGTTGGCTCTTAGACCTCGAAGAACCCATATCCAATGATTGAGAACAACTCTTGCAATTCCTTTGTCAAGTAGTACAAGTACGACAATGAGTGACATCACACTCAAGGACCTTGAGACTACCAAGAAAGAACCCAATAGACTCTTTCAACTTTCATCACCCAATGGAGGGCCAAAGCAGCCCTAAATGATCAATAGGTCGAGTAAAGCTAAATAAGTACAAATAGTGAAGAAGAACTTGCTTCCCATCTACCGTGAATCATTATTTGCCCACTACTTTGAGACTTTCAAAGCTCTTATAAGGGCCTGGAATCCAAATTGAGGATGCAATCAGTGATGGAACATTGAGGAAGCTTACAAAAAAAATCAAGCCCAATAACTCAGAGATTGTAGTTAATGCTTTAACTCCATGGTAGTCGTTTCTCTTAGCATGTTAGTTCAATTGCCTCACCACCTGCTATATTCATCTCAAATGTGCCTATCAAGGTCATTCTCAAAACTTCTCTGCATCATTGAGCAAATTTTTTCAAAAGCTTTGCGAAGAAGGGCATCTCCAACCTTTGGATCCTCGGCCCACTCCAAACCCATTAGCCCAAGAGCTATGATTTGAACAAGCATTATGCCTACCACCAATGTGCGGGCCATTACACTGATCATTGCACCACGTTGAGGCATGTTGTCCAAGATTTGATTGATGAACAATCCATTGGGCCTTCCTCCTTCAAGGATCAACCAAAATTAACCCACAATCAAGAATGAGGAGCTTTGCCAAGCCAATATCATTCTTTTATTCTTCATAGATAATTTTTATCTATCTTTCCTCATGTTTCAATAAAGATTCTCTTAGGAGACTTTCAAAAATTGTTTGCATGATTCATCTTAATTCTTTAAGAAAATGAATGTTCATCAAATTTATAATGAGATTGAATCTTTAAATCTGAGCATCATCAAATTTCATCTTTCATTTTCTCTTTACACTTATCTCAAGGGGGTCTTGTTTGATTTACTCACCAGTCCAAAGAAGATAATGGTCATAACCCTAAGTAGACATCGACATCGTGAGTCTAAAAAAATGTGACTGTTTCCTAAAAATAAGTAATTTTAAGGATATGAGGCCATCACTTCGGAAAACTAAATCTATCTTATCACCCATATCAAGATATCCACTTGCAAACCCTTTGAGCCTGATTAATCAGCCTTTTTCTCTTAAACCCATATGCCAAACCTTGGGAGAGAAAGCCTACTATGTGTGCACTCTCACAATGCCACCATAGAAGAATCAGAGAGCAAATAGAAGAAACATCATTGCCTCATGAAGAAAAACATTTTGAAGTGACAAAACAACTATCAAAGAAGAGTCAAAAAGAAAAGAAATGAAAATCTTTGCCTTATCAGAAGAAGCATTTTCCAAGCAAGAAATCAGTTAATCAAGCCTTGAATGGCTCAAAGAGCTTCAAGCATGTAATGAACTACGTTAGACCTGATTCTCCAAAACAGAGATATGCAAGCAGCCTAGGAAGTTACTTTAGGCTCGGTCATGAAGGTCATGCTAAGAATGGACATGCACATCGAGGTTCTACAAATAAACGACATGCACATTGATGAGCATGCAAAATGTCATATTTTTTCTCCCTTAATGTTTAGTATTTTATGCTTATTTGGTGCTTAAATTTACTTATTATTATTATATTTTGATTTAGGATGCAAATGGAGGCGCTAAGTGCAAAACGAAGCTAATTGGGCAATTCAGGATAGTTTCGACATTGCTTCGTATTCTAGGAATAACGCTCTCATCCGTGATCCGATTAATATGATTCAAGATGATATGGAAAGCTACGAAAAATTTCTACAACTTTCATGTTTTGCGTTTTGAGAGATTCGGGCTGCATCAGGGTCGAAATCGGGCTTGAAGTCGTTGCACCTGCATTGTAGACGTTCCTTAGCTGCGCGAAATTCTAATGTGCGGGTCCACGTGACTTATTTTGGAAATTCTTAGATCTAGTGCACGAAAATTTCAACTAAAAGCACCACTTTCCTAGTTATATTAGGACTTTCTTTTATTTCCCTTAATTAGTTAGATTTGGGTATTTTTATTTTAGGATAATATTTAGAATATCTTTATGAGTTTGATTAGGCTTCAAAAACTAATTTTTAATATAAAAAGGTGAGGAAGAGATCAAATTTATGCACACATGCCTCTCTCTGTCCTCTTCTCTAACTTCTCCTTCAAGTTTTCATGGCCGTGCGTGACTAAACTTTTATAATTGGTCGAAGGAAACGGAATCCTCGGAATCAATAAAACTGTGAGATCTAATTTATTTTTATTGTTCAATTTATGCTTTGAGTAT